>JARFJB010001965.1:9022500-9265000 GCA_036346205.1 Vesta saturnalis
TGTAATTAATGTATTCATCAAAAAGTCTGATACGACCGTGCAAACGATTACTACTATTAGGTCGGTAATATATTTATTTTTTTTTACTAGTAAATTAAAACACAGAAAGTTTAATTTTTTAAGTAACCTATCTAAAATGAAATGTTTAAAGAACCTAAATCTTTTTACATTCTTAGATCTTCAATTTTCTTTTTAAAGAAAATTGTTACTTTTTAATTCTTGTTGGTCTCCCTCTTTATCTTCGGGGACATTTTAAGTTTATGTACGGGTTTCTAGCGTTTTTGGTTCTTGTTTCGCCTTGAGAGTAAAATATTTGTTACTTGTCAATATCATTTTACACGGAAAAAACAAATTAGAAAGAAAGATGAACTTGTGAATAAGGAGAAATGAAAAATGTTCGAAAGGCATTATTTTGATTTCTGATCCTACAAAACAACTTCATTGATTAATTAATTAATTATGCTGAGTGCGATTTGTATTCCAATACTTCTTTAGTAAATTGCATAATGCAAATCAAAGTTACTCACCAAATTATTATGTAGAATTTTATCATGTACACATATCTTCTCCTCATTTATTTATTACTATTATGTAATTTAAAACTCACTAATTTAGTATTCAGTAACGTATTGGACTTTTTAATAAAAAATGGAATACAAAATTTCGCAGGAAACTTAATGAAGTTTATTGTTTCTGGATATTAAGCCCCCTGATGATAAAAAAAATGCAATGAAAAATAAAGTTGTTGACGGTATCTCGAAAACGAAACGTTGGAATTAAAAATCTTATGGAGTATTAAAAAGCACTTTAGAAATGCGCAGGTTGTTTTTTAATAAATTTAAAAACAAAAGCGTAACAAATTAAAATTTGTCACTAGTATGTTTTGTTTTTATGTATTAAAACATTGAGAAATTTTGCTTTAACGTTTCTCTTACGTACCGTGAAACCTAAACGTGTAAGGACAATTTCCAGAAGCCGCACCGCCGTGAGGCTGCTTAGAGAAATGCATCTTTTTTTCTAGTATAATGGTACTTAGTGATTTAGACATCAATGCTTACCAACCTACACCTATTATTTATAAATCTTGATCATATTAAGTTCTGATTCTAAAGAATAATTAAAATCACAAAGTTGCTTTAATATCGAATTCAATCAGTGTATAAACGTCAGTTATAACTTTGGGTTATCGAAACTTCCTTTATAATTTCTCTAAATTATATATATATATATATATATATATATATATATATATATATATATATATATATATATATATATATATACGGGTATCAGATATACGTCTATCAAAGTATTTTAATATTCAAATTTACGACCACAATGTACTAATATTGTGCTAAATATTTACGCTATGTATGTATGATGAGAAATCGCGTTTTCAGTTTCCCTATTGGTTCCGTTGCTGAAATATCTGATACATGTATCTCCGAGCGAACGGCAGCCCTTCTTTTGTCCCGATATTGAAATAGAATCATTTGACTGTAAATAATTTGCTTTGGTACCCCTGCTCTTGCTCCCCTGCATTGCTGACAACTTATTAGTAAAGAGTTTCAACAGCCGTCTATGTACATTTTGAAACCTGTCAAGAAACGGTTAAAATTCTACCACATATTTTTATTTTGTTTAATTTGCATATTTAGTATCATTTTAAACTGTATTACATTATTCGGTTATCTACACACATATTAAGTTATATTAAAACTTTTTATGTTTATTGATCTTATTGAGCACCTACTTACCTCTTGTAGTGCACTTATTATCAGTGAAATATTTGTTCTCTTGAACAAATTTTGATACATATGTTAACATTAAATATGTCCATACAGATATTTACTGCAATTAGAGTGATCCTTTTGCATGCACAAGTAAATTTTAGTTATGACAAGTTAAAAATCGTGATACAATATGATGCACATTAACAGAAGTTGACTATCGTCGCCTTTAACTAAATTATACATATAATATTCATAGTTGGTTTTACATCTACAATGAATTGCAATGTGGATACGTAACTGATGATCACAATCAACTACAATATTATTTACGTTTGATTGGTTCATTAATGCATACTAACACACGGCACAGTGATAGATTGCAGAACGAAAATGGTGAGAGGATACATATGATTAGAATGTTTTCAATATTGATCATGTATCAAACGTAATAGTATACTTAATTTAAAAAATCTGGTGTCCCATTACATACATATACACAATAAAAGTACTAGCGGATTTATACAATTACATAATAAAAATCTACGAACAATGCAAAAATGAAACTGAAACTTTTTAGTTCATGTTTTACATATTCCTCAACACTTACTCTAAAACAAATATTACAATAAGTTTCTCAAGGATTTTCACTTTTTTAGATAATGTAAAATTCTTTGTATTTATAACAAAAAAGGAAAATACATTTATAAGTAATTTCTGTTTAACACTTGTATAACGTTTTGAATAAACACGCGATTTTAAAATTTAATGCATATTAAAATAAAATTTCAAAACAATTTTAACAAAAAAAGTAATTTCCATGATGGGGGTTAGAACTCTCATTATTTACATTACCAGCACGACAATTTGACCGCAAAACCAATAGCTCTTTTTATGTTTAATGTTTATTGTTAGCATATTATTAAATTGTTGCAGATTTTTAATTTTTATCATTTTTGTCCAGTTTTAGTTTGATCTTCAAGCTGAAAGTATGTATACAGGGTGGTCTAGACCTAGCGTTAAAAATTTATTTGGGTGATAGCACAACATAAATGTGACTCAAATACACACTTAAAAAAATTCCATTTCACGCTCCCACTTAAAGAAAAATTATTTTGATGTTTTCCAAAAAAACTGTACATTTTCCCAAAAAATCAGAAATTCTGGGATATTTTGATACATTCCTCGAACTGTAACACTACTATTGTATTCTATATTAAATTTCAAGTAAGGATGGATAACTTATGATGAGCCTGAACCTACACAACCACTAATTAAATTGATTAGAACTGTGAAGTTATCATTTTCTTAAAAAAAATAAAAAGCTTACACACACACACATTTCTCTAAAAAAATTTATATCAAAACTGCTTCAAAATCTAAGCTTTCAGAAGACAGGATGCAACATTTTATTCGTCACCATTTAAATACAGTTATGCCAGTTTGAATAGTGTAAACCGTGGTTTGAGGAAAATAATAAATCAACTCTATCAAACTAAAAAGATACACATGAACATTTTTATTATAGCTATAACATAAGGTTACAGTTAATTCTTATAGCCCACCTTCTGATAAGATAAGGTATCACACACAGATGTTTTGCATTTCCACATATTCCCGATCTTGTGATAACTGAGTAAACGATACGAACCCACTAAAAAAACTGTATCCAAACAAAACATAACATCTATGCGTGGTACCTTATCTCATCATAACGTGAGCTATAAAAATTAACTGAAACCTTATGTTATAGCTATAATAATAAAAATGTTCATGTCTGTCGTTTTAGTTTGATAGAGTTGAATTTTGATTTTTTTCAAACCACGTTTTACACAATTCAAACTGGCATAACTGTACTTAAATGGTGACGAATAAAATATTATATCCTGTCTTCGGAAAGCTTAGATTTTGAAGCAGTTGTTACAGCATTTGCTACTGTCTAGCAACTTTTTTTAGAGAATTGTGTGTGTATAAGCTTTTCCCTTTTTTTAAAGACAATGATAACTGCACAGTCCTAATAAATTTAATTAGTGGTTGTGTAGATTCAGGTCGATCATAAGCTATCCATACTTAATTGAAATTTAATGTAGAATACAATAGTAGTGTTTAAAGTTCGAGGAATGTATCAAAATCTTCCAGAATTTCTAAATTTTTGGGCGAATGTACAGTTTTTTTGGAAAAAATCAAAATAATTTTTCTTTAAGTGGGTGTGTGAAATAGAATTTGCTTAATTGTGTATTTGAGTCACATTTATGTTATTTTATCACCCAAAAAAATGTTTAACGCTAGGTCTAGACTACCCCATATATACGTTTTTCACAATTTATGTAGATTCAGCAGCATCCCAGTCGAAAATCTTGGTTAAAAGTCTTAATTTAATTTTTATTTAAATATCATTTCTAGTGCCTCGATCAGCTTGAAATTTCATATCTAATAGTTTTTTAGTATCCTCCACGCGTGTGAGAAGATTCAATTTAATAGCTCTATCTAAACGACTAGTTTACTTGGCATGTTAACAGGTATTTTCGGTGGTCCTATATATCCCAACAGATCTACGATTTTGCCATAATAGCCACATGCCAAATTTCATCACTCCAGCTCAAACACATACGGGCGGCATGCCAAAAATGACCAAAATGGATTCAGAGACCCTAAAAACGCGAAGAATCGTCAAAATCTCGAGGTCGAATTTTTTCATGATCGTGTAGCATACGGGAATATAAAAACAACATACTGTGATGTTAGTTTTTTACCTTTTTTTTGCATAATTTTGATGCCTACTATAATTTATTCATTTTCGAAAATGAATAATCAAAAAATTAATCGTGTCCCAAGACCTATGAATATTGCCGGTTAAAACTACAACAGGTTTCTTTTTTAAATTTGTGTAGAAAATATTTGAAACGTAATAATTCAAATTAATTATTAAGTCGAGAATATTTGCTAAAAAACAAATTAAAAAAAAAGCTGCTGTAGTTTTAACCAAAGAATTCATAGGTCGAGGGGTATATGTTAAAATTGTTTACTAAATCAGTTTTGCAGTTATTTATTACAAAAGATTAAAAACGTAACAAAAAAAGGTTTTTAATTTAATAACCAGTTATGTTTTTATGTTATTATTTTACAAAAAGTATTATGTTCACTACAAATATTCAACAAAACACTGTATACTTTTATTTTATTTTATTACAGGCTGTCAAAAAGGTAAACAAAAATTTAATTTCTGAATACAATCGCACTAGGAAATATTCAGTGTAAAAACGCTCTGATTGGTCCAATTGAGGAAAGTAGCATGCTGTGATTGGTTGTTTGTTAGATGTAGTAAATAATCATTATTAAATAGTACAAAGGTTGTTTAATTTCTTATCTTTATACATTATTTAATTTTTTACCTGCGCGTGGTTCAAACACAAAGAATATCTACGCAGGGTATCATAAGACCTCAAAGTTCAAAACCGTTGTTCTATGGAAACAACTGTTTAGCACGCTTTAATCCTTTCATTTGTTATTTTTAAGAGAAACAAGAGCGGCGCCAAAATCACAAATTTTTTTAAATAGCAATACACCCGCATGTTGGTAGCCCTAAATTGCTCCTTTCCATTAATTAAATGCTCATTTTGAATGTCCACAAAACAAAACAAATATAAAAATTGGCCAATGAATGTATGTTTTACAAAGGTGGTTTTCAGTGAGTGTAATTTCTTTGCTAACTCATTGTATGTCGCTCTTAGCAAAGTAACTTGTTAATTTTTGTGGCAATAATTGGATTATCGAAGCAAGATCTAAAAATATGTTAATTTTAGATCGTTTATTCTTTTTTACTAAAGTGAAGTTGGATTAAAAATTCTAGCTACTGCCGTGCACTAAAAAAAGAGTTTTACCATATTTTGAATCGAATTGGCTCAAACATACCTATCGTCGTATATTAGCGTATATTGCAAATTTTTTGAAACACTGAACAGCATTAATGAATTACCTGAAATACAAATATAAAGAATATTTTATTGTTTCAGAAATATTAGGAAGGAAAACAACATGTTTCATTCCCTTCCCAAAATATAAAACATAGGGGATACCCTATTTAAAAATATAAATTTAAAAAATTTGAAAATTTGGGAAAATCAAAATCATGAATGAATCGAATGTGCCTATTTTATTGGTCTAAAACCATCTTCGCATTATTACCTTTATAATGAAACATTTTTTGGTTTGATGGTTTCAAAGTCTATAACGGACATAGGTAGAAACAATTTTTGTGTTTTATAGATATAGATTATGTATACATGCATGGTAGAATTAAAGATGGGTGCAGTCAGGATAGGATCGGAAAGAATGGAGTTAGGGTCCTGAGGAAGAAGACACTACCCCCGAATTGACCTATGGTGTGCGTATACGCAGTGATCGTGCCGCTATACAGGGCTTTTCACGATGAGCGTTAATTAGACGTTTCTGGCAAACCAGACAACGGATCAACCTGAAAATTTGACAGTATACATAAATTAATATGATCTACACGTCTAAAATATTTTAGATGTTGCGGCGTTGCCGCTTCTACTATAAAGTAGCGACTACTTTGATTTTTCAAATGGAACACCCTGTATATAATATCATATTATGATTTCATATTACTTTGTCAACAATTTCATGTATATTTCCCTATACCTATCTATTACCGTTTAATAGATGTAAATTAATTTCGATCTTTTTTTTACAAAACATGTACTTTTATGAACGCTGATAATCTTGAACTCTCTGGTACTAAGACGATCAAATTCGAAATGGAGTGGAGTGATACCATGAGGATCTTCACTTCGAGTCATATTTTTATTTGCCTCATACAAGGTCTTTAAAAATGCAGATACCTTGTTCACACGAAGAAAGGAGTGGAAGTCAATTTTTTCAAATGGAACACCCTGTATATTTACACATTTTTGAGCTCTACATCCAATTTTAGATTGACTTTAATTAGATAATGCTATTTTGATTTCGAACCGTTTTCGAGATAAACTGTTTCAAACAAAAACTGACGTGGTTTCCCTGTATTCATCACTTATTTTTGAGATTTAACATCTATTTTATACTACGTATCTCAAATCAGTCAATTCGAAATTGATATGTACCTTAGAAAAAGTTACAATTTGTATACATTGAGGTATTGAGTGTCTTTACCGTACAACATTGCAAATTAATATTTTTTAATAGTGTGCTTTGGAAAAATAAATGATCCACTTTTGAAACGTCAAACTTTTGTTGGTGGTTTTGACTGATTGTGATACTAATTATAATAGAAAAATGTCAAGATTAGGTTACAGTAATGAAGATTTCTTGAATTTATTAATTATTCATGGTGAGTGCAATAGAATTGCAAGTAGAACATGCCGAGTATTTCATGAAAGATATCCACAACTTCTGAAGCCGAATAATAATGTGATAAATCGACTACTACAAAACTGTAGGTTGAATGGAACCTTTCGTCCAAAAATCATTCGTAGAAAGCCTGAAGTGGATGATGATGACAATGGTATAACAGTTTTGGGACTTTTTAATGCATTTCCAAATGCTTCTCTACACAAGGCTGAAAGGGAGATGGTATACCCTACCTGACAATTTATTGCATTTTTAATAAGCACAAATGGCATCCCTATAAATTCTACTGTGTCCAACATTTGAAAGAGACTGATTTGCCTCGTAGAGTGGAGTTCCCTGAATGGTTACTTGTCAAGACTCAAGAGGATGGACATTTCCTTGACAATATCATATGGACAGATGAGGTCAAGTTTACAAAAAATGGAATTTTCAACAGACACAACAGTCATTATTGGGCGCCAGAAAATCCTCATGTCGTTCGCCAAAGGGG
Organism: Vesta saturnalis; assembly: GCA_036346205.1. NCBI lineage: Eukaryota > Metazoa > Arthropoda > Insecta > Coleoptera > Lampyridae > Vesta > Vesta saturnalis. The sequence continues at coordinate 9,030,088 of JARFJB010001965.1, forward strand.
TGTGTATGGTACCAAATGGATGCTGCTCCATCCCATAATTCTCGTTCAGTAGGTGAAGCTTTAACTGAAATCTTCGAAGACAGATGGATTGGTAATAATGGACCTTTTCGTTGGCCTCCTAGAACACCAGATAGCAAACCAATAGATTATTTTGTGTGGGGTTTCATTAAAAATATGGTTTACTCCAACCCAGTAACAACAATGGAAGATATGAAATCGAGAGTTAGAACTGCTTTCAATAGTTTAACTCCAGACTTAATCAGAAGCGCTACACATGAAAATCTTTTGAGGAGATTACACGTTTGTTTAAGTAGAGGTGGAGATGTGTTCGAACATATTCTGAAATACACTGATAATTGAATTAACTTACCAATTCATGAAATTATTTTCAGTTCGTGTGTAAGCGTTAATAAAACTATTGTTTGAAGAGAAGTTCCATTTGATAGTTGAAGAGTATTTTAATAATTTTAATAATTTAATAATTATTTTTAATAATTATTATCTGTGACTAGTGAAGGAACATCGAACGGAATCTGTTAAATTTCAAAAATAAGTGATGAATACAAGGAAACCACGTCAGTTTCTGTTTGAAACAGTTTATCTCGAAAACGGTTCGAAATCGAAATAGCATTATCTGATTAAAGTGAATCTAAAATTGGATGTAGAGCTCAAAAATATGTAAATATACAGGGTGTTCCATTTGAAAAGATTGACTTCCACTCCTTTTTTCATGTGAACAAAGTATCTGCATTTTTTAAAGACCCTGTATGAGGCAAATAAAAATATGACTCGAAGTGAAGATCCTCATGGTATCACTCCACTCCATTTCGAATTTGATCGTCTTAGTACCAGAGAGTTCAAGATTATCAGCGTTTATAGAAGTACATGTTTTGTAAAAAAAAAATCGAAATTAATTTATATCTATTAAACGGTAATAGATCATAATATGATATTATATACAGGGTGTTCCGTTTGAAAAATCAAAGTAGTCGCTACTTTATAGTAGAAACGGCAACGCTGCAACATCTAAAATATTTTAGACGTGTAGATCATATTAATTTATGCATACTGTCAAATTTTCAGGTTGATCCGTTGTCTGGTTTGCCAGAAACGTCTAATTAACGCTCATCGTGAAAAGTCCTGTATATGTATGAGGAACCCCCCCCCCCCCAAAAAAAACCTCACACAAGGTAGACGGTAACGGGGATCGAACCCATTGCCTGTCACAGTACTTTTCAGGATTCCGGTGGAAGACGCACATTTAATTTAATAATATTATGTCATAGCTATATAACTATATGTTCTGTTCAATTATTAATAACTGAGGGGTATCTATTTATATTTATACTGATATATTACGAATTTCATTGTAGCTGCACAGATATGAGCACAAATGTGGCAACTAAACAATCTAAGAGATAACTCGCAGTTGGCGTCTTGCCTAATAACGCAAACTCACCTCGTAGTTGGCGCTCAACATGTTAACAAGTATTCATCAGGCTAACTCTATTATTCTATTTATTTCGGTTGTGACCATTATCTTCATTTTCTACTGTTGCTAAATACAGATACTTCTCAGATCTGGTATCTAAAATAGCTCTTTTGTGCATTCTTCCCAGAGTTTTAATTTAGCTGAGAGGGGGATTTATTGTATTGACATCTTTATCAATTATGTCTTGCTGTCTCTCTCTTTCCAACCCTGTCATTTCCTTGATCCTTTTGTGAAAATTGAAATTGTGACAATAAACATCTAAATCCTCGACTTCTTTACCAACCTTGTTTCATATAGTCTTTTTTTGCTTCTCTTATCTCTTTTTTCATGATTTTCTTGGTATTTTGTGATTATGACCTTTTTATTGTTTCTTTTGCTTTTGCTTGTTGTTTTTGTCTTGAGCAAGCTTGTTTTACGTAATTCTTTACCGTTCGAGTTGTGTTTTCAAAAGGAAATAGCGAAAAATCATCAAAATTTGTACTTAATGACGATATACCGTTGTCCCTAACTACAGTAGGGAACTTAGAAAAAATTAAATAAAAAAAAACAACCAGTTAAAAAATGTTAATTGTATAGACTAGGGCGAGTTGACCCGATTTTCAGCATTTTTTTAAAAGTGCGAGCGTTAGGATAACGATTTAAATTCAGATACATGGCTCAAACTCTCCTTTATTAAAAAAGTTTTTTATTTAAAAAATCAGACAATATCAGCAAATTACTCATCTCTTGCAAACTGTTACAATTTGTCCTAGATAGGGGTATAGTTGTAACAGCGTATGATATATAAATATACAAACTAAAAAAAAACACTAGAAGAAAAACTAAATGATTTTATTGGTAACTAAACGAAAATATTGTAAATTATAGATCATCTTCCGAATCACAGTTGGGGCATATCGTTTTGAACGAGAATTATAAGAAGACTCCACAAATTAAACAAAATGCTTCTTCCTCTTCCTCCTCAGAGGTACTTAGGAGTCCCTTTGATTTACGAGAAGATTGTGATGGTTTGGAGACTTTAATTTGCTACTACTACTTTTTTTTAAGTATTTTGTACATGTTGAAGTTTTGCTTATGTGGAGTATCGGTCAGATTGGCTGATTTTCCACGCTGTCTGCCGATCCTTGAACCAGTGCGTCTTTGAGCTAGAGGAGTGGAGCGTAAGCTCTCTAAGAGTAAATATCTGCTGGTGTAACCCAATCTTTTCTATAGTTAGTAGAGTAAACTAAAGGGTATATTCCTAAAACCCTACGTCCAGCCTGAATGTTATTTGGTGTTGACGCTAGTGATAAAGTTTATTTTGTTAAGGCAGGAATATTGTATATGGCTTCGACTAGTTTCGCATCCAGGCATATCATGCGGTATTATATAATGCCAGTGGACAGAGAGATCTAATGGTTGTAGTTTGTGCGCGTAATTCGGGGATAAATTAATGCAAGAATACGCTTTTTCTTTACAAAAAGTGGCTGTTAGATATCAACAAACTCTTTTTATACTTTTCAGCTTTAGCACGCTTTGCAAGAAACTGAAGCCCTCCAGCCAGAAGAGTTTGCTGTTCTAATAGAACCAAGTGAAACACTGTGAACAAAATTGCATGTATAATTTTTTCTAGGAAACAAAAACATGGGTGGGATTGAGTTGACTGCAAATCAAAATGTTCCTTTTTCAATCGATGTCAACAATCCTACTTGCTGTTTCACGTTTGGCAATTATCCTGCCTGGCTTCTACATGACCGTTATGCTCATTTTGTCTACGTTATATATTACGCAAGCTTCACATTTGTGTTGGTCCAAAACTTCTTGTACAAGATCACAAAACATCGACACGTTGCGTCTATTGAAACTATGACTAAGCCTTGTTGCTTCACGAAAAAATGTTCGAGGTAAGTTGCAACAGTGGCAACTTGCTCCACAACTAGTCCCAAAGGACGCCATTTTTTATAACTTAAAATATAAATTTTAAATTATAGATTTTGTTTTGTTTTTCTTTAGTAATTAAATAAGTATTACCAATATTATTATTACTTCCCAATTGGTTTTAAATACCGAAAATTTCAGAATACCGATCAGTTTCTGTTGGACATCAGAGTGATAGTATTCCGTTTATTATTATTATTTTTCTCAAATTAGAAATAGAAGTAGTTTCCAAACGAGGCAAGTCCATGTTTACTAGTAACGGTTACTGCTGTGTCCTTGCGTGTGGAACAAAAAATATTTTTGCGCTGTGAAATGAAAAATCAAGGTTGCAAGAGTCGTCTTCATACCTTAGACGGCGTTATTGTGAATGAATTACATAACCATTCACATGACAGTAATCCGGCGAATATAGAAAACAGGATGGTTTGCACTACAATAAAAACTCGTGCTGTTGGAACCAACATCGCAAATCATTAATATGTGTCTTAAGGAAGAAAACTTGTCAGTCAGGCTTTGAAAAAAATGGTTCGTAGGAAAAGAAACAATATACAGATTGCACCAGCAACTCCACTGCGAGTAGAAGATCTTGTCATTCCTGATTAATTCAAGATATATGATGTATGCGGAAGAGCAGAGAACTTTTTATTGAGTGACAGTGAGCAGAATCTCAAAGAATCTTAATATTTGGGCGAGAAAAAACATAGACGAGGTAAGGATTTTCTTACATTTTAAACGAATCAGCAAATTGAGAACATGGATAATAGCGAAACACTAAAAATGTATTATTTTTGGCTTTCAGATTTTGAAACATTCCGACCACTGGTTCATTGATGGAACATTTGCCATTACTCCATCGTTGTTCTATCAAGTATACGTAATAATGGCTAAAAGGTTGAATGCAGCTCATCCCGTACTTTATGCACTTCTTCCGAACAAGCAAACAGGAACATATACAACAATGATCGAGCTCCTAAAGAATCTTCAACCGAATCTACACCCCAGAAAAATCTCCTGCCATTTTGAATTGGCAGCCGTCAACCCCTTCAAGAGGGCTTTTCCAGATGCAGAAATGACGGTTATTTGTTTCATTTAACGAAGAACATGAGAAAACATTTGGGACACTTGAATCTTCTTGGGAGATATAATAATGACGTAGATTTTTCTGTTAAGGCGCGCATGATAACATCTTTGTCGTTTCTACCGATGGACCATTTGGATGAAGCTATCTACCAATTATCAACTGTATTTCTTCCAGAGCTAGAGCCCGCGTTACAATGGTTTGAGGATTCATATTTAGGACGTCCAAATAGGAGGAGAACCCGACGATGCGAAGCAATATTTTCGTCAGCGTTGTGGTCGGTACATAATCGAACAATGATAGGACAAACAACCACGCCGAGACCGCCCACAGAAGGCTAAAAGCAGAGCTATCGATGAACCATCCAACCATTTGTAAATTTATCGGTAGCCTGAAAACTGTTCAATGCGGGAGAGATGTTGCTTATGAGCGGTTACTTGCGGGCAACGAGTCAAGTCGAAAAAAGGGACAATTTACCCAAGCTGATAAAAGAATGAAACATCTGGTTGAAGATTATAACAATCGATGAAATAATGTAGACGATACCAACAATAGAAATATTATTGAATTGTTGAAAGTTATTTCCGACAATTACGAAATGAATCCGTAATTATTTTACTTGTTATTTATATTATTATATATGTATGATTGAAAGATAATAAATATTTATTTAGAAAATATAGGCGTTACTAATTTTATTAATTTTCTTGCGCCCAAATATTTCGCGTCCAAGGGTCTCCGCGTCCAAACGTCCGCGCATAAACTCCGGCACTTTGCAGTATGTTGCAGTATGTTGGGTCACATACAATTGTAAACAAATAGGTCTATTCTTGGTTAATAGTCATTGGTTCATACTATTTATATATGATACTACTGAAAATCCATTATACAAGTTATTACATACAAACAATATAATTTCAATTATACAGTCAAATTTGTTAATTTAATGGGTAATGTATCATTAATCAAATTTATTTTTGAGCCTATAAAAAATTACGTTTTCATGCGAAAGTTGGATAAATACGTTTAATCATTGTATAGCTGATGTTCTATGAAACGTGCACACATCAGTACTACGTTACTTGCTGAAAAAAGGCAAATTGTAGTTACACGGTTGCTGTCCTAAACTCTCGAATTATTAACTGATAATAAAATACTTATCTTTTTTGGGATTTTTTAATGGTGTACTCTAAATTATACAATCTAAACGTTTCGATAACACTTACAGTTATCTTCGTCAGTAGTAATGTTTGTTAAAAATTGTTAAAGATGTAGTAAACAATTTTGTCAAATTTGAAAAATTAAAACATTACTACTGACGAAGATAACTGTAAGTGTGTTATCGAAACGTTTAGATTGTATAATTTAAAGTACACCATTAAAAAATCCCAAAAAAGATAAGTATTTTACTTTTTTTAATAGTTTATTAAATATAGGCAACTTTTGACGCTTTCATGGGTACCCGGGTATTTAATAAAGAAATGTATTGATAAACATTCCTGTGATATTTGCCAAAAGTATTCAACAAACAATACAAATCTATCTAATCAAACGGTACTATGTTTTTATACAATTTTGTCAAATTTGAAAAATTAAAACATGTTTTAATTTTTCAAATTTGATTAATCTGGTTAACATTTGTCTGTTCTTTTAATCATACTATCTGATACAGAATTACCGGAAGACGTATCCGAAGATGAGGAGGATATTTTAGAGGAGCATTTGAATTCAGGCACAGATACGGAACAAGAGGGTGATATGGATGACGATAAAATAATTATACCACCAAAACCAGCTCGGGTTCCTTTATTTAATGGAAAAGATCGCTCCACAACTTGGACAAAACATTGTGCGCGAAGAACTATAAGGACGCGGCAGTCAAATATTGTTATACATCTCCCTGGATTGAAACCTCACGCAAAAAACGCAAAATCAATTCTTGACTGCTGGAAGTTATTTTTTGACGACGATTTATTGACTAACATTGTTAAATACACCAACCTTTATATTACTAATGTTTCCAAAAACTACTCGAGGGAAAGGTCGGCCAATTTAACCGATAAAATTGAGATTAAGGCATTTTTAGGCCTTTTGTATTTATTCGGATACCAGAAAAGCAGTCGCCTAAACCTTAAAGATATTTGGGATAGAAGTGGTTGCGGAATAGAAAGGTTTTGGCTTACAATGTCAAGAGAACGCTTTACTTTCCTTATGAGATGTATACGATTTGATGATATAAATACTAGAGAAGAGCTAAAGCTAACAGACAAATTAGCACCAATACGTCAAGTATTCGACAAATTTGTAGAAAATTGTAAACGTTCCTATACCGTAAGTGAATACTGTACAGTAGACGAAAAATTGGAGGCCTTTAGGGGCAGGTGCAGCTTTAGGCAATATATCCCAAGCAAACCTAATAAGTATGGGTTGAAAGTGTTTGCTTTAGTTGATTCCAAAACGTGGTACACGTTAAATTTAGAAGTATACACTGGAAAACAACCTGCAGGCCCCTACAATCTCAAAACTGATTCAGCAAGCGTTGTCGAGAGATTAGTATGTCCTATATCAGGCACAGGAAGGAATATTACCTTTGACAACTGGTTTACGTCTTATCAGTTAATAAGTAAACTACTAAAGGAACATAGACTGACATGTGTGGGTACAGTTCGAAAAACTAAGAATTCGTTCAAAATAAAAAGAGAGGCGAGTGGGAACCAGTATGTTTGGATTTCAAGAAGATATTACCATAGTGTCGTATGTTCCAAGAAAAGGAAAGAACGTAATTTTAGCATCCAGTATGCATCATGATGATTCTGTCATTACGCTACCTAACGACAAAATAAAACCAGAACTTTATAACTCCACAAAAGGAGGAGTTGATACAGTGGACAAACTGTGTGCAACATATGATGTTGCCCGTAATACACGACGATGGCCAATGGTGATATTTTACTCTTTAATAAATATTGCAGGGATTAATTCCCAAGTTATTTATTCGTGCAACAACCCCCAAACAAATATTATAAGACGACAGTACATAGAACAACTGGGTTTATCTCTTACAGAAGAGTATTATTATTATTATTATTTTTATTTGGTCTTGAATTACAAACAATAATGTATACGACACGTCAATTGTATATGCATTGAAATTACATGTACATCACAAACAAAAACAAAAGAAAACACAAGTAATTTACAGGAAAGTGTAAGACGTTTGAGAGCAATTAAAAAATTCTGACATATCGTAAAAACATTTCTGTAATAAATAGGATTTCAATGATGACTTAAAGGTTTTTAAATTTTGACACGATTTGATATAATTCGGCAAGCAGTTAAAAATGTTAAGACCTAAAACATTTGGAGAGTAGGCAGTCACATTATATCTTGAAAAGGGAACGTGGAATACGTTCTTATTTCTTGTATTGAAATTATGAATATCCTTGTTCAGATTGTAAGTAGATTTATGATTGAAAATATATACACAGAGTTCAAAAATGTATACGGACGTTAAGGTAAGTATATTAAAGCTTCGGAAGATATTACGGCAAGATGCAAAATGTTTTTTATTTGCCATAATGCGTAATATTCTCTTTTGCATTAAAAATACAGAGTTAAATGAAGTAGAACTACCCCATAAGCAAATGCCGTAACGTAGACGACTATCTATATGCGCATAGTACACACAGTGGTCTATTTAAAATAAACCGCAATTGTCTAAAGATATAAGAAATAGAAGATAATTTAGAAGTTAGTTTCTCACAGTGCACTTTAAAGTTTAGTGTTTCGTCTAGATAAATGCTCAAGAACTTGGTATGCGTTACGTTACATAAACTCTTGTTATTTATATTCAAGTTAACGTTTAATATAGTTTTTTGTCTGTTATGAAATCTAATACCTGAGTTTTACTAGAATTAAAATATAGATCATGTTTGGCTAAAAAATTCATAGTAGTTGTGACCGCAGTTATGCAATGTGTCTTGAGAGCGTTTTCATCAGGATGTGAAAAAATCATTGAAATGTCGTCCGCGTACAAGATGTGATTTTGTGCACTCAGGGTCAGGCTAAGATTATTAATAAACAGGATAAACAGAATAGGTCCTATCACAGAGCCCTGTGGTACACCCATCGTAACAGGAAGTCTATCCGAGATACCATATGCAGTATGATTATTTATGGTTTTTTTCACTGCAACGTATCTAAGAAATAGATCTGGGGACTCACTAATATTCCTCGTGCCGTAAGACAAAGAAGACAAGAAATGGCTGGGACATCTATTGAAGTGGAAACAGCAGAAAATGTACCACCAACAAAAAGATAGCAAAACGAAATATTTTTGCAAAATATGTAAAAAATTTGTATGTTTAAGTCACGCCAAATTTTCGTGCCCTGAGTGTGAAGTTGTAGCTGTTGTTAATAAATAATTTAGTGTTATACCTGCACTTTATTATTTACATAAAATTAACATGTCTCGACTGTATTATTTTCGCGTTTTTTTAAACATAATTAGCTTAGTGGTCATATATTGTGTTATAAAGAAATATCTAAATACAGGATTCCCCATTTTAGACTATACAATTTAAAAGTCGAATAAAAACTTTCTAATCAAAGTAAATTAACTTTTTAATGGACTAATATGTAGCTTATTCTTTGGGATTTATGACTAAAGTAAATAACAATTCAAGTTTTGAAGATCATGTCTTCCAAATGCCCTCCTTCGACTTCAATGCATTTTTGAATTCTAAGTTCAAAATTTATCATCACTCGGCGAAGCAAATCTCCATTTATTCCTGCAATTTCATTTCGAATCTGCTCCTTCAGCTCCGGAATTGTTGCGGGACGACTTGCAAAAACTTTTTGCTTTAGGTATCCCCAGAGAAAAAAATCGGGGGCCGTTAAATCGGGAGATCTCCGGGGCCAATTCAAATTTCCAAATCGGGAAATTATACGGCCGTCAAAAAAATCTCGCAAAATTTTCATAGTTTCTGGCTGTGAGCCGTTGCTCCATCTTGCTGGAATAATATGGCGCCATTTAGTCCTCGTCTAATTAGTTCTGGGATAAGAAACGTTTGCAACATGTTTATGTAGCGTTCGGAATTAACTGTAACAGAACGGTTATTTTCATCCTCAAAAAAATAAGGACCGATAATTCCAAATGATGCTACACCGCACCAAACAACGACTTTTAGACTGTGGAGGTTTTTGGTAAACAGTTCTTGAGGATTTTCTACTCCCCAGTATCTAAAGTTTTGCTTGTTGACAACACCGTCCAAATGAAAATTTGCTTCGTCGCTCATTAGCAAATTATGAATTTCTCCACGATGCTGATGTAAAAATTCTTCACAAAATGTCACCCTCGCTCCTTTGTCTAGATCACTGACGTTATGCGCCATTTGATATTTATAGGGGTGAAATTTTATATCTTTATGCAGAATTCTGTGGATACTTCCCTAAGGTATTCCTAGGGCAAGTGATTGCCGATTAGCCGATCTCTTAGGACTTCTTGTAAAGGCAGCTCTCACTCGTTCAATATTTTCAGGCGTACGCACCGTTCTTCGACGTCCAGGTTTTTTAATGTTTTGCACAGAGCCATTTTCACGCCAATGACGAACCCACGCCGCAATTGTAAAGCGTGCTGGTGCATCGCCCCTATTATTGTTTCCAAACTGCCGTCGAAATGCACGCCGAACTTCTTCAAATGAACCAGTTCTAATGTAGACTTCCACAGAAAACACACGCTCTTGAATCGAATAATTCATAATGCAATGAAAATTGTTAAACTGGAGCAATTATATCGTTTGCGTATAACGCATATTTGACAGAAACACTTAAGTCGTTGTTTATAGACAGGCGCCTCCTTGATCTTTAAAACTTGAATTGTTATTTACTTTAGTCATAAATCCCACAGAATAAGCTACATATTAGTCCATTAAAAAGTTAATTTACTTTGATTAGAAAGTTTTTATTCGACTTTTAAATTGTATAGTCTAATATGGGGAACCCAGTATAAGTAACTAAATGTTACTTTAGACAAAAGTTAATGTTATTGCAGATTACAAGCACTATGAGCTCTTACAAAAACGCAAAACCAAATAGTAGGTTTAAGCGTTATCAGAAAAATATAAACTAACCCTATGGGTCCCTCAGACCCAGCGACAGTATACGCGTAAGATAAGTAAGCGCCAGTGCCGGAAGGTTAATTATGTATTTGCGCGATACCTGCTATGATAATTCAAACAGACTAAATTGTACAATTATTTCAATTATACATATTGCTATGAATAGTTTTTTTTTATTTTGTAAACATTTCTAATATAAGCCTGCTATAATGCTATAGGTTATAAAAGAATTACACATAAAAAGTCTTTTTTATTTAAATAAATAGTAAGTTTTCAAGGTCCTGTGCACATGTCAAATGTTTTATTTAATACATTGGGCCTTTTATAACAGAAAAAGTAAAATACAAAAAAAGTATAAGTAATAGAATCTATAAAAAGGTTTTTAAATACACAGACAGGATTATAGGGCATTGCCTCTTATAATCCAGTTATAACGCCAATTAGCCTTCAGCGATATATTGTCTCTATAGCAAGTTATATTCTCATTTATAATTATTACCGGAAAATTTCAATCTAATTGTCTTGTTAACAATTATTAGTATAAATAACACAAACTACATTTCATTTAATTCGCAATTTCATACCATTAAGTAATTTTCAGTATTTGTATATTGTTTATATAATTTCTCTATCACACTGTTTTTTTTATCCCTTCATCTGAATAAAGCATGCTCAAGGCTAAAACTAATAACAATATCAGCCGTCGCCGTCGTCGCTTGTTGCAAACAGGTTTGTGGTTAGTAAAGTGTTAGGAAACTAATTAATTTCATTAAAATACTTCACTAGAATGTGAAATGCAAGTCAAGTTGAATCAATAAAAGCAAAACCTTTTAGTTGAGAGGAAAAACTATCTATTTGACAGTAATATAATTTACATTTTGACGGCCAGGAATTTTATTTTTCTATCTTAGAGATAGATAAAGATATGCGGATTAGAAAAAAATATATAGAATTTCACTTTAACGCCATCATTATTTATAAACGTCAAAATTTTGATTTTCTAATAGACCGACAAGCATTGTCAATCAATATACTTTAAAGTTTTTAAACTATTCGCATATAAACTATGGATACTAATTAGTAGATTTTTCAAACCACATACAATTAAAGAAATATTTTAATTAATAAAGCATGAATATAGTTATTTTGTAACTACATAGTTTTACACATTTTTTGGTACGAAAATTGACAGCGCACGAGTTACGAATACGAATTCAATGACTTAAATACATATGAAATAGTAATTATATACCAGTTATATATCGAGATATGCTGCCGTCTCCAGGCAAAGAAGGTTTTCTCTACCGTAGTTTACATTATTTTATTCACTACTAGTACAATTTTAAAAATATTTATAAATTTTTGACCTTTCTCTTCGTTGACATATAAGGGTTATGTCACAACAACAATCTCACTATTAACCTATAGGCAATAATATTTCATTATTTATCTAGAGAGGACACTTTAGTACACGCTTTAAAAACACGCCAGATATGCTTCGGCTGATTTTATTGGTCGATTGATTGATTTGATTAATTTATGTCCTTTGACAAGGGGTGAAGGCCCGAGAACAAGTTCCGGTGGCCTATACCTGTCTTATGAGATAGTATGAGGGACCGTTGTTAGATACAATTTCAAATTTCCTGCCAAGGTTGCGAATACCTGGCAACGCGCGACGACCCTAGAACAAGCTCCGGAGTCCTAAAACTGTCTTATAAGTTAGTATGAGGGCCCCTTACTAGAATAACAATTTCAAATTTCCCGCCAAAACCAAAAACGGCCTCCAAGATGACTGACAAAACAAGTTAGCCTACAAAATTTAATTATGACTTATACTTAAAAGCAAATCGGCAGCGGTATGTTGGAGGGCAAGTTTCAGTGTCCTATACCTGGCTTATGAGATGGTATGAGGGCCCCTTGTTAGAATACTATTTCAAATTTCCCGCCAAAACAATGGCTGTCAAAATTTAATTGTGACTCATAATTAAAAACAGTTTAATAACGACTTAGGACGTTCAGGCTTGCTTATCAATCTAGGACCCTTTTTGACAGAGATGTTTCCGATAAGGCAGTATGTAAAATATTTTAAAAGTCAAACAATTTGAAATCACTATGGTACTGCCATCAGCTTGCTTATATTATTTATGTGAATAACAGTAAGCGTGGCGACTTTGATCGCGACCGTACTCCCTGTTAGGCCGATGATAACCGGTAGTTGCTATGGTAACATAGAAAAGCAATGCGAAAGTAAAAGGCACACGTGTTTTTTATTTTCGTATTAGGTACAATGAGAAAGTGAAACGCACTAGTGTGCGAAAGCATTATTTTCTGTACGGTTAATTATGCTTTATGAATCAATTTCTACATGTCGTAGGAAAAATTATTTTCTAAGACGGTGGACTTACGTATACGTTAGAAATGTATACAACTTTGTTATTTTAAATACTATACATTATTATATTCCTCGTTAGATTTAGTCAAATATTATATAAACTATCAAATATTCAGATTACGCTATTCAAGCGCTTTCTAAAGGTGAAAATTTTGAGATAACACCAAGAGTAATACCTTTTAAAGATATAATTTCCAATATTTAAAACTCCATTAAATCATTACCTGTCGATGCTACTAATGAAATTAGATACAACATCGCTCCAAAGACCAACTTAGCTTTTCGTCAACGACGTGCTTTAGTTGATCTTAAATGTAATGAAAATATAAAAATATTAAAATCAGATAAGGTAATGTAACTGTTATGCTAAATATAAACGATTATAACGTTAAAATAGCACAATTGTTGGAACCAGAGAGTTATCGTGAAATACCAAAAGATCCAACAAAAAAGTTTCTTTTAAAAACTAAAGAACTGATTAAATTATCATCTATTCCTGAAGAAATAAAAAAGAAACTAACTAAATCTGAAGCCATTTCACCAAAACTATATGGTTTACCAAAAATCCATAAACCTGATATTCCTTTTAAGGCCTATTGTTAGTGCAATTGGTTCTCCTACATATAACCTTGCAAAACATCTTACATTGTTATTACAACCTCATATAGGAAAAACACCCCATTACATTAAAAATTCTCCCGACTTTGTTGAAAAAATGCATAGTTTCAAAATTGAAGACGATAATATAATGGTCAGTTTTGATGTTTTTTCACTTTTTACAAAAGTGCCTTTGAAAGAAACTGTTGAATACATTAATCATCTTTTTCCAAAGGATATAACCATTCTTTTTCAGCACTGTTTTGCTACAACTTATTTTCAGTGGAATAGTAAATTTTATGAACAGATTGATGGTGTAGCAATGGGTAGTCCCCTTAGTCCTGTTATAGCTAATTCTTACATAAACTAAAACTGACCATTATATTATCGTCTTCAATTTTGAAACTATGCATTTTTTCAACAAAGTCGGGAGAATTTTTAATGTAATGGGGTGTTTTTCCTATATGAGGTTGTAATAACAATGTAAGATGTTTTGCAAGGTTATATGTAGGAGAACCAATTGCACTAACAATAGGCCTTAAAAGGAATATCAGGTTTATGGATTTTTGGTAAACCATATAGTTTACATTTACATTTGAAACATTAGCGTTACAAAATACACCTAAAAAACCTTTAGTTTGGTATAGGTATGTAGATGACACATTTGTTATTTGAAAACATGGGGAAGAGGCACTGCATGAGTTTTTGGTTTTTATAAATGGTGTACATCCTAGTATTCAGTTTACCATGGAAAAAGAAACTAATGGAAGTTTAAAAAATTGGTGTAATTAAATTTTTAGTAGATCGAGCAAAACGAATTTGTGACCCTGAATTTTTGAAGGATGAATATAAATATTTAACAAAATCCCTACAAGATAATGGATATTCACTTACAGATATTAATAATGTTATTATACCTTCTAGACATAACCTTAAAGAAAACCCAGTTCTTAATGTTGGTATTGCTTTTCTTCCTTTTATAGCTAATGTTACAGATAGAATTGAAAAAATCCTAATTAAATATGGCATTAGCGCTATTTTTAAACCTACAAGAAAAATTAAAGAACATTCAAGTTCACCTAAAGATGTTTCAAACCCATTATCATCTTCCGGAGTGTATAAGTTATCTTGTTCATGTGGAAAAGCATACATTGGAACCACAAAACGTAGCTTTGATACAAGACATAAAGAACATATGAGATTTTGTCAACCAGAGAAGTCTGCGATGGCTGACCATGCCTTAAATAACCTAAATCATGACATTCAATTTGACAATATGGAAATATTGTCAAGACAAACTCATTATTAATATGTTCGTTTACAACGTGAAATATTGTCAACGTGAAGCTATTGAGATATATAAACACCCTAATAATTTTAATAGACAAGAAGAAAATCTCCATTTAAATAGGTTTTGGCATCTTATAATTAAAAAAAGGTATAATAATACGTTCTGTATTATAAGTGTTTTGTAACTGTGGTTTCCTATTAGTGGAGTTGATCGGCCTATTTCCTCAGTTTATGCTTTTTGAGCGCGACTTGGTACCTTTCACTTACTAGTCTGACACCTTTACCACTGAGCCACTGAGTAATCCAATATATATATTTTAGAACTTATATATATATATATATATATATATATATATATATATATATATATATATATATATATATATATATATATATATATATATATATATATATATATATATATAATTTCGTGGTTGCGCAGAAGTTTATTGCGCATGTTGCGCAGTAACCTCTTGCGCAGGTGTATTGCACTAAGTTCTTCGCGCATTATTGGAATCCATATGGGTTTCATTTCTACACTAGCTTGGCTTATTGGATTTTCTGTTAGTGCGATGTATGTGGCTTCTTTGAGTTTTCGACGAGTTGTGTTTTCGTCTTTTGCCACTATCTGTATGTTATCCCATTAGATGCGGTGGTTTTCGTTCCAGACATGTTCGGCGATTCTTGATCTTTCTGTTTCGCCCTTACGGACGTTGTTCTTGTGTTATTTTAATTATATATAACATATGAATTCGACTTAAGTGCGAAAACAGTCCTTCTCAGGACTAAGCCTGATGACGGAAGCAGAGTCCGCTTCCGAAACGTGGCGCTCAAAAAGCATAAACTGTGGAAATATGCCGATCAACTCCACTAATAATAATACGTCTTGATTTTGATTTTAGGTTGACTTTTGGTATGTCTAGGTTTTTTGCTGTGTTTGTCCTAGACCTTGAAGCAAATGCTTTACCGACTATATGTTAAATTACCACAGCACTATAATCTAACATAAGTTGTTGAATTAAGATTAAAATTCAAAAATTACAAAAAACGTTCTGCATTCTATTTTCCATTGTTAATAACACTTGCAATTATTGACAATTGTTAGATTTAACTGGATTATTTTATTTGATGTCATGTTTATATTTGTGACTGTTTCTATCATTTTCAAATTGAAGTTTTTCACAACTTTACACTTACATCATAACTTGATTCAATTTTGTTAAATGTGTTCTTTTGGCTGACATTTCTCATTGTTAGCTTTCGAACGTTAGAGGGTGTTCTGATTTGTCATCTTTAAGACAGTTTAACAATATCTAATTTTTAATGACCTAGTTATTCTTTACTAAAATTTAATTCTATAGTTGGCTTTATACGTTATTTTAATAGCAGCCTGATGTTTATGTTTTAATTTTTCAACTTTGACAAAATTGTTTTCAACATCTTTAACAATTTTAATAGATATTACTACTGACGAAGATAATTGTAAGTGTTTTCGAAACGTTTAGATTGTATATTTTAAAATACACCATTAAAAAACTCAAACAAAAAACCCAAAAAATATAAGTATTTTATTATGTGTGATAATGGTGAAAGATTACACTTTCATGAAATTTTTTCTAGTAAAAAAAGGTGCTCACTCGATTTTCGTGCAAACAAAGTCTAAATAACGTGAAAAACTAAGTCGCAACGCTGCGTTAGTTTCACTTTAACAATATAACCTACGATTTTTAAAAGTTAAGCTATGGTAGTAACTTTTTGTTTTTTTTTTGACAGTGTTACCACAGAATATAGAAGCTACGCTGACCAGAAGTTCGTCTCGACGATTTGTATGGGATTAGGTGTTTGTTGGCGCACGTTCACGTGTATAACTTCAATATGGTCGATTAATGGTTTGTTTACTTGTGTGAATTACGTTTGTTTGAGAATTTTATCATTTTCTTTTATTTGAAAGTAGTAATTTAGTGAGAGGCAAATTATTGTTGTCTTAATGACTGTGGCACAAACAGTCGTAAAAACCGTGATTTGGGTTTTTTTGCAATTCCTAATTATCCAATAAGGTATGTCTGTAAGGTACACAAAATTTCAATATTTTGTATTGAAATATGATTTTTATTACGAAATAAAGGCTACTTTAATGGTTGGAAAAAATTGGAAGGCTGTCAATGGAACCAGAAAAAATTTCTCACAGAAGGATTTGCAGTAAACATTTTGAAAATAAAATGTTTTCTGGGCTTAGCAAAAACCAGGCTAAAAAAGATGCAATCCCAACAATTTTCCAGAAAGCGGTTAGAGAGGAAGGTAAATTTTTAATTAAATGTTATATCTACATTAATACATTTTATTCATTTATGTTTAGGTACATTCCGGTTCACCACAACCATCAAAGTCTGGCATGATTTCCATTGAATCTTATGACGTCTCTGTTGGCTCTCATTCGGAACAAAATCCTTCCGATAGTAAGCTATCAAAAGTTGTGCTGGGTGACCCAATTTTAATTTACAGAACAATTTCAGACATCTCCAAAATTGTCTGAGTGTACTCATAGAAAAAAAAAAATTGAAAATGGAGATCAAAAATCTTAAAAGAAAATACACCAGATCTTCTCAATCGCCAGATCCCTCAAGGCAGCAAATTAGCAAAGAAGAACTTTGTAGTAATACAACTTAGCTAATTTTATCACAATGCAATTGAATTTATCGGGCAAATCGTTGAAAGGTCTGAGATATACAACCGACCTCAAACAATTTGCTCTAACTTTATATTTTCTTGGACATCTGCAAGAAACATTTTTTTGTCTATTTTCGGGCATAAATGAGTTTATTTTTAAAACGATCTCCCTAAAAATTAGCAATTTAGAGCAGGCTGCTAAAAGATGCATAATTTGCATAGATGAGCTGTCATTAAAAACTCATCTGTTTTACAACAGGGGAAAAGATTATATTACTGGTTTCCACCAAAATAATGGTTTTAGGACTTACGATCCAGGTAATTGTGCTCTGGTTTTAATGGCAAGGGAATCAGACACAAATGGAAGCAACCTTTGGCATTTTTTTTCATTCATAATTCGTGTAAGGTAGAATATTTACAAGAAATTATGATGCAAACAATTCTAAAATGTAATTCAATCGGCCTTGATGTGCGGGGCATAGTTAGCGATCAAGGATCCAACTTTTTAGTTTTCTCAAAGGAGATGGGCGGGCTTCCGAAAAAACCATATTTCTACGTAAGAGGATCCAAAATTTATTGTCTTTTTGATACCTCTATCTCAAAATTCAACGAGAAATAATTGTTTAAAATATACCTTTGTGATCGACGGTTGCGAAACGAATGGTAAATACATTAGGATGCTTTATGAATATCACAAAACTAGATTTAATAGGATGGTTCCTAAATTAACTGATGCTCATTTAAACCCCACCGCGTTTTAAAAAATGAAAGTTAGTATGGCTGCTCAGATAATGAGTAATTCAGTAGCAACCTCGTTAGAAACTTAAGTTCTGTTGGTCTTCTCCCCCCAAGATGCTATGAATACTGCCACCTTTATAGGGAAGATCGACACTTTGTCGATATTTTAAATTCTTCATCTTTGTCAGTACCAAAAATTTTAAATAGGATTTATCACATTTAAAAAAAAAACTCCTCCAAAAGTTGCAAGTTCTTGAAAAAAAAAAGTTACGGAGCAACTGCTAATGTGACTTCAAAAATAAAGTTCCTTAAGGGGTGGCAAATAACTATAAATTCAGTATTAAATTTACTCGATGATACAAAGGTCAATACTAAATTTATTTACACTCGAAATTTAAATCAGGATAGCTTGGAAAATATGTTTGATAGTATAAGAGCACAAGGGGGTAATACAAGTAAGCCTACACCAGTTCAGTTCCAAAATACTTTTAGAAAAAGTTTTTATTTAATTTTTTTAAGCATGTTGAAGGCGCAAAATGCATTGGCGATTTAAACCAATTGCTTGTTAAGGTTAATTTTTCTGACGCTGGTAGGTTGCACGACTTAATACAAACCGAAGCCCCAAATTTTTTTAATAGTTTATTAAATATAGGTAACTTTTGACGCTTTGATGGGTAGCCGGCTATTTAATAAAGAAATGTATTGATAAACATTCCTGTGATATTTGCCAAAAGTATTCAACAGACAATACAAATCTATCTAATGAAACGTTACTATGTTTTTATAGAGCATATGAAAGTGCTGCTAGTGATACTTTTGTAAACTTGAGAATGTCGCCTAGTGCCTTTTAAATTTACATTTACGAGTTGGGTAAGGTGCCGCTACCAAGTCGAACTTCTGGTTAGCGTAGCTTCTATATTCTGCGGTGTTACCACACTCTGCCTAGATTTCCATTACCTGCTGTAATGCAAAATAAAATGGAACAGAGTATTATACTACTCAATGTTTGTAATCAAAACAAAAAAATCACATGTGAAGTTGATAGGTTAATAAAATCGGGTAAATGTTTAAAAATGCGGTCATGATTTATGTTTTATAAGTTTGTTAACAGAGTTGGATGATCTATGAGATAGACAGACATGTAATAGATCTGGATGAGCTGCACATTTTTCTAAACCATATGATCTCCGAAAGATTTACAGTTTTTTAAATAAAAAATTTGAAAAATACTTAATCGTATTTATGAAGCGATTTTAATTAAAAAAACACACTTGTCTTAAACCCAAAAGAACGCCATATGCAAAACTTCAGTTGTAAATAGTCGGAAAGCAAATGTGTATTTAGATAGTAATTATTGTTATTGTAATGAGGGAATAATTTTGTAAGAAGTTTAATTCCTAATTAACACACAATTTGTAATTGTTAACATTTTGACTATAAGAAAAACAATAATGCGTAACAAAGAAGCAATAAATTAAAATAATCCGCAAACAATGCGTAGTTAATTAGATCAATTGCTTGAGTTTCATTTAACCACTTTAGGTTAATTATCAGAGAAGATCTAGTTAAATGTTCCTTAGGGGACAATATGTGTGATTTGCTGTGAGGTAATCCATTAACAAGGTTTAAATTTTGAGGGTGATTATATACTAAAGGGAGTTGTACTGTATGGACATTCTCAATTGATCTTTCAGTATTACTGACCTCGTCACGACAAAACCACGACGTAATTAAACGTGACAAGTTTATTATTCTAAAAACGTTACGGTCGTAATTTGACTGAGAACAAAAACGGGTCCGGTACCGTTTAAATTCCATATTATTACAACACTTTGTACTTGAAAATAAAATTGTTATTATGTACGTAGAAAATGTGTAAATAAAAAAACATCAATAATAAGTTAATAAGTATTCAAAAGTATACGAGCAACTAGTTTGAGAACGTTCAAAAGCTTAAATCTGTCGGCAGATTCTCAAAGGGTATCAACTAATTTGTAAAGGCGTAAGTAAATCATGCGAACAAAAGTGACAAGCACCGCTGCTCGTTATCGTTCTAAAGCTGTTTATAGATACGCATTTCCATTGCAAGTTTCAATCTCTATTGCTAACAATCCTTAAACTTTACAAAAAGCAGGAAACGGATCTGCTTATCCTACCATATAATTGAAAAATTTAAGTATTTTTCAGTTAGTTTGTTGTTAGTTTATTTCATTCTTATTTTATTTTCCTTCTCTATTTGTAATATGTTTACATTTTAGATATAACGCTTTGTGTATCGGAAACGTTTGTAAAAGCACAATAACATTAAAATTTGTAAAATGCTGATTTAATTAAGTTGAACTTCTCAACAAAATTATCTAATAAATATTTATATATATATATATATATATATATATATATATATATATATATATATATATATATATATATATATATATATATATATATATATATATACAAGGTGATTGGTCGAAACCATTCATTAGAAGTATTAGGATTTCCAGCCATGGCTGATTTCTGAAAGTTTGTATCTGGACTAAGTGATTCATATTCTATTTAAGGAAAATATTTTCATGATGACTTCCGGTTACACCGGAAGTAGCCATCAACTTTGTTATTTTAAATTGAATCGTAACCAATTTTTATGGCATATTCGAATTGTTCTCGCCATTTTAGTAGAAATTTTATCAATGTTCCCTATACTTAAATTTCATATTTTTTGAGATTTAAATTTTTTTTCGAAAATTATTGGTTGAACACTATGACATTTGACAATACCTACTGGCGCCATTTTTAGTACGAAGCAAGTAATATTGACGTTATGCATAGGGGTATCCTTAAGCTTTACGCTGATGCTTCCGGTACTGCCGAATTATCTACAGGGTGTTCAAAATGTGACTTCCATCTTTTGAAAATAAAAACCATCAAAACTTAACTTTTTCAAATACAATGCCCAATACTTTCTTCCTTTAACGGATGCAGAATAAAATTCTGCATTGATTTGTATTAGCATTCCCTGTACCTATCTTCAACAGTTTTTCAGTTATTCAGGTATTTCTAAAATCTCGTCCGAAATTTAGAAAAATTAATTCGATTTCTCCACGGCCGAAGCCTACTACAGATGCAGAAACCAATTACATTAATGTAGTTTATCAAAGCAAATAGAACTGTTAAATTTCGTCAACAAATAAGATGAGAATAAAAGTAATATGCAAATAATAACTATTAATATTATTGAAACTAAGAAAAACAATTCAAAATTTTATAAATGTTCTATGTGGCCTCCATTTTGTTGAAGACAACCTAAAAGTCTTGACTGAACTTCTTTCGTGCAAGCTTTTTTGTCGTGATGACGATTTAACTGGCGAAATGCCGTCGTTACTCTTAAACCTAGGTCTTCTCTTGTATGGACTGGAGTGGCGTATACTTGATTCTTGACTTCGCCCCACACGTAGAAGTAGAGTGGAGTTAGATCGGGAGATCGGGGAAGCCACCGCCATGGTCCGTTTCGACCGATCCACTGATCACCAAACATAGTGGTGAGCTCTTGATCAACGTCAAGCGTTGAATGTGCAGGAGCTCCGTCCATTTGATACCAGCAGTATTGTAAAATATTAAGAGGCAGATTTTCTAAAAATTCAGAGACATCCGTTCTCAGAATCTCCAAATATTTTATACTTGTCAAATTTTCATCATAAATTTGAAAAGAGACACGACCATTCATTACAAGACAAAACACGTTAAAACTAAATTTGTTTTGAAAATTTGATTCTCGCTTGAAATGTGGGTTTTCCGACGCCCAATAGTGCCAATTACGTCGATTAACAATTCCTTCTCTGGTAAATTTTGCTTCGTCCGTCCAAATTATTTTTCGTAAAAACATTCTTTATTAGTGGGTTACTGTCAAATACAGCAAGGGCTGCAGTTCGAACATTTATAAAGTCATGTCTTTCATCATTCTGTCCGCTAGACAACAAGTATTTTTGATAATATTGTTAATTTAACTAATAAAGAATGTTATGCGTTACTTTATGAGCACACACAAAACTATTGTATTTTCGTCCACCCTGTACCAATTGGAATCAACATGTGATACATTTTTGGAATCAGCTCAGCTAGAGCAATCCGAAAATTGGTACAAAATGAGGGTGTTCCATTTAAAAAAAAATGGCGGTGACGTCATTACTCAAAAGTAATTCACCCTGTATATTAGATTATTATTTTAAAATACGGTAAATTAAAATCAAAAATCGTCGTGTTTCAGGATTATTTCTTAAAATGGTCTGTTTAGCTAAAATTAATTTGTTCCATACTTTACGGACACAGTGTGTTAATATATATATATATATATATATATATATATATATATATATATATATATATATATATATATATATATATATATATATATATATATATATATATATATATATATATATATATATATACAGGGTCCGGCAACAAGAGCGCCTTCTTCTATATCTTCCGTTTTATATAAGCTAGATTAATAAAATTTGGAATGCAGTTATAGTTTAGTTGTGTGCATATTTTAAAATTATTCACGCGAATACAGGTTGTTTATTTAAATAGGACCAAATTATTATAAAAAAATTTAAATGGAACACCCTGCATATTATTACTTTTTTGAATTCTACACATTGTTCCTAACAAATTCGCAATATATTTCCCTATCCCTAAATCTAGCCGTTTTTGAGTTATTTCGATTTTTCTAAAAAAAAATTGAAATTACAGAGTTTGCTTTGAAAATGTACCTCCTTAACTGTTGGAAAATAAAAGTTATCTAATTTGTATGAGAATAAGTACACAGATAGAGATTCCTTTTAATGTGAAGAAAATGACATAATTACATACAGGGTGCTTATAAGTGACTTGCCAATCAACCATTATTCGAACTAGTAAAAGTGTACTTTTTCAAATAAAACACCCTGTATATTATTACATTTTTGGTTTCTACATATTAACCCTTATCAGTTCGCCATCCAACTCCCTATCACTAAATATAGCCGTTTCCGAATTATTTTCAATTTTTCAAAATGTATAAGATTATTGAGACATTTTTAAATCAATGGCCTCGCATAGATAAAAAAGAACATCATAAAACAATTGTATTATACATTAAAAAATGCAACAGAAACTAATATATTATGATAGAAGACTAATTACAATTTTTGTACTGGAGGCATTGCATGTTAACAAGAATTTGACAAATATTTACTTCAATTTCAAGTAAAATTCTAAAATCAAGTGTGCTTCTTATAAAAATTTAATGTTTGACGTAAATAAATAAAACTGTAGTTAACCATTTACGAGTGTTATTGTTAGTAATCAAGATTTTTATAAAATGAATTTTACACAAAATGAGTTAGTTGATATGATATTCGTGTTGGGTGCTGCAGAGTTTATGCTGAAAGATATGATGATAGAAGACATCCAAACGCAACATCGTTTCAGAAAGTTATGAGTAGATTTATTGCAACTTCATGTGCCAATTACTCCAAACATGAACGTGTTAAACCTTCTACAAATGAATATAGTGAATTAAGGGTTCTTCTCACCATCGAAGAGGATCATCACAGAAGCCAAAAGGACATAAGTGAAATAGTTGGTATAAGTGAGAGATCAGTAGGCCGTCTTTTAAAGAAGAATCGCTTACATCCCTATCATATTCAGTTACACCAAGAATTGAGCGATGCAGACTTCGATCATCGAGTAAGATTTTGTAACTGGGCCAGAGAAAAAATTACTCAAAACCCAAATTTTTTTTATAATATTTTATGGAGAGACGAATCAACATTTCATAAGAATGGATTTGTTAATACACATAATTTTCATTATTATTCCTCAGAAAATCCACATTTATTAAGACAAGTTGATAATCAACATAAGTGGGCTTTAAGTGTCTGGGGTGCCATCGTTGGGGATTATGTCATCGGTCCATTCTTTTTTTATGGACACTTGAATGGTGAGAAGTACCTTAACTTTTTGCGTAACGATTTACCGGGCTTATTAGAAAATGTTACTCTTGATATTAGAACCACAATGTGGTATCTATCAACATGATGGCGCTCCTGCTCCCTACTCTGCAGATGTAAGAGATTATCTCAATAGAGTCTTTCCAAATAAATGGATTGGGCGAAATGGACCTGTGAGGTGGCCAGCTAGGTCCCCTGATCTGACAAGAATAGATTTCTTTTTATGGGGATACATAAAAAGTATTGTCTGTAGGGAACCACCAACCACTGCCGAAGATATGCATAATCGTATAACACAGGCTTTTCATAGCATTACTACTGAGTTGTTGCGTAGAGTCGAACAATCTTTTAAAGATCGACTTCAGGTCTGCATCCGTGAAAACGGACAACATTTTGAACAATTATTATAAATACTTTTGGCTAATGATTAGCGTTAAATTTTTTATTTTTTTATTTTATTAGTTTTGTATTTTTAGAAATAATTTTAATAATTATAGTGTATTAGTTTCTGTTGGGTTTTTTAATTTGCAATACAATTGTTTTCCACTGTTTTTTTTTCTATTTATACAAGGTCATGGATTTAAAAAAATTTTCCAATAATCTTGTACATTTTGAAAAATTGAAAATAATTCGGAAACGGCTATATTTAGGGATAGGGAATTGTATATCGAATTGATAAGGGTTAATATGTAAAAACCAAAAACGGAATAATATACAGGGTGTTCTATTTGAAAAAGTAAACTTACTAGTCGGAATAATGTCTGATTTTAATTTTAATTTTTTTTATTATTTAATTACAAATAGCAATCATAAAAATAATCACCACTGACACAGAATTAAAGTAAATGTTGAAAATGGCCACCTTCTGATAAAACGCACGATTCCAATCGTCTCATCAAAGACTGTCTCACTCGTTCAAAAACTCCTGGAGTATTTCTTATGGCATTACAACTTTGAATTATTCGATTTCTTAAATCATTTTCATCTAATACAGGTGTGTTATACACGAGTGACTTGAGGTGACCCCATAAATAAAAGTCCAAAGGATTCAGATCGGGACTGCGAGGTGGCCAAGCGTGAGGACCTCCGCGACCAATCCAGCGATTAAGAAAAGTGTTGTTGAGGTATTGACGTGCAACAAGGCTGAAATGAGCAGGGCCACCGTCGTGCATAAACCATAAATTAGCTCTCACCTGCACCTCTTCTAATAGAACGTTTAGTTCGTCGGCTAAAAACTGACTATACGAATTACCATTTAGTCGGGTGGGTAAAAAGTGTGGTCCAATAAGATGATCACCAATAATGCCTATCCATACATTTAGTGAAAATGTTTACTGAAAGCAACCTTCTCTTAAGGCATGGGGATTTTCGTCCGCCCAAATATGTTCATTATGAAAGTTAATAATAGCTTCTCGCGAAAAAGTTGCCTCATCAGTAAATAAAACTGTACTCAAAAAAATGTTGTTATGAGTCATTCTACGGAGTATCCACCTACTAAAATTTAGCCTTGGTTGAAAATCGCGTGGCAACAGAGCTTGTACTCGTTGTATATGATACGGAAATAGTAGAGAAATTTTCAAAACTTTCCAAACAGTCTTTGGACTTACTTGAAGCTGTTGTGCTATCTTTCTGGTACTAGTAGAAGGATTATCTTCTATTTCTCGTAGTATAGCATTTTCTAGCACAGGCATTGTTACTGTTCGAGGTCTACCAGGAACTTCCGACTTATGCTTAAAACTGCCGGTTTCACTCAATCTGGCGTGTAGCTTTCTAAATCTTTTAGCACATGGCGTTACTCTATTCGGATAACGTTCATGATAAATTCGCCGAGCTTCTACTGAATTTCCATTTGCTAGGCCATAAATGAAATGCATTTGAGCCAATTCAACGTTAGTAAAGTTATTCATTTAATGTTTTGACTACCAAACAGGCAACTGGACAATAAAATACATATTCATACCTTCATACGAATATTCCTTTTTTTTAAGGCTGAAGCCGTAGTATTAGACAAAAAATTTTAAATAACTTTTTTGTTGTACATTGTTAAAAATAATTAAAAGCAATGAAAAAACTTTAGTTTCTTTATAGGTTTATTATGAGTTTGCCACGAGACTCATTCATGAACACTGGTTATTATATCACGGAGCACTACGATGTTTTTTATTTTTTTACTCGAAAACGACTAGTCTTAGGAAAAAAAGCCGAGAGCTATTTTTTCGTCCAAATAGAGCAGACAATCCGCAGTAAATCCGCCGGTTTTAGCGTAAAATACGCACCGTTGCTAACTCTCAAACACTGCAAAATTTTATTGAAATGTCTCAAGTGGTTATGGAAATATTAAAAAAATTGTAATTTTTCAATGAAACTTTCACACCCTGTACTTCCGTAACGAAGCATTTTTGAGACATAGTTTATAAGCAAAGTTGCCTTTATTTTAGTGGCAGAATACGCTTCTGAAGTTATGTACCGTACTTAGAAAACACTATATATATATATATATATATATATATATATATATATATATATATATATATATATATATATATATATATATATATATATATAATGGCAATATTAATACACATAACTATCATCACTATTCAGATACTTATCCACACATATTAAGAGTTGTTGATCACCAGCATCGATGGTCAGTTAATGTGTGGGGTGGTATAATCAATTTTAATGTGGTTTGTCCTTTTTTCGTTGATGGGAGTCTTACTGGAGAAAGATATTTACAGTTTTTGGAAAATGATTTACCCGAGCTTTTGGAAAATATGGAGGTAGATAATAATATTCGTACGATGTGGTTTCAACTGGATGGCGCTCCTCCATACTATGCAATCAACGTTAGGCAATATCTCGATAGAAATTATCTGATGATAGGACGAGATGATGTGCAAAACTGGCCAGCCAGATCACCGGTTCTTACGCCCCTTGATTTCTTCCTTTGGGGCTACGTTAAAGAAAAAGTTTACCAACATCCTCCCACCACAAGCCAAGATGTGAAAAATAGAATTAGAGATGTGTTTCAATCCATTTCGCCTCTAATGTTGTTGCGAGTGAATAAGTGTTAAAATTAAATAAATATGATTGAAAATGCTTAAACTGTATTATCGATATTTTAAAAGAAGCGGGCGGCTTTGGGTTTTTTTAAGTTAGCATCTGTATGCTTATTAGTGTCTATCTGGCATGACGTTTTAAACATCCGTCTGACATAGATTGTTTGTTTTATAGTATTAAAAAACATTTAAGCGTATTAGAGTTTTTACATAAACATCAAAATCTGACGTGGTCAGCACATATTTTTCGTATGTCTGCGTCGTGTTACTCTAGCAAAGAGTAGATATATAACAGAAAGAGTTAATCAGTTGAGGTAGTACGGCTATTTCCAAACGTATTCATATTTACTCTTATATTAAATGCGCGAAAAAGTACGTTTTGCTTAATATTGTAATAATACTTGTCCACAAGTACAAAAAAAAAAACTAGCTAATGAAAATAGGCAACATTGTCAAAAAATCAATACTAATTTATGTCATATAGACGTTTAATAAGACATGTCAGATAGATTTTGGTACACATTTAAGATACCAACTTGAGAGGAGTATTCCAAAGCCATTCGCCTGTCAAAAATATCCTGCATTAGTCCCATTCATCAGATTTTTCAGTTAGTTAATTTTTAGGAGGTATATAATTTCAAATCAAAAAAGCTTTAGGGTTTATTTATCACTCTGCAAAAACTTTTATTAAAAAAAAAACATGTAAAATTTAATTACCCTTAATAAGGATCTCTTCGCCCTTTCAATAAAGTTAACAGTTTTCAAGATATCACTAAATTTACCTTACAGACTTCTACAAAATATCTTTATTTATGAATAGATTTTAAACAAAACTTGACAGAGCCGTGATATTTTAAAAGTAACAAAAAATAGCCCAAAAAAGCATTTCATTAATATGGGTTACATTTTTTCATAAACAGACACTCACACTCCCACTCACGCAGACTTATGCGCGCGCGCACACACACACACACACACACACACACACACACACGCACACACACACACACACACACACACACACAAACACACCCAAACACACATGCACGCACGCACGCACGCACACACGCACGTACATACGCATACACACACGCACGTACGTACACAGGTTGAAAATGGTCTAGATGGTTTTAAAAATGCTGAAAACGTGTAAATCCATTGAACCCTTGACAATGACGTATTTTACAAAAATAATACGTTAGTGCTTTTCGCATAAGAAAATATAAAATATGATGTGACCAGTACATAACTTTCTTATGTTTGTCTCCTTTCACGTTAGCAAGAGTTAATCAGTCCTGGTACGGCTATTTTTAAATCAGTCGTATTTCCTTATATTAAATGTATAAATACCAGTAATCGTTTTATAAACATACACACGTACTATTAAATATTACATACCCTACCCTACCTGACAAAAAATTCTTAACTTTAACATTTTGGTTTAACATACAATTCCATATAATACAGTCAATTTCATTTAAATATATATTAATCAATTCATGGCGTGTCTTTTTCATTTGCCAAATATAAAAATCAAGGTTATTGAAATTTAATTTTTTTCGTGTTAATTTGAGTACTTACATGTTTAAATTTTGTTTTAAGGTTTATTTAGTTTTGTACTAAAATCTGTTTTAAGAGAAACTTATCTAAAACTGAATTACATTTATAGAAGTACAGACTGTTTGATACAGACTTGATAGTTTTGCAGATATTAACGAAAGTTATTTTGTGGACTTTTTCATTTCTTCAGATTTAGTTATTACCTACCCTACAAAAAACTTAAAATTTCATTATCTTTATTAAATGTCTATTTTATTTTTTCAATAAAGTTAGCAGTTTTTGAGATATTCACAAAATGCACTTTGGTGCTGTCTATAGGTACCTTTATTTTATTTAAATCGAATCTAGCTATTTTAAAAACAACTCTAAATATAGAGACTCATTAACCGTCAGATTGAAAATGGTCTAGGTAGTAGTACTGAAATACATCCGTTGAAAACTCGACATCGATTTTTTTTCGAAAACAATACTTTACTTGTGGTGATTCGCGCATAAGGAATTAAAAATAGTAAATCGATAAATTAGATATTTTTCTTTCAATTCTATACAGAATGATTATTTCAGGAAAATTTGTGGCAAGTGTTCTTGAAGTGAGTTTATTCTAATACGTTTTTTTTTATAAAACGTAGTTTTTGAATAAAAATGTTCTGTGGCCTTTGGGGAAAGCTATTTGTCGCATCTTTTTTCTTGTTCATCACATGCGTTTGACGTAATATATGTAAACGTGTCAAACAATGTAATCAAAACAAAGTCAAATATAAAAATATGGAATAGTTACGAAACTAATCAATTTATGATTTTGAGGCCAATGCTATAACAGACTGTGCATTTAAAATTTTTAAGTTACTCATCAGATTTAGACTACGTTATGTTAATATGCTCACGTAAGTCATCAATATAAATACCGCGTATGCTTTTTGATAAGTATCAGTTAGTTGAATTCAATTGAAGACAATATGAAGGTAGATAATTAACTATTTCCAGTAGTAGATTAACTTCAAATAAATCGAGTAAACAATGTATAGATTAAGTGAAAAATTAATTAAAAACCATCATAAACTTATAAATACGTGCAAAACTGTTGATGTATGTTTCGTTAAAGTTTAAAAAATATTAAATATGTTTGTTTTATGATTGCAGACTGTAGTTGCATTCTTACTTTTGGTGGTATCAATGATAGCAGGTCAACCGACTCGCGGACGTCCTTTGGCACAGCAACAAATAGCACCTGGCGCTTTGCAACCACCCGCACCACAAAATGCACCGTACCACCCTAGTGGATGGAAGCCTCAAGGAGAACAATTTAATCTTCCAAAACCGCAACCACAGCATGCATACGGTTTACCATCGCCGGCTGCCTCTTATGGACCTCCACCTCAAGAAGCAACTACCGCAGACTATGACGTAATTAACTCAACAGATCTTCCACAAGTAAGTTTTTAAAGTAAAATATTATAGCACTTTTGTTAAAAACGTTATTTCAGCCCGCTAAAGTTGGTTCAAAAACAAACAGCGAACAAACATCTGCAGCAGCGAAAGATCAGAAAGGTGCTTATTTTGTAATTTTGCCACAAAGTGCTCCTGTTGTTCTATCACCACCACAAAACCAGAACTTGGTGTACGCTTATTCAGAACTACCGAAAAACACTCTCGTTGCCGTACCTCAAACTAGTGTAGCAGCGACTCCTTTGAAATCAGCACCAGTACAAGCTTTCACTGTTCCAACATATCAAGTCATTTACTCTCCATTAACATCTTCGTATGCTCAAGTTGACTGGTAATCTAATCTACATAAGGTTCAATTTGCTTTAAACGTAAATTATGTATATTATTATGTGATTAAAGGGTGATATTTTATTTTATTGTTTGTTTTATTTTAATATGTGGTTTGGTTATCTTATAGGAGAAATTTGGTAACTACAGATCTCTATTACTCTAATTATAAACATTTAAAGCTATTTTATTAAAAAAAGTAATAGGAAAATGTGTGTGCAATATGAGTTTGTGTTACCAGGTTTATTTAATTATGGATAATTTAGGAGAGTACGGTTAATAGTTCTCGGCCTAACACAGAGATGGCGTCCAATCAGGAAAAATATATATTTCTTGCCTGGGTGCACACGTCATTAGTACGTATGACAAGTTTCAACTAGTTCTCTTAAGTAGTTTGTTTACACTAATTTTTGCAGTAGACGTCTAGCGTGTTTTCGTTAAAATGGATAAACCTGAATATCGTGCGATCATAAAATTCTTCGTTTTGGATGGATTAACCCCTAAGGAAATTAATCCGAGGTTGACAAAGGTTTACGGGGACTCCGCTCCTTCCATGTCAACCGTTAAAAAGTGGGCAGCTGAATTTAAACGTGGTCGCATATCCCTCGAAGATGACCCACATGAAGGACAGCCAAAAACCGCAACTACACCAGAAACCATCGAAAAAATGCATGATATCGTGTTAAACGATAGGCCAGTAAAGGTGATTGAGATAGCTGAAGCTGTGGGAATAACGGAAGAAAGGGTGCAAAATATCTTGCACAAAGAATTAGGGATGCGAAAACTCTGCGCAAGATGGGTGACGCATTTGCTGAATGCTGATCAAAAGCAAATACGCAAACCATTTTCGCAGCAATTTTTGGACCGATTCAATTGGGATCCAACCGATTTTGTGCGGCGATTTGTCACCTTGGAACAGATATGGGTCCACTACTATACGCCAGAAACGAAACAGCAGTCTAAGCAATGGGTGAAAGCCGGCGGTTCAGCGCCAAAGAAAGCGAAATCGATCGCATCTGCCGTAAAGGTCATGGCTAGCGTTTTTTGGGATGCGGAAGGAATCCTGTTAATTGATCACCTTGCAAAAGGCAGAACAATTACAGGCGAATATTACACCAACCTGCTTGATCAGATGATTTCTAAAATTCGTGAAAAGAGGCCGGGCTTGAGGAAGAAAATGTCATCCTTCACCAGGACAACGCACCTGCACACATGGGTGCGTTGGCGATGTGAAAATTGCGGGATTTGGGGTACGATTTGCTCAACCCTCCCCCTATTCTCCTGATTTAGCACTCTCAGACTTCCATCTGTTCCCAAACTTGAAGAAATTGGTTTCTGGGAAGCGCCTCGCATCCAATGAAGAAGTTGAGAGGGCCGTAGATGAATATTTTCTCAACCTTCCAGTCTCTCACTTTCGGGAAGGAATACTGAAGGAGAAACGTTGAACCAATTGTGTTGAAGTCAAGGGACATTACGTAAAAAAATAAAATCAGTTTTTAACTGAAAGTCGCAGTCCTTCATTGTCAGGCCGAGAATTTTTCTCCTCGTACATTCTTAACTGTTCTTCAAAACTTTGTTTTAAAAACTACCATGAAGTTTTCTGCTTGGGTTCGGTGTCTATAAACGAAAACCCTTAAAAGCATATAAAAGATATGTTGATAATACAGGAAAATAAGTTGGAGAGCATTTGGGTGCGTGGAGAAAATTAAACAAATAACACGTGTTTCAACATACTAAAGAAAATAAAAGTTTGTATAACCATAGTGACCGCTATGGATTTAGAAAAAGTGCTAACAACATCCTAAAATAGAATAAGAGTAGCTGAAAGAAGAAATTAGTACAAGAAATCAGAACAAATCAAATACTCCAAAATGCATATTAGGTACATAGCATCATACATAAACATTGTTTACCTCTGCACCGGCAATAGCCTTAACGATTGAAATTAAAAAAAAAGGTATAATTCACAAAACAAATAAGCGTATTTATTAATTAAACAACGAGCTCAACATAAAAAGCCACTATGTAAATGAAACTTTTTATAACGTAAATAAACGAAACAGCTGACCCATTTAATTTAAACTCCGCGCGGCCACGAATCTGGAACGTGAACTCATTTAATCAGGTAAGGAATGAATAATAATAGTAATATGATAATAAGATCAGCTTTCGGGTTAAGTCTCCCATATACTAAATTATTTCTCGTCAGTTTTCATCTCCGCGATGACACAATCCGAGCTTGATTTCTGGTACGATGTTCCAGAACTGTTGTCTGTGGCGCCATCAATGCAAACCAACGTATTTTTCCAGTGACGTGCCGACGGTTTATTCATTTGGGTGCCGTGAACGCTTGTTTACATTATTCCACTGTAAGTTCACAAATATTATTTAAAAACTATGAGTAAACAATTCATTATCGAAATTATTAAGGTATATCGAGAGTTACCGTGCTTATGGAAAATAAAATCTCAAGAATATCGAGATCGAAATAAGAAGAATAAAGCGTACAAGATGTTATTAGAGAAATATAGAGAGGGTGATCCAAATGCTACAGTGCAAAGTGTTAAAAACAGAATTGACTAAATGCTTGGCAGTTTCGGGAAAGAGTTAAAAAAATTAGGGATTCCCAGAGATCAGGAACGGGTGAAAATGAAGTATATACACCACAGTTATGGTATTGTGACAATTTGGTGTTTTTAATGGATCAAGAAATACCTCACGATAGTATTTCCAACGTGGACTTTTGAACAGAAGCCAATGTGAGTTATTTCTTATTATTCTAACAATGTTATTATTTATGACTTTTTCCCAGGCTGACTCTCAACCGAACAAATGGCAAATGGCAACGGTTCAGAAAGAAAGCAATTGTTCACCACACCCTGCTGCAGTAACACCATCCACCAGCAACAATTTCGCCAATTCTAGACGAAGTTTGCAATCATTGGTAAAAAGATAGCGAATAAATTGAGAGACCCAAGGAGACCGGCATAATTACAGAAAAACTAATCAATGATATTGTACTTGAAGCGGAAATGAGAAATCTAACAAGATACTGAAGGGAAGCTCCAAAAGTCTCCCAATCTTCCCACCTCCAGTTCTCCATCGAAGATGTCGAAATAATACACCCAAACTTACTCAATCAATACCAAGAACTAAATCCAGTTCAAGAATACTATTCCCAATTTACAACCAATTCTAACTCATCTCAATATTAAGATACTAGTTATTAAGTATTTTTATATGTACGAGGGTTGCCCAATAAATAATGCCCCGCAAGTTATTTTGCAATAAAAAACATTTATTAGAAATGTACAAATTTAGGTGCGACTTACTTGAAGTTTCCCGCATGTGTATGCAAAGTTTCATTTTCTTCCGACAAATAGCGTAAGTGTAGGAATATTTTAAAGTGGCGTCTGTAAGTGACATCCGTCATAAACAACGTGCTGTGGCAGAGAACGAAACCGTGGGGAATATTCATAAACGTTTGTGCAAAGTCAACGGAACATCTGCAGTCGATAGAAGTACCGTTGGTCGCTGGGTACAGACATTGATTCCGATTTGTTGCAACGCTTTGTAGCTGATAGGGAGGCCTCCTTGTCCCAGATTGTGACAGGTCATGAAATGTAGGTGCATCACTTTGAACCCGAAACCAAGAATATATCTCGTACAGCTTTTGCCGATTCCGAAGCAAGTCTATTATGACCTTTTTTTCAAATTCAGCAGACTAATTAGCTTATTTTCAATCTGTTTCATAGTTATTTACAGATATGTAGTTATCACCTCTTTTCCGCCGGAAATAGTTATGTAGTAGTAGTTATGCAACAGGCCATAACTACCTTTTCAATGTTTTACAGTTTTAAATTGATAGGTTGATTAAAAATTCTCAATTTTGCCACCAGTATTCCAAAGGTATTCTCAATAATTCCACGAGCCCTTCACAACCTGTAATTAAATATTCTTTTTTCTCTATCCAGTTCTTTCTGGCTATATGGTTCTAAAAAATTATTCCTTAAGGAATAATAAATAAAAGTATATGGTAGCAACTTGTCACTATTGCACGGTTTTGCTGGTTGGGGAACTTTTGGTTGATCGTTGAGTAACTTTTCAAAAAACGATGTATATTCGATAACTCTTCCATCAGATAATCTACCGTTTGCACCAAAATCAAACGTAATAAATTCATAATTAGCGTTTGCAATAGCCATTAACGTAAGACTATTATGTCCTTTGTAATTCCAGAAATAGGAACCACCATTTGTTGGTGTAACTATTTCGACATGCTTTCCATCTACGCTAATGAAGCAGTTAGGAACATTCCATCGTTGCGTGGCCATTGCTTTCAAATTCAGCTTCAGTAGTAGGAAACTAAAATGGAAAATCCTATCAAACATTTTATGATACATACATATAAACATAAAGTTAGTGTTTTTTTCTTAATTTTCAAGTTAATTTTGCCGCAAACTTGTTTGAATTTCCGAGCAATATATCCGGAGATTTATTTATTGATAATAATTGTCTTTTGTTGTACATCCCTTCAAATATTCTCTTTTTAGGACTTATATATTGCAGAACATGTTTCAGGAACAATGTGTCTCAAGGCTTGCGCCGAGATAGCTGCTGTAGATTTAAGATCTTCATAACTTCTTCCCGTTGCTAAGTGTCGTGATGTAGCCGTAAGTCCAATTGCTTCTCTTAAGTTGGTAGCTTGTTTTTCTATAAAAGGAGTTATCATTCTTAATCACTCCAATAATTAAACCAATCGGCCGGGGTAAGTTTAAACTCCTTTAACAAATTCACATGAAAAAACGATTTTCTTTTCAGCAGACTTCCCTTAGTCCACACTGCACGCTTCTTTCTTTGTTCAGGTTTTGCAAGGATGGCAGCTGCCGCCGCCACTGCTAAGAACTGCCAAAAAATCGCGTAGTGTGTGTGTGTTAAAAACCGGCTGGCGATGAAACACAGCGTGTCTTTCGCGACGATGAAAACCGACGAGATGTAACGTAGTATATGGGGTACTTTACTAATGTTAGTAGTACGGAAGCTTTATTGAAGTGACGCTATTAGTTCTTTGAAGAGTGGATGTATTATAAACATTTTATTTTGGATAAACGTAAGGTGACCATTTACATGAGTTTTTATGTTCTCTAGTCTAAGTGACAAATGTAGCGGTTGTTTATGGTAAGTTTTTACGCGTGACATGCCATAATCCAATAATGTCAAAAATCTATTTAATTCTGTATTTTACTTCGGTTTTAAAAAGTACGTAGTTAATAAAATGGCAGACGATGCGTTACTCATTTATATATTTTTCGACCTCGGATGAGATCTTCAGTGCCTTTTTTTTATTAAATACAAATTGAAAATATTGACAATTAACTGAAATGACATTATATACATACCTACTACACTAAATTTTGCAATATATATATATATATATATATATATATATATATATATATATATTGTAGGTAGCGGACCGCACAAATTTTATTATTGTAATAAAAATTTGTCAAATCGCCATTGGTACCGCGATAGAAAAAATAATTAGTGGATTTTTAATATCTTGATAATACGTCATAATTTGCTAATGTTTTCGCAATAATTTATTTTATGTATTTTTATGTAAGACATGTGTGAATGTATGTAACTGATATTTGGCTAAGGGTTGAAAAATACATGTTGAGGTTCAACTAGCAGGTGTACGCTTAAAAACTCCTTTACTGAAGGGACGTAACGAATCATTGGAAATTTTTATGCGCACATTCTTGATGTAAAAATGTCACTAGTTTAATAATTAATTACGTCAGTACACACAGCAATCAAAGATGTCTTTGTTTAGTACGTTGAAATCAGGCAGTTGCTGTTGAAATTATGATTGAGCCGGATTGCTTTTATTTGTTTTAATTAGAATCTTCCCTTGTAAACCGTTAGGTCTATAAATATTTTGTCATGTACCTTTAACAAAACTAAAACGCTAATTCGTTCTTTTCTTTTAGTGTATGTTTTAATGTCAATTTTTCCAAAAATTAATCTATAATTAATCGCCGCGGCGCCGAGGTTTAAACTGCGTATCTTAACTCGTCTTGTTGGTGGAAAAGTGTTTAATTAAAGGGAATATATTCAAGTGTAAGTAGGTATTTTTATATAAATGAAAGCTCGCAGCAAATCATTTTACAAGCCTATGTAACGTATAAAAAATCAAACATTGCCTCGCAAAGGTATCTCATTCGCACGCGGGCTCATTAAGCTAAAATCTGCTAAAATAAAAGACAGTACAAGGCTCCCTCAGTCTCGTATTTGGGTGAATTAGCATTGTTGTTTGTTGTTTATATTTATATTTGTGTAGAGGTGGGCCTGGACGAGCGGGTATAGGATACCGTTTGGCTATAATTGTAATAAACAATTGTCGAGTGAGTACATACTCCCGGGTCCAGATGACCCTTACACACTTCGAATTTTATTTTCATTGTTGTATAGAGGAATGGGTTACCTCAAAGGGGCGCTGTATTTTTCTAACGCACTCAAACTTATATATCGGTCATTATGTTATGATCTATTTATAACTTACCCTTGCAAGGCTTTGTTTTAATGAGTTTATTTTTGTCAGTTTGTTTAATTACAATTGTTTGCCTGCGAACGGATTTCTCTTTATATGTAATTTATTGTAACTGTAACTATGTATTTTATGCTTTAGTAGTCACTAAACAATTGTGCACGTGTAAATTCCTTGTCTATTTTCTTTTGTCCTTGCCTTTACCTTATTATCATCTGTGCAACTTTACTGTTGTTGTATTTTATATGTACCATAATTTGCCGTATTGTTTTATTTGCTTATTTACTTAAAGACCGGCATGATTGGTTTTAGAGGGCCACATGTTTGGTATTCTTAGGATTTTTATTCTGATTAATTTTTGACATAATTGTGGGTGTGACCACATGGGTTTTTTAATTGTATTCATGTGTAGCTAAACTGCTTTTTTTATTACCTGGGGACTCTACAATATATGTGTATAATAAGGTAACAACAAAATTTGGCATCGTGTCCGCCCAGGTTGTTACGCAACGTCTGTTCAAGATTAGCTATTCTCGGCCAGTGCCTCACTATTCCAGCAATACGTTTTATCTCTCTGTGTGTGTTGGTTGTTTCGTCATACTGCTTTATTTGTCGTCATGTTGAGAAGTAGTCCCACCGATTGTGAAGTACAATCGTAATTCGGTTTTTAAACGCCAAAAATGTTTGCGTTCTTTGTGGAAGTTTATGAAGAAGGTGTACTGAATGATGGCAATGGGCATAAGTGGTACAGGTTTTTTAATGAGAGATGGACAAATGTTCATGATTGCGAACGACCCGGACGACGTACTGTCAGGAATGAGGTATTGACATAACAGTTGATGCTGAAATCTGCCGAAACAAGCGCTTCGTTACTCATGAAAAATCAGAATGATGACGTGTTGAAAAAAATTATTACTGACTGGTTAAAAAGTATATATTAATGCTGACTATGTTAAAAAGTAAGAAAAAACCTTCACACTTTCATTTCTATTAAAAGTTACGTTCATGTATAAAGTGTCTCGTATGTTTATTATAAAACGGTCCTATTCTATTTTAATCCATCGTAAAAGGTTAAATTTGGGAAGGTCCTTAAAATAAGCGTCTGTTTGGGCGATGACCTCGTTCAACGTAAACCGCTGTACGCTGAGCCATTTTTTTAAAGTTTCAAAGTAAACAAAACTCATTGGGAGCTGAATTCGGCGAGCAAGGTGGAGGTTGGAATAATTTGAACTTTAATTCTGTAATGTTCGCCTTGGAAACTGCTCAGGTGTGCATCCGTGCATTGTTTTGATGAAAGGGGATTTCTTTCTTTTTCAAACGAGAACGTTTTTTTCTTGATTTTCTTACTCAACTGGTGCCATCACGACGCATGATACTATCCAGTTATTGTTTGTCAAGTAATCGATGTAGATGAGTTTGCGTGCATTCCAACAAACCGTGACCATCACCTTGCCGGCCGATCCTTTGCCTTCTTCAGAGTTCGTTCGCCTACTGTTTTTACTGTTCCTTTATCTCTGGAGTATAGTCGTGTATCCATGTTTCGTCCACAGTTATGTATCGACGCAGAGACTCGTCAGGATTAGGACGGAAAAAACATCAAACTATCCTTAGAGTTTGTGTTTATTCTCCAATAAGAGCAACCATGGCATCCATCTTGTCGAGATTTTTTCACCCAATTTTTCATGCAAAATGAAAAACACCTTACCTTGCGGTATCCCTGTCGCGCACTTTAATTCGTAGATTACTCAAAACTTTATCGTGGATTTTGTCAATCATTTTGGGGGAGGTCACTTCCACTGGACGTCCAGAACGAGATATTCATCTTTTATGGATGTGGCCACGTTTAAACTCATTTACCTAATTATGAACAGTTAAAACACAGGAAAAGATGTGCCATGAACTTCATCTAAATCAGCTTTGATTTGTCTTGATGTTAAGTCCTTTAAATTTACAAAACACCATATTCTGCATTTTCCTAAATAAACACAAGTTTGTTGCTTCAATCGGCAATGAAAATGAAACCGTGCAATGAATCTAACTGACTTGGATTTTCTAAGGACTTATTGAACGATACTCGTAAATATATTTGACAATACAATTTCAAAAATTTAAAATTAGGTAATATGAATTTTGTCAATAAAAATCCAAGCATACCGGAAAATTGTCTAAATGATTCTAACTATTGCAAACATTCTTTATTTACTTTGATATGCAACGTTTCTAATAAAAGTCTTTTCTTATAATTATTTTCTAACATTCTTTGCCAAAGCAACATTAATTAATTTGGGTCTGATTTACAAATATTACAGAATAGAATCATACAACATAAATCAAATGTACTAGTTAAACCTAATATTACTTAATGCGGTTCAAAATAGCGCAGAAAATAAAAAATACTCTGAAAAGTCTGAATATCAATGTTGTTTAAAAGAACAAAAAGAGTTGCGGAAGAACTACAATAAAACCAGGGATGAGAGTGAAAATTGAAACAATCGTCAATGTAGAAGTATTTATAAATAGAATATTCGGACATTAATAAAACAATTAATCAGACATACACTTTACGTAGGTACATTCAACGAGGCGTTTAGGTAAGTCTTTACACACAATGGTAAAATGTACTAGAGTATTGACATGTAGAAAATATATTCACTTATTTGTTCGAGCAAATTATTCGCATGCTCTCCTTCCCTACAATTTACAGCGAGTTCAGAATACCGCAAAATTCCACAAATTTAATATCTGCTCTTTGGGTAGTTCTGAATTCCGGGCTAGTTAAATGGACGCTGTGGAATTTTATTCCAAGTTACGCTTTTAATATATGCAATATTATTCAGTCACAAATAAAAAGAAAAAAAACATTATCTCGCAACAATCACCATTTTTGATTATTTAAAATGCACAGTGGGAAGTATGTTAGTACTTACATTTTTCGCTAATTATTTGCTAATATAAAAGTTATCAGATGTTATATAACGTATATAAAAAAGCATCCCGTGGTGCGATTGGTATCGGTATTTTGTTCCCACAGGAGTTGCATGTGCAATCCCCTTTACTCGTGGTAACTGCGGTAATCCGGATTAGTGAACAGCTTGTTTCCGTTGTTTATTTAGAAATTACTTCAACAATTACAATTTAAATCTAAGATCGTGTTGTAATAGTTTACAAAATTTTGTAAAATTAACTTTTGCTAATTTTACAGAATTACGTAAACTGCCACTTTTATTGGATAGATTAATACATAGTGCTGGAAATACGCTAAATTTGGAAGTATTAGATAGTGATATAATTTTAAAAAA
The DNA here is from genome assembly GCA_036346205.1 of Vesta saturnalis. Taxonomy (NCBI): domain Eukaryota; kingdom Metazoa; phylum Arthropoda; class Insecta; order Coleoptera; family Lampyridae; genus Vesta; species Vesta saturnalis. The sequence continues at coordinate 9,070,618 of JARFJB010001965.1, forward strand.
ATTCTGACTACAGGAATTCATTTTAATAATAAATCCCACGTCTTATTTACTGTTGATTGATGTAATCTAACAGCATTTATATCGTTGAATAAACCTGAACAAAAGAGGCTCCCACGTTTCGACTACCGGGTCTTACTGTGCTAGCTTTGTAAAGCCGCCTCTCGACTCAAGCACCGATTCAAATCCCAGTTGAAATGGCAGTTTATATCAGACGATAACATACTTTCGCTATTATATGTTTTCTTTTCGATTTCAATGCCTACGAAGAATACAAACTTTTTAAGAACTTACAAGTTTAAGTGATTTATGGTGGACTGATATATTTCACCCTTTAAAGAACCTTTTTGCGTTTCTGTTGAATAGTTTAAACTTTTAGAATTAGCATTGATTATCGGTGTTAGGAAGAAAAAATGCGGATACTCAGATGTTTCAAAATAAGGTAGTTGAACGATTTACTAACTTTTATTACTTTCTCTATCAACGTAATTAACTTTATTAGCTATTAAGGTTTTTGCCACAGAGTATTCTAGTGCGAAAAACACAAAAGAAATGATTCGTATTCAAATTATAAACTCAATTTATAAAACAAAATTTTACATAAATATTAATTTAAGTAGTCAAATACATTCATTGGTAACGACAAAGCCTGTGTTTAAAAATAAAATGTAACATCCATGATAATTCATGGCATGATAATAAACTACAATTTTTTTGCCTAATGTGACACTGGTCTTAAGTAATATTATTATTGATTTTGATATTAACTTCTTGACTGGAGTTTTCGTGATTATATGGTATTGGTGTACAGTTAGGGTTTGACCTACACTATGTGCTCTAAAAACAACTTTTAAAAATACTATTTTTATCTTATTAAATAATAATGTATGAGTATACAATAAGGAATAACGCAATAAAATTAAATGATTTTCCACTATTCCTACACACTTTTCACTCCTGGCGCTGCTGGTGACAAATAATAAAAAAAAGTTCGGTCATAATTCTAGTAGTTGGATACCAAAAGTTAAATCTAACTAGCCTGGTTGATATGTATCCCATATAAAACCTTTTTCTGTGAGCGTCACAGTGTTCACAAGTGTAATCGTATTTTTTTCGCTTGTGCAAAGAAAAGGTTCACTGTACTCGTATCTTAACAATTTTGGCGACTACATTGATTATCAAATAGGAATACAACAAGCTTTATAGGCATCTCTGGAATACCCTGTATGTTTCAAATTCTAACTAAAATACATTTTTTTTTCATTAAATCAGAACCATGAGATAGCGAATGCTTTCTAGTTTTGAATTAAACTAGATCACAAGAAGGAACATATACTAAAATATACACTCTGTGTCTGTTCATTCCCATCCACAACATAACACAGTGTGTATGTCTGTATGTGCGGGTGTGTGTGTGTGTGTGTGTGTGTGTGTGTGTGTGTGTGTGTGTGTGTGTGTGTGTGTGTGTGTGTGTGTGTGTGTGTGTGTGTGTGTGTGTGTGTGTGTGTGTGTGTGTGTGTGTGTGCGCGGGTGTGAGTATGTGTGTGTGTGTGTGTGTGTGTGTGTGTGTGTGTGTCTGCGAGTGTGTGCCTGTGCCAGTGCCTGTGTCTGCGTCGGCGTCTGCATCTGTGTCTGTGTCTGTGTCTGTGTCTGTGTCTGTGTCTGTGCCTGTGTCTGTGTCTGTGTCTGTGTCTGTGTCTGTGTCTGTATCTGTGTCTGTGTCTGTGTCTGTGTCTGGGTCTGTGTCTGTGTCTGTATCTGTGTCTGTCTGTGTCTGTGCCTGTGCCTGTGTCTGTGTCTGTATCTACGTCTGCGTCTGTTTCTGTGTCTGTGTCTGTGTCTGTGCCTGTGTCTGTGTCTGTGCCTGTGTCTGTGTCTGCGTCTGTGTCTGTGTCTGTCTGTGTCTGTGTCTGTTTGTGTCTGTGTCTGTGTCTGTCTGTGTCTGTGTCTGTGTCTGTGTCTGTGTCTGCGTCTGCGTCTGTGTCTGTGCCTGTGTCTGTGTATGTGTCTGTGCCTGTGCCTGTGTCAGTGTCTGTGTCTGTGTCTGTGTCTGTGTCTGTGTGTCTGTGTCTGTGTCTGTGTCTGTGCCTGTGTCTGTGTCTGTGTGTGTGTCTGTGTCTGTGTTTTTGTCTGTGTCTGTGTCTGTGTCTGTGTCTGTGTCTGTGCCTGTGCCTGTGTCTGTGTCTGTGTCTGTGTCTGTGTCTGTCTGTGTCTGTGTCTGTATGTGTCTGTGTCTGCGTCTGTGTCTGTGTCTGTGTCTGTGTATGTGTCTGTGTCCGTGTCAGTGTCTGTGTCTGTGCCTGTGCCTGTGTCTGTGTCTGTGTCTGTGTATGTGTCTGTGTCTGTGTCTGTGTCTGTGTCTGTGTCTGTGTCTGTGTCTGTGTCTGTGTCTGTGTCTGTGTCTGTGTCTGTGTCTGTGTCTGTGTCCGTATCAGTCTGTGTCTGTCTGTGTCTGTCTGTGTCTGTCTGTGTCTGTCTGTGTCTGTCTGTGTCTGTCTGTGTCTGTCTGTGTCTGTCTGTGTCTGTCTGTGTCTGTCTGTGTCTGTCTGTGTCTGTCTGTGTCTGTCTGTGTCTGTCTGTGTCTGTCTGTGTCTGTCTGTGTCTGTCTGTGTTTGTCTGTGTCTGTCTGTCTGTGTCTGTGTGTGTCCGCCTGTGTCTGTCTGTGTCTGTCTGTGTCTATATGTGTCTGTCTGTGTCTGTCTGTGTCTGTCTGTGTCTGTCTATGTCTGTCTGTGTCTGTCTGTGTCTGTCTGTGTCTGTCTGTGTCTTTCTGTGTCTGTCTATGTCTGTCTGTGTCTGTCTGTGTCTATGTGTCTGTCTGTGTCTGTCTGTGTCTGTCTGTGTGTCTGTGTCTGCCTGTGTCTGTCCGTGTTCGTCTGTCTGACTGTGTCTGTCTGTGTATGTCTGTGTCTGTCTGTGTTTGTCTGTGTCTGTCTGTGTCTGTCTGTATCTGTCTGTGTCTGTCTGTGTCTGTTTGTGTCTGTCTGTGTCTGTCTGTGTCTGTTTGTGTCTGTCTGTGTCTGTCTGTGTCTGTCTGTGTCTGTATCTGTGCCTGCGTGTGTGTGTCTGTGTCTGTGTCTGTATCTGTGTCTGTGTCTGTGTCTGAGTTTGTGTCTGTGTCTGTGTCTGAGGCTGTGTCTGTGTCTGTGTCTGTGTCTGTGTCTGTGTCTGTGTCTGTGTCTGTGTCTGTGTCTGTGTCTGTGTCTGTGTCTGTGTCTGTGTCTGTGTTTGTGTCTGTGTCTGTGTCTTTGTCTTTGTCTGTGCCTGTGTCTCAGTCTGTGTCTGTGCCTGCGTCTGTATCTTTTTGTGTCTGTCTGTGTCTGTACTTGTGCATGTACGTGTGCCTGTGCCTGTGTCTGTGTCGGTGCCTGTGTATGTGTCCGTGTCCGCGTCCGCATTCGTGTCCGTGCCTGTCTGTGGCCGTGGCTGTGTCCTTGTGCATGTCCATGTCCGTGTCTGTGTCTGTGTCTGTGTCCGTGTGCGTGTCCGTGTCCGTGACCGTGTCCGTGTCTGTGTCGGTGTCTTTGCCCGTGTCCGTGTCCGTGTCGGTGTCGGTGTCGCTGATGGTGTCGATGTCACTGTTGATGTCGGTGTCAATGACCGTGTCCGTGTCGGAGTTGATGTCTTTTTCCGTGTCCGTGTCCGTGTGTCCGTGTCCGTGACCGTATCCGTCTCCGTGTCCGTGTCCGTGTCTGTGTCGGTGTCTTTGTCCGTGTCCTTGTCCGTGTCGGTGTCGTTGTCGCTGATGGTGTCGGTGTCACTGTTGATGTGTCTGTGTCTGTGTCTGTGCCTGTGTCTGTGTCTGTGTCAGTGCCTGTGTCTGTGTCTGTGTCTGCGCATATGTATGTGTCCGTGTCCGCGCCCGTGCCTGTGCCCTTTGGCCGTGTCCGTGCCCGTGCCTGTGTCATTGTCCGTGTCCTTGTGCGTGTCCTTGTCCGTGTCCGTGTCGGTGTCGGTATCACTGTCGGTGTCGGTGTCAATAAACTTGTCCGTGTCCGCGTCCGAGCCCGTGCCTGCGTCCGTGTCCGTGCCCGTGCCCATATCGGTGTCTTTGTCCGTGCCCATGCCTGTGTCCGTGTCCGTGTCCGAGTCCGTGTGTGAACCCGTGTCTGTGCCTTTTCCTCTGACTGTGTCTGTGCCTATGCCTGTGCATGTGTCTGTGTGTGTCTGTATGTGCGTCTGTGTCTGTGTCTGTATCTGTGCCTGCGCCTGTGTCTGCGTCAGTGTCTGTGTCTGTTTCTGTGTTTGTGTCTTTGTATGTGTCTGTGTCTGTGTCTGTGTCTGTGTCTGTGCCTGTGCCTGTGTTTGTCTCTGTGTCTGTGTCTGTGTCTGTGTCTGTCTGTGTCTGTGTCTGTGTCTGTGTCTGTATCTGTGTCTGTGTCTGTGTCTGTGTCTGTGTCTGGGTCTGTGTCTGTGTCTGTATCTGTGTCTGTCTGTGTCTGTGTTTGTGTCTCTGTCTGTGTCTGTGCCTGTGTCTGTGTCTGTGTCTGCGTCTATGTCTGTTTCTGTGTCTGTGTCTGTGCCTGTGTCTGTGTCTGTGTCTGTGTCTGTGTCTGGGTCTGTGCCTGTGCCTGTGCCTGTGCCTGTGTCTGTATCTGTGCCTGTGCCTCTGTCTCTGTCTGTGTTTTTGTGTTTGTGTTTGTCTTTGTCTTTGTCTTTGTCTTTGTCTTTGTCTTTGTCTTTGTCTTTGTCTTTGTCTTTGTCTTTGTCTTTGTCTTTGTCTTTGTCTTTGTCTTTGTCTTTGTCTTTGTCTTTGTCTTTGTCTTTGTCTTTGTCTTTGTCTTTGTCTTTGTCTTTGTCTTTGTCTTTGTCTTTGTCTTTGTCTTTGCCTTTGTCTTTGTCTTTGTCTTTGTCTTGGTCTTTGTCTTTGTCTTTGTCTTTGTCTTTGTCTTTGTCTTTGTCTTTGTCTTTGTCTTTGTCTTTGTCTTTGTCTTTGTCTTTGTCTTTGTCTTTGTCTTTGTCTTTGTCTTTGTCTTTGTCTTTGTCTTTGTCTTTGTCTTTGTCTTTGTCTTTGTCTTTGTCTTTGTCTTTGTCTTTGTCTTTGTCTTTGTCTTTGTCTTTGTCTTTGTCTTTGTCTTTGTCTTTGTCTTTGTCTTTGTCTTTGTCTTTGTCTTTGTCTTTGTCTTTGTCTTTGTCTTTGTCTTTGTCTTTGTCTTTGTCTTTGTCTTTGTCTTTGTCTTTGTCTTTGTCTTTGTCTTTGTCTTTGTCTTTGTCTTTGTCTCTGCCTTTGTCTTTGTCTTTGCCTTTGTCTGTGCCTGTGCCTGTGTCTGTGTATGTGTCTGTGTCTGTGCTTGTGTCTGTGTCTGTGTCTGTGTCAGTGTCTGTCTGTGTCTGTGTCTATCGCTGTGTCTGTGGCTGTGTCTGTGTCTGTGACTGTGTCTGTGTCTGTGTCTGTGTCTGTGCCTGTGTTTGAGTCTGTGTCTGTGACTGTGTCTGTGTCTGTGTCTGTGTCTGTGTCTGTGGTTGTGTCTGTGTCTGTGTCTGTGTCTGTGTCTGTGTCTGTGTCTGTGTCTGTGTCTGTGTCTGTGTCTTTGTCTGTGTCTGTGTCTGTGTCTGTGTCTGTGTTAGTGTCTGTGTCAGTGTCTGTGTCAGTGTCCTTTGGCCGTGTCCGTGCCCGTGAATGTGTCCGTGTCCGTGTACTTGTGCGTGTCCTTGTCTGTGTCCGTGTCCGTGTTCGTTTCGGTGTCGGTATCACTGTCGGTGTCGATGTCATTGAACTTGTTCGTGTTCGGGTCCGAGTCCGTGCCCGCATCCGTGTCCGTGCCCGTGTCCGTGTCGGTGTCTTTGTCCGTGTGCGTGTGCGTGTCCGTGCCCGTGTCCGTGCCCATACCTGTATCCGTCTCCGTGTCCGAGTCCGTGTCAGTGTCCGTGTGCGTGTCCGTGCCCATATCCGTGTCCGTGTCTGAACCCGTGTCTGCCTTTCCCAGTGACTGTGTCTGTGCCTATGCCTGTGCATGTGTCTGTGTCTGTGTCTGTGTCTGTGTCTGTGTCTTTGTCTGTGTCTGTCTCTTTGTCTGTGTCTGTGTCTGTGTCTGTGTCTGTGTCTGTGTCTGTGTCTGTGTCTGTGTCTGTGTCTGTGTCTGTGTCTGTGTCTGTGTCTTTGTCTGTGTCTGTGTCTGTGCCTGTCTCCGTGTCCGTGTCCGTGTATGTGTCCTAGTCCGTATCCGTTTCCATGTCCGTGTCCGTGTCGGTGTCGGTGTCTTTGTCCGTGCCGGTTTCCGTGCCCGTGTCCGTGTCGTGTCCGTGTCCGTATCCGTGCCGTGTCCGTGTCTCTGTCTGTGTCTGTTGTCTGTGTCGGCGTCTGGGCCTGTGTCGGTGGCTGTGTCTGTGTGTGTGCGTGTGCGTGTCCGTGTCCGTGTCTCTGTCTGTGCCCGTTGTCTGTGTCGGTGTCTATGTCTGTGTCTGTGTCTGTGTCTGTGTCTGTGTCTGTGTCTGTGTCTGTGTCTGTGCCTGTCTCCGTGTCCGTGTCCGTGCCTGTGTCCTTGTCCGTATCCGTTTCCATGTCCGTTTCCGTGTCGGTGTCGGTGTCTTTGTCCGTGCCGGTGTCCGTGTCCGTGTGCGTGTCCGTGTCCGTGTCCGTGTCTCTGTCTGTGTCTGTTGTCTGTGTCGGTGTCTGGTCCTGTGTCGGTGGCTGTGTCTGTGTGTGCGTGTGCGTGTCCGTGTCCGTGTCTCTGTCTGTGCCTGTTGTCTGTGTCGGTGTCTATGTCTGTGTCTGTGTCTGTGCCTGTGTGTGTGTGCGTGTGCGTGTTTGTGTTCGTGTGCGTGTGCGTGTGCGTGTACGCGTGCGTGAGCGTGAGCGTGTGCGTGTGGGTGTGTGTGTGGGTGGGTGAGTGCGTGTGTGTCTGTGTCCCTGTTTGTCTGTGTGTGTGTGTGAGGGTGTGTGTTTGTGTGTGTGTGTGTGTGTGTGTGTGTGTGTGTGTGTGTGTGTGTGTGTGTGTGTGTGAGTGTGTGTGTGTGTGCGTGAGTGGGTGTGTGTGTGTCTGTGTTTGTCTGTGTGAGTTTGTGCGTGCCCGTGTGTGCGTGCATGCATGTATGTGTGTGGGTGCAGGGGCGGGTGTGCTTGCGTGCGTGAATTTGTGCGCCTGTGTGTAGCCCACAATAACTTTAAGAATACGTAACTGATATTAATGAAACTCTATAGTTTGAGTTACTTTTAAATATCTCGGTTCTATCAAACTTTGGTTAAACCATTTAAAAATAAAAGTTCTTTATCGAAGGCGCTAAAATAGATTTTGTGAATATCTTGAAAACTGCTAACTTTATTAAAAAATCAAATAGACCTTTATTAAAGACAATGAATTTGTGCATAAGTGCTTTTAATGAAAATGTTGTATATAGTAATGCTAATTTTTTGTCAATATGGGAAAGGCTCTCATCTTATAACAAACTCTATAAGCACCTTTTAATGATAATTCAATTTTAGATAAGTTCGTTTTGTAAAGTTTAAAATGAAACGAAATAAGCGTTAAAAATTGATGGAAACATCTTATGTAAGTAATGGTCAAACGGAAAAGTAAATAAATAGAAATAAACTTTATAAAGCTTCTGATAAAAATTAATTTAAATATACTGAAAAAAGACGTACCAAAACGTTAAATAAATAAGTTTTAAGATGGCTTTGATTTTCATATTTTACAAGTCAAGATGGAACGCCAGTATTTGATTAATATAAATTTAAATAGAGTTGAGTAATGTGTATTGAAGTGAATGTCAGACAAAAGAGTACGTATATTATTGCATTATATAAGAAGAAAAGTGTTTAATAAATAAATAAATTTATAGCTATATATAATAATTATTACTTTTTTGAAATGTAAGGGTGGAATAACTGATCACATGTGTTTTGTGCATTTAATGTAAGAGCAAATACGAATAAGTTAAAAACATCCGTATCGAGATGGATTAACTCTTGCCCCTATTTCATAATATACTGCCACATACGCATCAGAAAGTTATGAGCTGGCCACATCAGATTTTTTTTACATTAATCTTCAACTGAAATTCATAACATTAGAAAGCTCTAAAGATAAATTATGAACACCAGTACAAATAAAAATTACTGAGGTTAGTAGAATTTATTTCAATCTTTTAAATATAATTAAAAGTGTAATATAAAACATTTAATCCAATTCGAGTGGAATACTTTGTGTTGTAAGTGTTAATACGAATCTTTCCATAATTACCTTAACTCTTTAGTTAATAAATGGAAGAATGTCTATACATTTTGCATACTACTATTTTGAATAAAATGCTTCATGCTAACGACTTTAAAAAGCATTTTCTACGACGAATGTATGGAGAGTTAATTAGTTTTAAATTAGAACACCATCATTTGTGATGATCTACATATAAAATTCTTACTTAAGGTTCATTTTTCGAAGAAAATATTGAAAAACGTTCTTCACATTAATTTTAATTAAGATTTTATCAACACAACACTAATTCTAGAAAACGCACATATAATAATCACATTAGCTAAAGTTCACCGAGCTTGAAACAACTCTTTTTTCTTATATCCTACCTTCCTTTCATTTCGCAAATGAGAAAATAGCATGATTTTTTTTGTTTTAATTAATGGGTGTACTTAGATTTAATTCCTTTCCGTTACTTTGTTCATTTTTTTTCATTTACTTGCAAAATTGTTAAAGCTGCTTTTATAAAGTATTAGTTTAATTAAAAAAAAAAGTTGTTTACATATAGTCATCAAATTAGAATTTGGAAATTATCGACGCACGTTAAGAATTTAAATCGTCTATTTAGATTTGAAATCAGAGCAATCATCGAATGCGGCAAGCTTTGACGCCCCGAATCAAAGTGTCAACAAACAAACGATGTTAGAAGGCGAGGGTGTCTGACAAAGAACCCGTGGGGTTCAAATCAATACCCTAGAGACAATCGTGACGTCACACTTCCTTAACTTACCACTATCAAACATTTCTCTTTGTCTTTTACTTTGGTGCAAAATGCTTTATAAACAGTTGCTCATTTTGGAGTAATATAAAGCGATTACGAGTTGGTAACGCACAATCCGAGTAATTTTAAAATTATTCTTATACAAAGTATGTACTAAATTCAAAATTGGAATACAAATAATCAATTCATCGATATGTAATGTTTTGTAAAATTTGAAAATATTGTGTTTCAAGTATGCTTTAAATCGTTCAATATTTTCGATACTCAAAGTTACTTAAAGAAACGTAGAATATCATTCTATATTGAAAACAAATTAATTGTTTACTCGAGATACAATCGTTGAAATTGAAAAGTAATAAAGAAGTAATAACTTTTTATATTCTTGAAACATGACATAATTTAAAATCTTTTATTTTGGTTACTTTATCATTAAACATTCGTTGTAGATACTACTGGATCATGACATTACAAATGGCAATCAAAGCAGAGGAGAACTAAAAATATCCAAATTCGAATCGATGCTAAAAAGTAACAAAATTCAAATTCGAGCACAGCTAAAATTTTAAAAAGAGTATACGCTAACACAACTTTATATTATTAACTACCAACCGTTAAACCTTTAGTTAAGTGATGAAATAAGTTTGGAAACAGATAAATGTCATATTTGAATGTAAACCACTAAACATCTCCGTGTTCATTTATTAAAATATATACTGTATATATGCAGTTTCAGTAGATCAGTGATGTTTCGAAACTGCAACCAACTGAAAAAGTCTCCATGAGGATGAGTGGTTACATTACTACAGCTCGTGAGATTATATATCTTTGTTGTTCTAACACATGGCACAACGTCCACTTAAAAGCATAAGGCAGTGACACCCTAAACGTTTTACTTATTTTTGTGTGCATACAGAATTGAATATTACATGTATCATTGAAAGCAAATCAAAGATTTAGACAAATGCACGTGATTAAGAGAGAATTAAGAGAGAAAGTCTTTAATACGATTTCAACCATGTAAATCAACTTATGTGACTAATAAGTACAAGGTCCGGCAACAGGATTAAATGGTTTTTAGTAGGCCACTGTTAATAAACAGAGAATATATTTGGACTTATTATTATTACAAGTAAAACACAATTCTGGAAATTTCTTATAGCACTTTTAGTTTGCAAAGATCACGTCTCTAAAATGACCACCGTCTTCTTCTATACATTGCTGCAACCTGTTTCAGAAATCGACAATAACGCGTCTGAGTAAATCTTCGTTTATCAAATTTATTTCCTCACGAATCTTTTCTTTAAGTTACAGAAGTGTTGGGGACGCATGGAGTACATTTTGGACTTTAAGAACTCCGGAGAAAAAAATCAGGGACCGCCAGGTCCGGTGATCTTGCGGGCCATGCAGAGTCACCACACCTGGCCGAGTTGCAGAACGGCTGCTCTGGTTCTTTGAATATTACCATGTGTACGAACTCTACGTGTACCTCCGACAAATTTTGAGTTTACACCTATAATAACAAGATTAGTTTGTTATTGTGAATTTATATTTCGGAAAAAATAATAGTGATTTTCCCTTTGTTTGTTATAATTACGTAATTACTTAATTAAGCAAAAATATTTTACTTAACTGCAAATGCAAATGTGATTAATAAAGATAGGATTTAATGTGATTTCAATTATGTAATTAGAATATAAAGAGTAGGTATATTCTTAATAAATGCTAGAGGAATTCAATCTTGATTTAGTGAGGGGACTAATAAAAATATTAGAGAGCCTAATTATTTTATTTTTGCTGTAGGTTATTTTACATAAGTAAACTGATTACGAACAGTATTAAAACAATAAAGATGTCCAAACATTTACAAATACAAACAAGTAACAATAAATAAAATTAATATGACTTTATTAAATGAAAAACAAAACAAAGAAATTGTTAACGTAAGACGGGTATAAAATTTTAAATTAATTTGAAATTAAATACATAACTAATACCTTTTCTCACGACCACCACTTGCATATTATTTTTACCTTCCAACCTACATACAAATCTATAGGTACAGAAGGTAATGTAATAGACTTTTTCACTACCGCTAAATCGCCCTATTAGTGCATTTTATGACGTTGTGTGTGTGTGTGTGTGTGTGTGTGTGTGTGTGTGTGTGTGTGTGTGTCTATGTCTGTGTTTGTGTCTGTGTGTGTGTGTGTGTGTGTGTGTGTGTGTGTGTGTGGTATGCGTGTGCGTGTGCGTGTGCGTGTGCATGTGTGTTTGAGTGTGCGTGTGCGTGTATGTGTGTGTGTGTGTCGTGCGCGCGCGTGTGTGGTGTGTGCGTGTGGAGTTTGTGTGTGTGTGTGTGGTGTGTTTGTGTATGCGTGTATGTAGGTGTGTGGGCGTGGGTATGGGTGTGGTTATGCGTGCGTGGGTATGGATGTGCGTGTGTGGGTGGATGTGGGGGTGTGTGTGGGTGCGTGCGTGGGTGTGTATGTGGATACTTGAGAGCGTGCGTGCGTGCGTGTGTTTGAATGTGCTGTGTGTGTGTGTGTGCGTGCATGCGTGTATGTTTGTTAGTATCCATAATAACTCCAGGAATGCAACGCGTAAGTACTTAAAATTTCGTACTTAAGCTTGTTTTCACCTCTCCTAGAGCTGATTAGATTTTGGGAGAAATTCAGTGGCGGAGAGAGGGAGGGTTTTTAGTAGCAGTTTTTGCTGAAACAGCTGCATATTTAAAAGATATAAAAATGCCTACATATAGATTTTAAAAATATCGATTAATTACGTTTTACGCAATTTTTTGACACAACTTTATAGGAAAATGTGTGCACATATTTTCTAAAGATAATTTAATTTTGCATGACTTTTCTTTACAGAGTTTCTTAAAACAAGGCCAATTAAGTTAAAAATTAATTAAGTAAATAGAAAACGCTTCATTTGTATTATCGCTTTGGTAGTTAGCATCCATATGTCTATTAACCTCTATCTGACATAAGGTTTTAAACGTCCATCTGACATTGATTATTGTTTTTGTTTTTACAATGTTGCCCATTTTCGTTTTGAACGTATTACAAAAGAGGTTGCATAATTATCCTAAAAAAATTATTATTAAAATTACTTCATTTTCATTTATTTTCCACTTTGTTGGTTGGAAGGTCGTGTGTTGTGGAACACCAGATATTTGCGATATGCAATATTGTCTTTTTCCAAGGTTCATCCCCACGTTCATGCAGCGTGTCTTCCCAAACCTGAATTACTGTAAAATCAGAATAGGCATCTTCACCTATTCTCTTAACGTAATACGAATTACAAATACCACAGATATTGTGACAATCAAGTATGAAGTGGCCATGTTCTGCAATTATACTATCCACTATATACTGTTTGTTATACTTGTGTTTCATAGCAAGGTTTAAAAGATCTATCTTTAAAGCCGTCTTAGAAAATGGAATATTTTTCATTATTAGACACATTGTATCTTTTTTTTTTCATGAAGAAGATGAGATTTTTTCTACTATACGTGAATGGTAAACACCGTTCTCCACAACAATTGCTCCTGTAGGTGGTTTGGTAATAACTGATCTTTCAACCACCTTTCAAAATTGAGCGTATCCATGTTGTGGTAATTACGCGATTTTGAATTTTCGGCAAATGTTAAGCTGCTATTCTCAATCTTTATTTTCGGCGTGCAAGATTATAAACCCTTTACCATTGAAAGAATAATTCGAATTTGTTACACTTTTTGTTGCTCCGTCTTGCGAAAACACCCTTTTTTGTGGTCATCTTGCAAAACCCACGTTTCATCTAGGAATATAACTGGTAGAGGCGATGACGAGGTCATATTAAGTGTATATTTTTAAAGATTGCACCCATGCAGATGAAACATTCGTTTTTTTGCAATGCGCTCAACGATTACAATCCTTTTTGAATTTGAAACCAATATTAGTCAATATTTTACCTATGGTGAGCCGAATTGCTACTAGGAATTCCTTCTTATGCTTTAACATTACGCAATCTTTTTTGATCAAAATATTCCTTATCCGTTACTAATCAAGATTCAATTCCTCTAGCATTTAGTTACATTTGCAGTTAGGTAAAATATTTTCGCATAATTAAGAAATTACCAAATTATTATAAACAAAGAGAGAATTACTATTATTCCAAAGTATGAGTTCGCAATAAGAAGTAATTTCGACACTACTCCACGTACTTTCCTTAGCGGTCCAAGGAAATTGCACATATGCACTCCTGTATCATAGAAAATTATAATTATTAATCATTCATTTTCACATAGATGATAGAAATCACATTACAGCATTTCTCTATTAATCACATCACATGTTCAATCTCAAATTTAACAGGACTTGCAGTTGGCCAATTTTAATCTCAGGTTGAACAGGGTTACATTTGCCATCATCATCAGTAATTAAGTTAATTGGCAGCTTTCGTAGATAATTTAGCAGAATAATGTAATAGCATTTATGTGTCACATTAAATTGCAGAATTGTTTATTTTTTTTAAATAGAACAGTAGGATATAGTTGCTATAAATATATTAGATTTAATAAGCAGTATTGAGTTAGATACCACTAGTTCAACTACTCACGGGGTGCAAGCACTAGTCTACAATCGGTACAAGTAACGGTGTACCCCTTGCTTTCCCAACATTGGCAACCAGTGAAAGGATACATACTCCATCGAGCCATCACCGCCAGCAACAAGTAGTGAAAATTTCATCGCCATCGTCGGGAAAATGAAAAAGTTGCAACTCCATAGTACCACGGAGGAGATGCATCGTAAAGCAGAAAAATCTACCCCTGTGAAACTGTAAGGATTTTACGCTCCTTACAGAAAATAACATCCTGGAAAACAGCAAAATTTACATTTCGTTATTACATAAACAGAAATTGTGTGAGGAGTTCATTACCGTCACACGCATACAACGCATAAAGTCGAAGTAAACCAAAAGGCCAAATAGGAGTCGCCCCAGTAATAGGGCCAAAGGAAGACTGAAACCATACTTAACCCCTATCAGGAAAAGCGCCAGGATCTACAACAATCACATACCGGCAGAAATTAAAGGCAATGGATAAAAAATATTAACTTAGTAGGAAAAGCCATAGAACGAAAATGGAAAAGTTCAAAAAATTGTAATCAAAATGAAATTGACAGGGCGATTGATAAACTGTTAGCAAACATGAAAGAAGACTCGGCATCACGGGAGAACGAGGTATACATAAACAAGCGACACAATACGTTGGAGGTATGGTGGAAAAGAGCATTAAGCACACAACATGAGCAATCGAAACTGCAAACAGAAGATCATGACTACCACACGTCAAAATATTTTGAGCGGTTAAGTAAGATTTACGATAATATCAAACATTACCTAGAGAAAAAAATATCGGCCACCATGTGAAGAGATGATATGACCGACAAGTAACAATCACAACGATTGAAACTACAAGACATCAAGATTAAGTAATTATAGTCTCTATTACAACGAGTAGAAAAAAAATTAGACAAAGAGAACACAGTCCAAATCAACTTGTGGCAAGAAAAATTCAACGAAAATGGACTGTGATTGAGAAGCTGCATAAATACACTAAGGTACATGAAGCAAGATTTCAGGGTACCTATTTTACACGAAGCAAGTTTGAGAAGATCGAATAATGATGTGACGAAATATGCATCAATCTCTGAAGTAAAATAGACATGGCTACATAAGTAAATGAGCTATGCATCGTTGCACTACCAAAAGTGAGTCCGATGATCGTCCGTATAGTGGCACGAAGATAGGATTCAGAATCCCATAAACTCTTTGAACAGTCCCTAAAAAACCAAATGAAACACCATCCCTTGAAGAATTAATGGAATTACTCAAAATAAAGTTCCAGTCGTTAGAAGCCATGTCCCAAACCAGGAAAGCAAAGAAATCCTAGATTGTAGAATATCCGTCAACAAGTACGCTCTTACTGGGAGCACAAATTGAGTAACTGCGCCACATTCAAAGGGTTAGCATCACCAGTTAGAGTCGCCTTCGTGGAAGAGACACGTCTATGTTTCAATTGCATGGAACATAAATTCAACGTCAAATGCCATTCGCTTCGACGCTGTACAATGCCGGTGCTACTCCACCAGGTGACGCTAGTTAGCATATTATGACTTTGTGAGAACTCGAACAAATACCTCGGCCACCGAAGCGGTATCACACTGTCCTGTGGAGATCCATGAGCTCCGTACGTAGCAGTAAGAACGTTGCAACAATTGGCTCGAGATGAAGAAAAAAAATACTCAAATGTATCAGCAATGACACTAAACGACTACTACGTGGACGGCTTGTTAACAGACGCAAAAGCTATAGAAGAAGCAAAACTCCTACAAAAAGAATTAATAAATTTGCTAAGCACAGGGGATTTAGATTCAGAAAATGGACTGGAGACCATTAAGATTATGGACAGACGTAAGCAAAATATCTGAACTTATGGACATCAAGGAAGACGGAGCATAAAAATCTCAAGGTGTTAGATAACTACCAGACCGGACAGCTTCCAATTCAAGGTGAACGTCAGCGGGAAATTAGTAAGAAAGAAGAGTATATTATCAGAAAATATTCAACCCGTTGGAGTGGGTTAGCCCAGTGACTATAACAGACAAGCTGCTAATCCAAAAGTTATGGTAAACTTCAATCAATTGGGATCAACAGGTGTCCGGCAACATAGACACACAGTGATAGAGTTTCGCGATGAATTGATCTTCATAGATGGGCTTCAGATACCGAGATGGATCTACCACACAGAAGGCCAACTACAGTTGCGCGGGTACTGCGACGCGTCCGAAAAAGTGTACGGCGCAGTCTATACTAGAACTAATTAAAGGAAAGTGACGCTACTTACAGAAAAATCGTAAGTGGCGCCAGTCAAAACAAAGGCGACTACACCCAAGTTGGAATTGTGTGCAGCATTATTACTTGCAAGGCAAGTAATAATGCAGCAAAGGAGGGTAGCAGCGGCATGAGAGATCCCAAATCTCACATTATTTGTATGGAGCGATTACATGATAACAATAGCATAGGTGATAGTGGATCCGTCACAGTGGAAAACATTCATGGCCAATGGAGTTATAGAAATTAACAAACTCGTACCACACCAGCAGTGGAACCTTGTGGCACGGAAAAATATCCAGACGAGATCTTGTCATGGGGATACCCAGCATCAAAATTTAAGACCAAATACATCTGATGGAATTGACTCGAGTGGTTTAAAACAAATGAATGGGAAGCATATGGAACACCCCAAGCTACCACAGACCTGGACGTGAAACGATGTCTAACATTCACAAAGATAAAAAAGGATAGCTGATTCATAGACCGATTTTCATCGCTATCACGACTGAAACGGGTAATCGCTTACTGCAATTGATTAATCGAGGCGAACAGAGGACATCGAAATCAACGAATACATGTAGGAATAGAAGTGGCCAAAGCAATGCACCAAATCATCGTAATGACGCAGCATCAGATGTTCGGAAAAGAAATAAAAACGCTTCAAGCACAACAACGGGTGCAGAACAACAACAAACTATTAACGCTCAACCCATTCAGAGATGAAGATGGTTATCATACAACGAAAGCATCCGATAATACTACCGCCCGGGCAACAACTAACAAATTTAGTGACAGTAGATGCTCATCAGATAACGTTGCATAGGAGGATCCAGATCTCATGGGCATATCTGCACAGGAAGTACAGGAAAATAAATGGCAAAAAAAGTCAAATCAACCATCCACAAATGCACAACATGCATCAGATACAGGAAACAGATAGTTCAGCAGTTAATGGGCGAATTACCTGCAGTCAGAGTAACGCCAAATTCATCATTTACACATAGCCGGATAGATTACGCCGGAGCAATACAAGTAAGATCATGGAAAGGAAGAAGACACAAGGCACATAAAGGCTACATTCATCTGTTTGTCAACCAGGGCAATCCATTTTGAAGTAGTGAGTGACATCACTACAGCAGCGTTTCTAGCAGTATTAAGAAGATTCATATCCAGGAGAGGCCATTGTGCAGACATATATAGTAATAAAGATCCAACAGCCAACAATATACATCAACCGGAAGTCCACAAAATAATAGAAGGATCTGAAGTCCAAGTAGAATTAACCTTTGTGCCGCCGTCCACACCACATGTAGGAGATCTATGGGAAGCTGGGGTGAAGTCAATAAAAGATCACGTGGGGCGAATCATTGGAGAACCAACGTTAACTTACGAGGAACTGACTACTGTCACTCACCAAGTAAAAGCATGCTTAAATTCAAGATAATTAATACAAATCATCGCTGAAGTAAGAGGCACAATACTAATCCATGGTCATTTATTAATTCGTTAGATGGTCTGACACAGTACATAGCAAGCAACATCGATATAATTCACCTGAACGATGGAAACTAATCCAGAAGATGACGGGAGACGTTCGGGAAACATGGTCATCAGGGTATCTAATCAACCTACAGCAGAGTGAAAATAAAGCAAGGACAACATAACAATCGATGACATAGTGTTAGTCAAATAAGACAGCATTCACCCAGCTTAATGGCCATTCACACAAATAACCGAAGTGCATCCAGCAGAATATGGAAAGGTTCGCATTGTAACGACCCGCAATCCTGATGGTAAAACCAGTAAAAGACACATTCAACGCCTGATACCATTACATTTGCCCACCATGAATACAAAAGTAGGATATAGTTATTATAAACAGTTCTGATGATAGATTTAATAAATAGATAGATACTATTATTTCAATTACTCACAGGGTGCAAGAACCAATCCTCCATAGCTACAAGTGACGGTGTATACTTGCATTCTCAACACATTTAATCACAACTAAACAGACATTAAAAATTGGCGTTTGTATAAATTAACACTTTTCGTTTAATGTCACTGCCTTAGCTTTTAAGTGGTTGTTTCTCATGCCGCGCCAAACCTGCTTTACCCAATTTTTGTCTTTTGGCGCAGGCAGTACATTTTAAAACGCCTATATCGTTCTTCTGAGTTCACCGCACGCGGCCAGAAAAAATAAATACACACATACCAAATGTAACGTCAGGTGTTAGAACGACAAAGATCATAACATCACTGCGTATATCAATTACTACTTACTATTACGCCTTGAAAACAAACTCTAACCAATAAATACGTGGGTAATTGCGCAATTATTAAAAAACATCACGATACTGACAAAAATGACATACTAATTAATTATGGATTACCATAATTTAAGACAATTCTCTTCTCATATAATAATTTTGAAATATACAGAATTAAATTACCAATGTACTCTTAAACTAAATGGTAAACCTCTAAGTGATTATTTGTTACAAAAGTACAAATAAGATGCATGCAATAGTATTAAATAGGTGGGTAACCATCAGTCAGAATTGATATGTATATTATCTTACAAGTTCTCTAAATACAAAGTTTAGTAATTAAGCTGTCAGGTACACGTATCCGCTCACAACATTAAGTTTTTGAAATTATGTTGTAGTCTACAATTTTGTTTAACTAAAAAACAAGAATAAAATTGAAAGTTTATTGTATTTAATTATTCATTTTGACTCTTCTACACTTTTATATACTTTTATAACCACTTTATACAATAAATTAGAGTCATTGATTAAATTCTTTAACCCAAAGTTTCTAAAAATGTTAGTTTATTATCATAATAAAAACCGCTGCCAAATTATATGCCATTATGCTTTCTCATATATGTAAATAAATAACTTCAAAGCCAACAATACGTGAATTTGAGTCATATCGGTTTTTAAACACGATAATTCCCCAATTTTGATCGGCTATTTTGAATTTTTTAATTTTGACAAATGATTTATTTTTAGCGATCTTAAAAACCCACAATACTCTACTTTCAAAAAAATGTTGCGCCACTGGCAGTTTTAAAATTTTTTTATTTATTTTTAATTAACAAAGTTGCAAAATTGATCATTAGCCCACAATAGCTGAATTTTAGTCATATCGGATTTTAAACACGATAATCCCCCATTTTTGATCTGCCATTTTGAATTTTCTAATTTTGACAAATGATTTATACTTAGCGATCTTAAAAATCTCCAATACCCGACTTTCAAAAAAATCGGTTGCTAAATTAAATAAAGACGATAATCCCCTATTTTCGATCCGCCATTTTCATTTTTTTAATTTTGACAAATGATTTATACTTAGTGATCTTAAAAACCCTCAATAACCGACTTTCAAAAAAATCGGTTGATAAATTAAAACATGCACAATTTTGTACCCTAAAAACAGCGTACCAGTGGTTACCATATATTTTTTTTATTTTGAAATTATATAAAAAAGTATTAGTTTGTTTTTTTAATTATGAAACTTTTTAAAATTTGAAACAATGACTTCTTTTAATTTTCTAATCCCCTAAAATGCCCCGCCACCGGTTGGATTTTGCTAATTATCAAACTTAGATATTATGGCAATGAATTTTTGTACATAATTTCATACCGATAGCTTTAATGGTTCAAACGATATCCCGAACACACACAAACAGACACACAGACAGACACGACATTTTTTTTCTAAAAACTTGTTTTTTATCGATAGCTTTAATGTTTCAAAAGATATCGCGCACACTCACACACAGGCACACAATCAGGCACGAGATTTTCTAAAAATGTGTTGAAAGTTTAAACCGATTACATAGCTTGCTCTTTACACGTACGTATATAATAAAGCAAAATAACGTAAGAATAACTGATAACTGTTAGTTTAGTTCACCAAGTTAATATTCTTACAGTTGTTACGGTTGCAGAAAGCATTTATTCGCTTAAATTTAATCTTGCTGACTTACGTGAACTATACGATTGTATGGCATTCATGCCGTGTGCTATTATAGTTATTAACGTCATAAGGCTATGTAACAAATAACGAATGTGATTGAAATTTGTAAACCAAGGCGATAGCCGAGTTTTATAACCAACCAAGTCAGTTACTGGATTATTAGCCGTGTCGTTTAACTATTTTCGTAATATGCAACAAAATTGTGGAACTTTATTATCTTGCTATTTTAATTCCGGAATAAAATTTGGCAAGCCTTACAATTTGTTGCTATGTCAACGTATTGTTCATTGACAAAAAAATCCAATAAGTGACAGAAATGAGAATACTATGGAAATTCCTTAAGCTACTCATGGTAAAGGGACCAAAGTATGTCAGAATTTATTGCCGGCGAAGACCACTATTAGATGTACAAAGAAATATCAAGATTTTTAGACTTGCCTAGAAGTAAATGCGTGAAAACTGTGAATAAGGATGCTTTACTTTACTATATGTATGTCAAAATTATCAAACTGCCTCGCCTTAAATAGTTTATGGACAAAAATGTCCATGCTCAAGACGTATTTGGAATTGTACAACATCGACGTCTCTTAGTAAGTCTTTGGTTTTTTGTTTAAAATATAACAGTCATAATTTGCAGATACGGCAGTTTTTACTTTTCTGAAAAGAAATTCCGAGAGATAGAAACCAAGAAACGTCAGAATATTAACATTAGACCAAATTACACACTTTCTTATGGAAGCACCGACGTGCGCTTTTTATTGGAGAAGGTGATCTTGATATTTGCAATTTTTGGTGCTTTTCCTCGTGAGGAACGCTTTTCATTATGAACGGATGACATTAATGATGTCGGCTGCTTGCTAATAGTGAAACTACAAACTACGAAAAATAAATCTACCCCGTCTCAGGGGATGAGATTATACAAACATAGGAGCTTGCGACCTTTGGAGTTGGAAAGCCGACATGTGTTTATTGATTACAAGAAAAGTAAATATACAAGGCAACATGTTGGCATCCATAACGTTTCAAGGAAAATTGCTGAATTTTTGGATTAGGAATATCCTGAAAGCTACATGGGTCACTGTTTCAGAAGATTCTCCGCAATTGCCATATTCGAAAACGGAGGTGATCTTCTTACATTCAAAAAATTTGGAGGGTGGAAATGATCAACAGTAGCGCTCAACAGTATGTTGAGGAGACAGTCAGTTAGAAGACCTAGATTTCTAATCAATTCTTCAGTACAACCAGTACATCAACTTCAATATACTCCAACAATGAGAAAGCGGAGTTTACAAGAAAATCATCTTCTTCCGATGGGGGCCAAATTCACCTAACAGAAACCGGAAAAATGGAGTGTGAAGATATTGTTCCAGAAATTATTTTCTTCCTAAATGATTATTTGGCTTTTTAATTACGATGGGTATTAATTGAATTTGCCTCTATGTAACATAATTTTGAGTTCGAACAAGTATTGACTGTTACATTTGTATAACGGCCTAGATCGTTATAAGTATCATAACAATTAAGGGCAGAGCACTGTTATTGAATTATAACATATAGATATTACGAAAAAAAGACATATCAATAGAGATTGTACCGGGTGGACCAATAAGCTGATCCTCCGGCTGTATCTCAGGAACTGTTTATCGTACAGCTTTGGGAAAACATTTCGTTAGTAAAAACGACCAAGGGAAATCGCTGGAAATAACTTTCAATTTTCTAGCTTTACCGCTAGAGGGGATAATCTTTATAGAAAAATTTAAAAACAATTTTTTTATAAAATATGCCCAATCATAGTAGGTATTAAATAAGTAATACTTTTTTCTCTATTTTTTCAAATAAAGGAGAGTGGGAATGTTTGTATGAATAAATGCCTATAACTTTGGTTTGGATCAACCGATTTTAACGAAATTATACTCATTCGAAAGGGCGTAGATGAACCAATTACATCTACTATAAAACAATTGCAAATTTTTTTAGTTGTAGATAGAGGGCACTTTCGAGTAAAAAAAAAATTAAAATTTGTCTATGTTAAATTTTTTAAATGGAAACACCTAAGTATTGTAAATTACAACGGAAACTGATTAAATTCGTAACAAAATGGCGCCAACCGCATGTCGATATCTTTTGCCTAACTCGAGATATAAGTAAAAACGCGTAAACATACGTAACTAGTATTGGCTCATTCTGTATTATAATTTAAAATAACAAAATATGTCAGTAGTTTCAGAATTTGTTAAACTAAGAAGGCTGCGAAATAAAGTTGACAAGGGCTTCGAATTGTTTATTTATTGACAGTAGTCAAAATATTGCGATCCTTTAAGAAGTGTTAGCATGCAACTTTTCTTAATTAGATATTAATATTACTTATATCAGTAAATAATCAGCATTAATTCATAATGAGTATATCAAATGCCGAATTGTATGATATGATTGTAGTTTATTTCGAATTCCATCAAAATACCGCTATTGCCTCACGTATATATGCCATAAGATATCCTGACAGGAGGCATTATGGCAAAGAAGTATTTAACAGAAAGGCAAGAAGATTAATAGAAATTGCTGGCTTGTTATAAACGACGTGGTGTAGGTGTGACCGAAGATAATGTGATCATTGTTCTTGGTTTAGTTCAACAGACTCCACATGTAAGTAGTCGCAAATCTCTACAGAATTAAACATACCAAAAACTACCGTTCTAAGGAGTTTAAAGCGAAACAGGTAGGTTTTTAATAATATTATGAACCGCACGTTTAAGTTTGAAAATTGTAATCCTATTTAAAATTTAGATTCAACTATTTTATTGTCATATTGCGATCAAATCGGCCACATGGCACTTCAATCGTTTCATTCAATCCTTAAAAATATTTGTTTTTCTATGTTTTTTAGACTGCATACTTATCATGTAGTTCTTCGCCAAGCTTTACATGGAAGGGTTTTCGATGCAAGGCTGGGTTACTGCAATTGCATGTTAGGTATGCTGGAAGAACAACCGCATATCATATCAAATATTTTGTGGACAGACGAAGCCACCTTTAGTAGTGCGGGTGGTGTTAATCTGCATAATATGCATTATTGGGCTGAAGAAAATGTGCACTGGATCGACGAAGTGCAGCTTCAAGGTAGGTGGAGTCTTAATGTTTGGTTTGGTATAGTTGATGGAAAAATCATAGGACCATATTTGTTTGAAAAAGCGTTAAATGTCTATACATATTTAAATTTTTTGGAAAATGAATTGCCTATTTTATTACAAGACATTTCCTTACAAACAAGAGGAGATCTGATATTTCAACATGATGGGTGTCCTGCGCACTTTTCCAGGCGAGTTAGAGATTAATTGACATTAAGATATCCATATAAATGGATTTGGACGGGAAAGTATATTTCCATGGCCAGACTTAACATGTCTAGACTTTTATCTATGGGGAAGATTGATGGAGTTAGTCTTTCAAACTCGACCAACCACGCGACATGACATGAAATAACGCATTAGAAACACAATAAATAGTATATCCATAGCTGAGATTAATGCAGCTGTTATGTCTACCCGCGATAGATTACGTCTTTGTGTGAAGAATGATGATGGAAGATATTTTGAACATTTAATTGTGAATTAAGTTCTAATGTGTGTGATCTTCTTTTCATATATTTTGTTATTTTAAGTTACAATACAGAGTCAGCCAATACTAGTTACGTATCTTTATGCGTTTTTATTTATATCTCGAGTTGCACAAAAGATATCGACATGCGGTTTACGCCATTTTGTTACGAATTTAATCATTTCCGTTGCAATTTTCAATACTTAGGTGTTTCCATTTAAAAATTGTAACATAGATACATTTTAATTTTTTTTATTCGAAAGTGCCCTCTATCTACAATTAAAACGAAATGCAATTGTTTTATAGTAGATGTAATTGGCTCATCTACGCCCTTTCGAATGAGAATAATTTTGTTAAAATAGGTCGATCCAAACCAAAGTTATAGGCATTTATTCATAAAAACATTCCCACTCTCCCTATCCTTTATTTGAAAAACTAGGGAAAAGTGTATTTAACAAAATTTGCGCATAAATTATGCATCGTTCTAATTTACTTATTTAATACCTACTATGATTAGACATATTTTATAAAAAAAATCGTTTTTAAATTTTTCTATAAAGATTATGCCCTCTAGCGGTGAAGCTAGAAACTTGAAGCGATTTCCCTTGGCCGTTTTTACTAAGGAAATTTCTTTCCCAAAGCTGTACGATAATCACTTACTGAGATATAGCCGGAGGATCGGCTTATTGGTCCACCCGGTACATAGATAAAAATCCAAATAAACAGAATATGACAATACTATCAACCAAAAAAGAATTACGAACGTAATGAAAAGATACGAGGTAAAATAAATAAATAAATACCCTTAAATAAAACGTGTCTACATAGAATATTGAAGTCGATATTGGGATTAAGACCAAAGTGAATCAAATTGCTTGCTAGAGGGTTTCTTCCTTAGAAAATAAAAATTTTGACGTGATTTGGTTTAAACATTTTGGCCCTAATTTTGTGAAATTCTACTGTTGCATTTATAGGTCTCCTAATGACAGTAACTTTCAAGACTTCTTCGATTTATGAAAGTCGACTATCTCCTGTCTCAGTTTCCATCTTGCGATGTCTCAATTGTAGGCGATTTCAATGTTCATAACTCTAATTGGCTTCAGTTTTCATCTACTACAAATCCTGTTGGTCATAGTGCAGAAACATTTGCTATTTCATGTGATCTCACACAAATGGTTTCTGAACCCACAAGAATCCCTGATAACCCTAACCATACTCAACATCTTCTAGATCTCTTTCTTACATCATACCCTCTTGTTTATAAAACTTCCGTTCTTTCGCCTTTAGGTCTTTCCGACCATTGTCTAATAGAAATCATTTCTACTGTACCTAATTCCACTGTTGTTCGCAAAACCGATAGAACCTTGTGGTATTTTAAGTCAGCTCGATGGAGTAATTTACGGGATTTCTTTGCAATCTTTCCATGGCGTGAATATTTTTTTTGAGTCGTCCTCTTCTTCAGATATCGCTCTTTCAGTATCTGAAGTCATCCTCATGGGAATGGAGTTATACATTCCCAAAAAACAGTACCGTATAGGTCATTCACGTTCCCAACCCTGGTTCAATAAGGCTTGTGTTGATGCAGTATCTTTAAAAAATAAATATTACATTAAATGTAAATCTAATAAATCGGTCGACAGTCATGTAGAATACGTTGGTGCTAGAAATATCTGCAAAAGTGTCATCACTAAAACTAAAAAGTTGTTCGAACAACGAAAATGCAATAAACTAGCTACATCTCATTAGGCAGTCGTAAATTTTGGTCTTTAGCTAAAGCCATTAGTAAAAACTTTGGAACATCTTCATTTCCCCCCCTGACATCTATTGACGGATCGGTAGTTGTTGATTCTGTAGACAAAGCCAATGTTTTTGTGGATTTGTTTGCATCAAACTCGAGTCTCAATGATTCTGGAAAAGATATGCCCCTAGTCAGCTCTTCTTCATACGCTATGAAACCAATCCATTTTCGGTACAAGTTCTTGGAATCGTGCATCGGTAGGTTTGATCTCAATAAGGCGACTGGCCCAGACGGTATCCCAGCTATTGTCTTAAAGAAATGTTCCCCCGAACTAGTACCAGTCCTATCTAAGCTCTAAACGATCTCTATGTCTTCTCGGGAATTCCCTTCATCATGGAAGTTAGCAGATGTTCAACCTATTCCCAAAAAAGGCTATAAGACCGATCCCTCAAATTACCGACCAATTGCAATCATTTCCATTTTGTCTAAAATCACGGAAAGAGCCATCAATCAGCAACTGCTCACGTTCCTTGAAACTAACAAACTCCTTAGTGACCACCAATATGGGTTTAGGCAAAGTCGTTCAACAGGTGATCTTTCATATGTGACCCAAGTTTGGAACAATACAGTAGAGCAGTCCGGTGAAACAGTTGTAGTCGCTTTAGATATCTCAAAGACATTTGACCAAGTTTGGCATAAATGTTTACTTGCCAAACTCACCTCGTTTGGGTTAAATGATACGCTCATCAACTGGGTTTCTAGTTTCCTTGATAAAAAACGAATACGTGTCGTAGTTGATGACTTTTTTTCAAAAGAAGTTAGCATTAACGTGGGCGTACCACAGGGATCCGTTATAGCGCCTACACTTTTTTTGCTGTACATAAATGACCTTATTTCTTCAGCAACTAACCCCATCCATTGCTTTGCTGACGATAGCACTCTTCACTGTAGTTCATCTCAGTCTACTCATAGTGATAATCCACCATCTATGTCAAATCAAGAAATTAAAGCTGAAATGGCAAATTCAATCAAAAAAGATTGCCTTGTGTCCGCCAAAAAAGATCGATCATTTCCGGTTGTAAGTATGAATGGCTCAGTTCTTAAGTTTTCAGACTCTAATACTCTGTTGGGTATGAGTGTATCTTCAAATCTCTCATGGGTTGACCATCTTCTGTCAGCTACGAAAACAGCTGCTCGTAAAATAGGCTTTTTGTACAGATCTAAGCAGTACTTTACCTCTCGACAACTCCTTCTGCTGTATAAGGTCCAAATTCGGCCTCATCTGGAATATAATTCTCACCTCCGGGTTATTGTTCCCCAATACGCTCTCGATATCGTTGATCGTATTCAAAAGAAAACGATTAGGTTTATAAATGACCCGTCCTAAACTTCTCACATACAGTCCCTTGAGCATAGAAGGATGGTTGCAGTTCTTTCTTTGTATTGTCGTTATTACAACGGCTATTGTGCTGCTGAATTATATTCTTTGATACCATCTCGGGCTATCTTTGCGAGAAACACTCGGTTTGCTCATTCACATCATCAGTATGCAGTACAAATCTCCACTTGTCGTACCAAACGGGCGCAATCCACATTTTTCTACACGGCTTCTAAACTCTGGAATGATCTCCCTAGTTCCTGCTTTCCTCTCACTTATGATATGAGAAAATTTAAGGTAGCTGTTCATAGGCATCTATTGGCAATTCATTATCCCTCTATCCATCCTCCTAAGTGTTCCTGAGTGCTTTAGCACGATAGGCCAAATTTAGCCTGTTCAGGTCCACAATCATAAAAAAAATTAAATGCAACGTTCGAAGGCGCATCCAGTAGGCGTGAAGCCGCAAGGTTGCTCTTCAATTCTCAGAAAATTTTGAAAATTGTGAAAAACAAGTGCACCGGCTAAACAATAAGTTCATGCGGATGACCCTGTGAAGATTTTGTAGATTGGGCAGGGATAAAGATGTTGGTAATCTAGTTTTCTGTGTACCTTTTTCCTGGAGCGCGTGGAAAAATTAATTTAGAAGGATCACATCCCTACAAAAATTGGT
Source organism: Vesta saturnalis (assembly GCA_036346205.1). NCBI lineage: Eukaryota > Metazoa > Arthropoda > Insecta > Coleoptera > Lampyridae > Vesta > Vesta saturnalis. The sequence goes on from JARFJB010001965.1 coordinate 9,097,774, forward strand.
GGGTTTAATATGTAGGTGCGCACATGACTAATACAGAGGTGAAGATATTTGGAAATCATTTTTGAATTTATCAAACTGAAACTTTGATGTCCTCTAGAGTCCAACTAAAGCATCGGATAGCTAGTAATGTTGGACTGGATAGTAGCCCATAGTCATAAGCCAATGTATAAGACAAGAACTACGGAATATTTAACTAATTATATACTGTTGTGTGTGTTGAATGAACGGCTTAATAGATGAATATTTTTAAACCTTGATTTGCCTTACTCTAATGAATCCAGTGTCTTTTTCACACTCGATAGGGAAGAACATTTCTTTGTAACATTATATTTTTCATGAGAGAAAAAAACTTGAAATGAAAAATTATAGCTAACAAAACAAGCTATAATTTAATAATAATACATTAAGACGCCTGTTTTGTAAAGTACGTATTTATCGAGTTCAAGTTAGTATGGCGAGGAGTGCGACAAAACATCTAATGAAACAAGTTTATTATACTATTTCTTCTACTTTGCGTATTTACATTGAAACAGTTGAAAAAAAGTAAGTTCAATAGCACAAGATAACCTCGATGATTTACTTTCACATTGTTAATTGTCAGTTGTCAGTAAACTGGACCTAGATGTCTGGAGCTCAAATTTAATGAGAAAATCACTGGCTAAAACAGAATTCAGCTACCTCTACTCATTTGGCCGAAAGATAATTGATTCTGGCAAAATCTTTATTAACACACTTCTTTACGTAGAATCTATCGCGATAGACAGTTATTATACAGGGTGTTTTTTTAATATTCCATTTTATACATTAAAATATTTTGCTTGCAGATATCTAAGTTTCCACGGCTAAAAACAGACGGTTGCATGATTTAAAACGACAATTTCGTAGTTATCTGGACATTTTTATTATCCCCAAATGTTTTTAATTTGAAATAATAAACAAAAAACAACGAACGTGATAGAAAACTTACGTGAAGTATTATAAATAACATAACAAAAGTAACCAATTAATACTGATCTAAAAATAGCTAGATAGTACATGTTCAAATTGTCTCCCATTTTCTTGCGAACAGATTCTGCACCTTTTCCTTACCCCATTTGCACCATTTATTAATTCCAAAGGTGGGATTTGATTAAATGCACCTAGCAAGGCCTCTTCTAATTTTTCCCCGGTGTTAAAAGCTGGTTAAATGTGAGGTCTCTGATTTTACTCCAGAGAAAAAAATCCAGGGGCGTTAAATCTGGACACCGAGTGAGCCATTGAGTTAGCCCATGATTCCCCATCCAGCTTCTTCCAAACCGCTCATTTAGATAATTGTTGATGATTCCCGCACAATGCGCTGTTGCCCCGTGACAAGACGTGTCAAATTATTAAACAAAGTAATTCGATCATTTACGTTTCATTGCGATTTATTCGTATTAAATTCCACATAAAATTTACTTTAAAAGTTAAATCTAAGATGATTCTCACAAACCAAGAAGCATTTGACATGGTAGGCACGTATTTTGAATACATGAGAAATGCAACTGTTGCGGCTAGGATGCATGCAATACAATATCCCCAAAGACGTCATCCCGATAGTAGAGTTTTTCGTCGACTCATACACCGTTTAAGAACGAAGGGAAATATAAATCTTCCTGTTTATAGAAGACGCGGCATAGGTCGCTCGGAGGCAAACATAATAAATGTTTTGCCGTATGTGCAATTTAACCCCCATTTAAGTATCAGAGCAATAGCTAGTAACTTGCGAATAAACAGACCCACTGTTCACCGTATTTAGACAGAACACAGGTAAATTCATCAGATGTAAAATTAAAAGTAGATACCTTTTCATGCGCATAATATATGTTTCTTAAACAAAATATACCTACACAATAATATTTGTTGGCATGATTATATTGTAACACATTAATTTATTTATTTTATAACTCTGGAAATATATTTATTAGGACGTTATATTTCTTTTAGGTTACATCCATATCATGTAGTACTGCATCAAAGCGTTGACTGAACGAAGGTTCAGTCAACGATCAAAGATTAAATGATCACGATTACTATAGAAAGTTAGATTAGTGCAACTGGTTGCTAGATATGATATGTGACGACCCTCAATTGCTGTCACGTATTTTGTGATGAAGCTAATTTTAGAAGTGATGGTATGATAAACCGTCAATAATATGCACTATTGGTCACAGAATAATCCACGCTCGATGGAAGAGGTTCAACATCAGGGTCGATGGTCGGTAAATGTATGGTGTGGTATCTTAGATGGTCAGGTAATTGGATCCTTTATTTTTGATAACTCAATTAATGGGGAACGCTACCTAAATTTTTTAAGGGATAAGTTGCCTCTTCTTCTAGAAGATATTTTTAGACGATGTATACTCTGATAGATGGATAGGACGTGGAGGCCTATTTTTTGGCCAGCCAGGTCACTAGACTACACTATCTTAGACTTTTATCTCTGGAGACGAATGAAAGACCTTGTTTTTGCAACTAAGCCAACATGATCTACATAATAATTTTGTTATATTTTATAGTGCTGTTTGTTTTTATATTTGTTTCAGCATTATATAAAACATAATATCAATGTTCAATGTCTTTAAACTTATTTTGATTGACTAATAATTAAAGAACACATTTCCTTAATTAAAAATGTATTTCTTACTGTTTTCGAAATCTCCATCTCCATAACTACAAATTGTTATCTCGAGTTAAATGTATACATTTTTGTACGTTATAACAGTTCTTTATCAACTGAAATATGGTACAAATAATCTTTATTTATAAAATTTTTATTCAATTTTGTTTGCAACAATCCATCAAAATCTAAACGAAAGTTTTTACATGTGTAAAATCACCCAACTGTAACAATTGCTAAAATGAGGATACAATATAAAACATCAAAAATTGTTTAATAAAAAAATACAACCACATTTCACACAAAATATGAATATGACTATTCACTGACATGGAAACAGTACAAAGAAACAATGAATAATTGAATAAAATTTTAATTAATGTGTAATAATTTCATTAGTATACTGGGTTTCTGGTTCTGTCCGGTTGAAAATTGAATTGAGTAAATTGGCTGAACGTTAAAATTTCAATTAGTAGATGTCCCGAGGGTGGATAAGCAGTGTTTGCATTTTTAATCGTAGTGTCACTAACAGAACGGTGTAATCTAAACTGATACACAGTAACAAACGAGAGCCCTAGGGCCAGATTAGCTTCACAAAGTGCCTCTTTGAACCGCTCTCTGATTGCTCTAACCGCTCTAATTTGTTACTGAATGGTTCCTTCCGTTATAAACATACGAAACATTATTTATTTGTTATTAAATTGTAGTTTTACTTCTTATTAACATTATTGAAGAGAACTGTACATATTCTATTAATATTTGCATAAATTGTATAAAAATATTGATTTATAATCAATATTTTGGAGATTTGTTGCATTCTTGGGATTTTTTGTTGTGAATTATATCTTATATTATTAGCCCTTTCATTCCATATCAAAAATATGTTTACAAATTCTTTAAATGATAATGTAATTATTAGTTCTTTAAGAATATCGACTCTTCAATATTGGTTGCCTAGTAAAAAAATGTCTTAACAATATATTGCTACTAAGACTTTCAGTGACATTAATATTTCTAAACTTCACAATTAAACTAAACAGAGATGACTAGATCTAAATTATAAGATTTTACCACGCTGCGCGTCGAGCCTCCAAATCAGTATCGCCTAAAAAGATTCATTACAGTGCAATATTATTATATTGTAATAATTTCATGCTCAAATCTTTTGTAAACAATCTTGAGTAATGTGATATGCTGGATTTCTTAATTCTCAGCCGGAGAAGAGATCAGCAACGTTTCAAATTATTTCAAAACTTAACAAGTACAGGAGTTTTGTTACGTCAATGAACGATCAAAACATTATTTTGCAAGCTACTGTTGGATAATCTCGAACCTAATTGAAAATATAAGTGAACCTTTGTAGATTAACGAAGGATGTTATTCTAAATCCGTGAATATTCTTGCAAACTTCTTCAAAATGGCAACTAAATGTCGTGAAGCTTTATTTGTAAATGTTTTATTACAATCTGAATTGAGATATGCATCTTATGTACAAAAATGTTATAGTTCTACCGACGCGAGAGTCAATTTAGATGTGATTTATTTAATCGGAAGAATGTAGCTGATGGTTTAAGACAACCCGTTACTATCCAAAATATCTTCATTCAGGAAGATGATGTGCCTGACAAAATGAGCAGTACTATTAATTATTTGCATACTGAGTGTTCCAGTGATTATATTGCAAACAAACGACGGATACCTAACATTACTTCTATTGACTACGATATTCAAACAGAGGATGGTTTGCATATGCTGTTGTATTAGTCCGTTAACACATTCATGGGAGTCAGTTTTTAATAGATACATGATGCATAGAGGAAATTGGTGTATAATTTCGTTTATTCATCAGTGATTAATTTTTAATCTCAGTAACATTCACATTTTTGAAGCTATATTTCAATTGTTTATACAATTTTTTGTTTAAAAAAGTTTTTAAAAAAAAAAGTACAACATGTCATTTTTTAAAACATAAGCTACCGCACATTAATGTAAAATACCCATAAGAAAACAAAATATTAATTTTAATACTAAACAATGTAGTAGGTGTCATTGTGTTTACTTGTAATTGTCATCACAAAGGTTTTGTAAAGTTATTTGTAAAAATAAATGACACGACAACGTTTCTGGAAAATTCACAATTTTTATTTTTACCGTGTTTATCGTAATGGCGTAATTGTTCGCAAATTGAAAACGTGTTTATCGTATATATATATATATATATATATATATATATATATATATATATATATATATATATATATATATATATATATATATATATCAAAAATAAAAAATGAAGTATTTTCGAGATATTTCGATTTTTTTTAAATTTTGAAAAAATTCTATTCCACATTGAATAACGATATCTCCATTAATAACGAAGCTAGTGACGTGAAATTGTAACCAATAAACAACAAGCGATTTCTCGTTAACTCCATATATCCATCTCATTGATATTTCAAACAGGGTATTTTAAACTTAGCCCCCAACATGCACAATTTAAATCATTTATAAGTTGCTTACTTTAAATAGAACACCTTGTATTTTATTATATTTTCCGCTGTGTTTTTTTAAGCCAATTCGTTTGGTATCAGTATTCCCTATACCTAAATCCAACCACTTTTGAGATATTTCATTATCTTAACTAAAACATAACAGCACTTAATTATTTCAACATTAGTAAAGGGTAGGTCATGGCTGTCAAAGATTTGATAGTTAGAACGTTAATTGTTTATGTTGTTTTGACAGTTTTCTTTACCAGTTTGTATTTCATAGTAAATAATGGCAAATGTAGGATTTACTAATGATGATTTTTTAAATCTTATTATTATTTACGGCGAGTGTAATAGAATTGTTGAACGGACTTGCCGTGTTTTTGCAGAAAGATATCCAAATCGACCAAATGCAACTGGTGATATTGTAAGAACATTGCTTAAAAACTACCGTCAGTTTGGTCAATTTAAGACAAAAATTAATAAAAATAAACCACTAGTGGACAGTGACATAAACGAAATTAATGTTTTGGGTTATTTTACGGCCTTTCCAAATGCCTCCATTAGAGATAGTGAGAGAATCTTTCTTTGTCGACGAGAGCAATTCATCGCATTTAAAAAAAAACACAAATGGTAACCATTTTCATATCATTTGGTGCAACACTTACAATTAGGTGACCTTCCTCGAAGGGTAGAATTCTGTGAATGGTTTTTAATGAAGACCCAAGAGGATGAAAACTTCATAAAAAAAGTTGTATGGTGTGATGAAGCAAAGTTTAGCAAAAATGGGTTATTTAATCGACATAATTCCCATTTTTGGTATAATGAAAATCCACATGTTAGTAGAGAACGTTATTTCCAAGATAGTTGAAGTTTTAATGTTTCTTGTGCAATGAAAGGCGATAAAATTTTAGCATTAAAATTTTATGATGAAAATTTAAATGGTACAAGATATTGCCACATTTTAGAAGAAGCCATACGACCGACGTTACATACTTCAAGAAATGGAGAGGCGGCTTCAGCTTGATATCAGCAAGATGGAGCACCTCGTCACAACTTTGGGCCTGTTGCTCAGTATCTTTACGACATGTTTCATGATAGATGGATGGCCAATCAGGGTCCGTTTCATTAGCCAGCTCGCTCTTCTGATTTGGCTCCTCTAGATTTTGGTATTTGGGGTTACATTAAAAATCAGGTATTTTCCAAATCTGTTACGACAAAGGCAGATATGATGCAGAGATGGTGTTAATTTTGAACACTTATTATAAAACTTTATTTGTTTAATATTACATTTAGTTATTTTTGTTTGTAAGTTATCTAATTAAATTAATACAAAATACCTAGTCAACGTTTTTAATGATATCCACAACTAATAATCCTTTCAGGCTATTGGTTACTTTTTAGAATTAATAACTTATGAAAAAATATCAAAATATCACCTTAAATAAATAAATAATGGAAATCACCCTTTACTAATGTTGAAATAATTAAGTGTTGTTATGTTTTAACTAAGATAATGAAATATCTCAAAAGTGTTTGGATTTAGGTATAGGGAATACTGATACCAAACGAATTGGCTTAAAAAATACAGCGGAAAATGTAATAAAATACAGGGTGTTGTATTTAAAGTAAGCAACTCGTAAATGATTTAAATTGTGCATATTGGCGGCTAAGTTTAAAACACCCTGTATGAAATATCAATGAGATGGATATATGAAGTTAACGGGCAAGCGCTTGTTGTTTATTGGTTACAATTTCACGTCACTGGCTTCGTTAATAATGGAGATATCGTTATTCAATGTGGACTAGGATTTTTTCAAAATTTTTAAAGAAATTGAAATATCTCGAAAATACTTCATTTTTGGTATAGGACATTGTGCACAAATTTTATCTAGAATTTCATGTAGAATTCGAAAATAAAATAAAAAATATTAGGTTCTATTTAAAATAACAAAGTTGACGTCTACTTCCGGTATAACCGGAAGTGTCACATTCAGGACAATATTATATTTGAACTCAGCATCATCCAAGACCTACAGCTTCGTAATTTCAGATCTTTAACATAACTGTATCCGCCATTACTTCTAATCAAAACTCTTCGCGCACACCTTGTATATATATATATATATATATATATATATATATATATATATATATATATATATATATATATATATATGTATATACCTTTTTTCAACGAAAATAGTTTATAAAGGTTTTCAATACACAAAATATGAAAAAGTAAACTTTCACCGTTATTAAACATATTTAAAGTACTTGTTTAAGATGTTGAAACAATTTTGTGAACTTTCAAAAATTGAAAACGCAAATAGAAGCCTGCTATTAATATAATAGATTGATAAACGCATAAAACTATGGAATACAATTTTCGTAAAGAATAACTACTATCATTAATAGATTAAATGTTGTTAAACTGCCTTGAAGATGATAAATCAGAACGTTCGAAATTGTTTCATCAAACAATTTTGAAAGATTTTTATACGGCGGACATAAAAATATATTGACAATGTTTCGTCTTTGCACATCACGGTAACATAAACACTTACTTTTGCGTAGAAACCGCCCGCAACTATAAATAAAAATGTTCAATATAGGGGAAATTAAATGATGTCGAATTGCATACAATTTAGTCTTTGCATATTATAAAGATAGTTTTGTAATTTACTAGCTACATCTCCTTTAGGCAGTCGTAAATTTTGATCTTTAGCTAAAGCCATTAGTAAAAACTTTCGAACATCTTCATTTCCCCCCCTGACATCTATTGACGGATCGGTAGTTGCTGATTCTGTAGACAAAGCCAATGTTTGTGAATTTATTTGCATCAAACTCGTGTCTCAATGATTTTGGGAAAGATGTGCCCCTAGTTAACTCTTCTTCATACGCTATGAAACCAATTCATTTTCGGTACAAGCTCTTGGAATTGATCATCAGTAGGCTTGATCTCAATAAGGCGACTGGCCCAGACGGTATCCCAGCTATTGTCTTAAAGAAATGTTTCCCCGAACTAGTACCAGTCCTATCTAAGCTCTATACGATCTCTATGTCTTCTGGGGAATTCCTTTCATCATGGAAGTTAGCAAATGTTCAACCTATTCCCAAAAAACGCGATAAGACCGATCCCTCAAACCACCGACCAATTACCATCACTTCCATTTTGTCTAAAATCATGGACAAAGACATCAATCAGCAACTGCTCACGTTCCTTGAAACTAACAAACTCCTTAGTTACCACCAATATGGGTTTAGGCAAAGCCGTTCAACAGGTGATCTTCTTTCATATGTGACCCAAGTTTGGAACAATACAGTAGAGCAGTCCGGTGAAACAGTTGTAGTCGTTTTAGATATGTCAAAGGCATTTGACCAAGTTTGGCATAAGTGTTTACTTGCCAAATTCACCTCGTTTAGGTTAAATGATACGCTCATCAACTGGGTTTCTAGTTTCCACGAATACGTGTCGTAGTTGATGACTTTTTTTCAAAAGAAGTTAGCATTAACGTGGGCGTACCACAGGGATCCGTTATAGCGCCTACACTTTTTCTGCTGTACATAAATGACCTTATATCTTCAACAACTAACCCCATCCATTGCTTTGCTGACGATAGCCCTCTTCACTGTAGTTCATCTCAGTCTACTCATGGTGATAATCCACTTTCTATGTCAAATCAAAAAATTAAAGCTGAAATGGCAAATTCAATCAACAAAGACATTCAATGTATTCTCGAATGGGGAAGCAATAATCTAGTTAAATTTAATGCTAACAAAACTCAGTGTTGCCTTGTGTCCGCCAAAAAAGATCGATCATTTCCTGTTGTAAGTATGAATGGCTCAGTTCTTAAATTTTCAGACTCTATTACTCTGTTGGGTATGACTTTATCTTTAAATCTCTCATGGGTTGACCATCTTCTGTCAGCTACCAAAACAGCTGCTCGTAAAATAGGCTTTTTGTACAGATCTAAGCAGTACTTTACCTCTCGACAATTCCTTCTGCTGTATAAGGCCCAAATTCGGCCTCATCTGGAATATAATTATCACCTCTGGGTTAGTGCTCCCCAATACGCTCTCGATATCGTTGATCGTATTCAAAAGAGAGCGATTAGGCTTATAAATGACCCGTCCTTAACTTCTCACATACAGTCCTTTGAGCATAGAAGGATGGTTTCAGTTCTTTTCTATACGGCTTCTAAACTCTAGAATGATCTCCCTAGTTCCTGTTTCCCTCTCACTTATGATATGAGAAAATTTAAGGTAGCTGTTCATAGGCATCTATTGGCAATTCATTATCCCTCTATCCATCCTCCTAAGTGTTTCTGAGTGCTTTAGCACGATAGGCCAAATTTAGCCTGATAAGGTCCACAATCACCACCATTTTGATTCTTTCATAGACATATTAAGACGCGACGTCATCATCTCCGATGTCTTAGCCATTAATTCGCGGAACATTGAAGTGAGCAAATTCGAGACCGTATTTTGGCAATTTCACATATTTTAGGTCACGTACATGCAAGACTATCTTCCAGTTTCGTGTTTTATGACAGAATTTGAATAAAACAAAAGGCGACTAGATCAAATTTTCACTTTTAAAATTAAGACATTACCAAGCGCCACAAAAATCCCTAAATCAACTAAAGTAAAAATTTTTGTTTTAAAACGGCTTAACGGCCTAAATTTTTGGAAGCGGGTTTTCTGTTATAAAATGTTTGAGAACATAGTCGAGGTGAAAACTAATGAAGGAAATAATTTTAATTCTTGCAGAAGCGAGATAGTGAGAAAGTCTCCTGTTTATTGTCAGTTTACCAATTGGATCCTTCACTTTTACCTCCACTAGGCCCTACACCGATATTTTTAGTCCCAACCACCCTGGTTGTTGTTGGTCCCCCACTTCACGCTACCTCTCGTCTCACTTTATTTCCCACCACTAGTCTACCACCGCGCATTTTGGTGAGGGAAATAATGGATTAATTGCAATGCCATCTTTTTTGTGGGGCTCCATTTCAATCTTGCTCATCAGCTCCGGTACCATCAGGGGCTTCTTTCTCGACATTTAGGGTTTCGACCCGGCTCACATTTGGTATATTCGCCATTTTATTTAAGTGTGAATTTTACACCAAATCAGGCAAGAAAACATACCACAGACGCTAGCAGCCTGGTAAATGGTCAAACACAAAACATGTAAGCCCGCATACATACACACAAACAAAGAAACATGTTACTTAACGTCCAAACATGCAAACAAAGAAACCAGCCAACATCCAAATACGTCTAACAAACAAGAAAAGATACTAAAGAAGCTAAAACGTACAGAAAAATTATAAGTTAGAAAGTACATACGCAAACACCCAAAACAAAGGAGCAAACTATTTATCACTGTAGGACTATAACTATAGGAAACTAAACAGGCGAGACAACTTAATCAGCAATTATACTCAACACCTCCAAACAAAAGAAGGTAACGGCAAGCGAATTAGATAAACAGACAGACGAGTTCTCATTTTTTGGGTAATCGTTACTTCTATTTTATAAATAAGGTAAAAACCTACGTATTGTAATAAAAAGGTGCCACTCAATTGGTTTTTATTTATTTTGACACTCACGCATGTAGGGTGTTGTTTGTGTTAACGAGAGGTTAATATGTTTTCGAGATTAGAGAGATAGAAAGTCAGTTCATGCACCCGTTTTCTGCAATGACAAACTGGAAGGGAAGGGTAGATATAAATCGATTTCACGGACGGTATAAAACCCGTATTAATAATAATTGACAAGCTAATGGAGACTAACGGGTCTATAGTGATTTCTCTTAAAATCATCTTAACTTCTACGGTCCTTTTGACAGATTCTCAAATTTTACGAAACATCTAAGGTTCTTTTGTAGGAATGTATCTCGAAATTGGTCCATCATCTAAGGTCCTTTTTGATAGATTCATGCTCCTACATCTAAGGTTCTTTTGGAGGGGTTAATTCCTGAAATTGTTCCAACATCTAAGGTCCTTTTGTCATATTCACGAAAAGAGTAACCTAAGGTTCTTTTGCCAGATTCTTGCCCAAACACGTAAGGTCTCTTTAACCGAATCTTAAAACAGAAGTCTCGAAGGTCCATACATTCTGATGTATGATTATTTGGCAACTTACCTCATACAGATGTTTTCGACTATCGGGTATTTTACAGAAAAGCTATATCAGATACTGATTCTGCGCATGCACACTAACCGGTTGCCTTCAGTTTTTCAACACACTATGTGTATACAGATGCTACTTGTAGATCCAATCAGCGAAATGGCATCCAATCATGGCGCATGCGAGTTGCGTACCCTTCAGGACAGAGGTTGAAATCACTAGCCAAAACAGCACTAAATACGAATTGAAAATTAAAATAGGGGTTGAAAATGGCACCGAAAAAAAGATAGCTGAAAAAGAGACTGCACCTGGAGGGTAGACTTACGAATGGGGCGTAAGCCACCGGTAGTACCTAAGACGGAAACTGGCGGAGAAAAGTGTATTCCTTCTACTAATAAAGGATCAATATTATGTGGATGTGATTGGGTAAGATGTCATTCATTTCAAAATTAACGGACTTGAAAGTTTTATGACTCGTCCACAAATATTAATATAAATAGTCCTAATCTAACTTTGCTTGTCCTTTCAAAAATCTAGACATTTTGTAGTCAAATTGATTGTTATTGGCGTTTAGTTGCGTAGTGATGTTCAAGCTTCTTTGGATGCTCTTATTTTACAGATTACCGATGCAAGGGAGTTTTCAAATTTTTGGGTAACTTTTTCTGTTTTTCATTTTGTGACACCTTGTGCAACGTTATTACAGTTTATACTTATACAATCACTTTTACGTTTGAATTTGCAGCAATTACATTTATAGAATTTTCTGTTTGTTTTCCAGTTAAGTAACTCTGCGGTTAAACTTTTATGTAATTTTTGGTACGAGGTTGAGATCTTCCTGAAACCATTCAAAATATATTTTCTTGTAACACCAGCATCTGTATTAAGAAGAAATAACTTTCTAGTGTATCAACAGCCGTAATTCCCAAACTCTAAGTAATAAAGTACTGCAATACCCGAAACTATCTTCAATGAAACGAAATTGAAAAACTTGACAATGTTTACACATGTGCAGCTATTCAGAATTTAACAACATTGAAGATAAGCGAAATGTCAAACGACATGGAATGTTTCCACATAAACTACGGAAACCTGACTCTATTTATGAAAAAAGAATTTTTTTGCAATTAATTTCTTATGAGCGAAGCCATAAGTATTGTTTTTGTTATATGAACCTTACTGCAAAACTAAAAAGAAAATTTTTAAATTGTGATCGCCTACTATGACCCGTTTAAAAAAATACGATTTTAGGTGATCAATTTTAAACTAACATTGTTTTACCATTCTATTGTATTTGACTTAAAACTGTACCTGTAGAAGGTTTTCTTTCAAAGGTGTTACAATAACAAGAAAATATTCGTCTAAATGTAAATGTTGGCCCATGACTTGAAAATAAAACTTAATAGTGATATACGGTTTTCGGTATCACTTGTTTCACGAGAATTGATGCCTCCCCATTTTTTATAGTTTCAACAAATTTGGCACACTCGGTGTACAGGTCGTAAGTATTTCAAAAATGAAATATTTTGATTAAAAAAATATGTACCCTTGAATAGGATGCTCTTAGCAGCTATATCTTGGAAGGTTGAAAAGCGAAAAATTTCGTCGAGAGACTAAGTAAGACCTTAACGTTCATTTTGGTGCCTGTATCTTTAGCCGTTTTTACATTTGGGGTTACTGGTATGATACCTTTAGAAGTTTCTTTCCGGAATTATACAGGGTGTTCCAGTTTTTTGTAGCAGGACTTTAATAGTCGATAGAGCTTTCAAAATTAAGACAAAAAGTTCATATAAACATAGGTTGCCAAACGCTTAGTTTTGGAGATACAGGGTTTCAAAGTTTTAATTTTTTTTCAGTTCTTTTAATTTATCTTCAAAACTATTTAAAATAATAAATCCAAATTTAGTACACATATTACACTCCTTAAACTCAATATTAAGAGTAGTTTAACGTTTATCAATATCTACAGGGTAGTACATTTTCTGGGATGGTACACCTTTATCCCCCGAACTTTTTCATGCGACGCCTCTAACTCTTAAAAACCAAAAAATTAGATTGCCCATTTGATTTAGGAACTTTCTTCTCTTCTGCTTTTTTTTCGAAAAATGCATAGTTGTTGAGATAAATTAGCTGTAATCCATGAACAGCTTCCAAATGGTAAGTAAAGAACGTCTGATGCTCCCGCAAAAATAGTGTACCATGAAAGGAACAATAAAAAAAAAAAGAATCAAATTATGTCAATTCTCACGTTTTTTTTTGTCTCTTAATAAAAAGTACTACTCTACTGATTTTTTCCTAACGTTTCATTTGGATTAAATAAAGGAAAATAAAAGTAAAACAACAAAATAAATATTACAAAAATACGTATTTATTGGAAAAAATTGGAAATAATTTCTATTTAAGATTTTAATAAGAACGAAACGAACGAAATAAATAAATTAAACAAATAAACTTAACCTATAACAACAAAACAAAAACGCTATCGTAATAATAAATAAATTTAAAGAAACTGTTCAAAATGTGAACCATTTTGTTGCATACATAATTCACACCGACGAATAATTGCACGTGGAATATTAACTAAAAATTGTCTTATTTCATTACACGCATCCCTAATCCTATTAATTAGTTCATCTCTTGTTGTCACAGGAGTTGCGTACACCCTTTCTTTTAAATACCCCCACACAAAAAAATCTAAGGGATTTAGGTTTGGAGATCTTGGCGGCCGGGAAACTGGGCCTGCACGACCGATCCATCTTCCTGGATAATGGTTGTCCAGCCAGTTTCTAACGATTCTGCTATAATGACAACCATCAAGCTGGAACCACGCCGTTCTTCGTAAATTTAAGGGAATATGTTCCCACATATTCCCATGTTCATTATCTAAGAATTACACGAAAGCCGGAGCATTCATCCGAGGTGGTAAAAAGTAGGGCCCAAAAAGGTTATTATTGTAAATACCTATCCAGACGTTCACACTAAATTCTTCTTGGAAATGTCTTGGGCGAATTTGTTGATGAACTCTTACAAATACTGAAGGATGCGGAGCTCTTCTAAAAGGAAATCTTCGCCTATACTCACGGGCTGCTGCTGCTGACTTTCCATTTGCAAATCCATAAATAAAATGGATATTCGCTATTTCTTGATTAAAAAACAAAAATGGCATTTTAAAAGATCACTTTTGCAATAAAAATTAACACAATAAAATATGTAAATAAACTACATTCTTTCTTATGCACAAGTCGTATTTAAAATAAAACGTGAGATTTGAAATAATTTGATTCTTTTTTTTTTATTGTTCTTTTCACGGCACACTATTTTTTGCGGGAGCATCACACGTTCTTTACTTACCATTTGGAAGCTGTTCATGGATTACAGCTAATTTGTCTCAAAAACTATGCATTTTTCGAAAAAAAAGCAGAAGACAAAAAAGCTCCTAAAACAAATGGGCAATCTAAATTTTTGGTTTTTAAGAGTTAGAGGCGTCGCATGAAAAAGTTCGGGGGGGATAAAGGGTGTACCACCCCAGAAAATGTACTACTCTGTAGATATTGATAAACGTTAAACTACTCTTAATATTGAGTTTGAAGGAGTGTAATATGTGTACTAAATTTGGATTTATTATTTTAAATAGTTTTGAAGATAAATTAAAAGAACTGAAAAAAAATTAAAACTTTAAACCCCTAGATAGAACAATTGTTGGGACCAGAAACTTATCGTGAAATACCAAAAGATCCAACAAAAAAGTTTCTTTTAAAAACTAAAGAGCTGATTAAATTATCATCTATTCCTGAAGAAATAAAGAAGAAACTATCTAACTCTGAAGCTATTTCACCAAAACTATATGGTTTACCAAAAATTCATAAACCTAATATTCCTTTAAGGCCTATTGTTAGTGCAATTGGTTCTCCTACATATCACCTTGCAAAACATCTTACATTGTTATTACAACCTCATATAGGAAAAACACCCCATTACATTAAAAATTCTGCCGACTTTGTTGAAAAATGCATAGTTTCAAAATTGAAGAGGGTGATATAATGGTTAGTTTTGATGTTATTTCACTTTTACAAAAGTACCTCTAAAAGAAACTATTGAATACATAGATCATCTTTTTCCAAAGGACATAACCATTCTTTTCAGCACTGTCTTACTACAACTTATTTTCAGTGGAATAGTAAATTTTATGAACAGATTGAAGGTGTAGCAATGGGTAGTCCCCTTAGTCCTGTTATAGCTAATTTTTATATGGAAAAATTTGAAACATTAACGTTACAAAATACACCTAAAAAACCTTCAGTTTGGTATAGATATGTAGATGACACATTTGTTATTTGGAGACATGGAGAAGAAGCACTGCATGAGTTTTTGGTTTTTATAAATGGTATACATCCTAGTATTCAGTTTACCATGGAAAAAGAAACTAATGGAAGTTTACCATTTCTTGACATATTAATATCTAAAAATAATAATTCACTATCTTTTAAGGTTTACAGAAAGCCGACACACACTGATAGATACCTTCATAAATTATCCAACCACCATCCACGTCAAAAAATTAATGTAATTAAATCTTTAGTAGACCGAGCAAAACGAATTTGTGACCCTGAATTTTTGAATGATGAATATAAATATTTAAGAAAATCCTTACAAGATAATGGATATTCACTTACAGATATTAATAATGTTATTACACCTTCTAGGCGTAACCTTAAAGAAAAACCAGTTCTTAATGTTGGTACTGCTTTTCTTCCTTTTATAGCTAATGTTACAAATAGAATTGAAAAAATCCTAATCAAATATGGCATTAGGACTATTTTAAACCTACAAGAAAAATTAAAGAACATTTAAGATCACCTAAAGATGTGTCAAACCCTTTATCATCTTCCGGAGTGTATAAGTTATCTTGTTCATGTGGAAAAGTATACATCGGCACTACAAAACGTAGCTTTGATACAAGACGCAAAGAACATATGAGATTTTGTAGATTGGGTCAACCAGAGAGGTCTGCTGTGGCTGACCATGCCCTGAATAATCTAAATCATGACATTCAATTTGACGATATGAAAATATTGTCAAGACAAACCCATTATTATGTTCGTTTGCAACGTGAAGCTATTGAAATATATAAACACCGAATAATTTTAATAGACAAGAAGAAAATCTCCGTTTAAATAGGTTTTGGCATCTTATAATTAAAAAAGAGCATAATGATACGCCTTAATTTTAATTTGTTTTCAACTTTTGGTATGTCTAGGTTTTTTGCTGTGTTTTTCCTAGACCTTGAAGTAAATGCTTTACCAATTATATGTTAAATTTCCACAGCACTATAATTTGACATAAGTAGTTGAAATTAAATTGAAATTGAAAATTACAAAGAACGTTCTGCATTGTGCTTTTCATTGTTAATAACACTTCCAATTATTGATAAAGATATCTCTTTGTTAGATTTAACTGGGTTATTTTTGATGTAATGTTTGGATTTGTGAATGCTTCTATCATTTTAAAATTGAAGTTTTTCACAACTTTACACTTACATCATAACTCGATTAAATTTTGTTAAATGTGTTTTTTGGCTGGCAAATTTCATTGTTAGCTTTCGTCATAGAGAGTGTTCTGGTTTGTCATCTTTGAGGCAGTTTAACAATATTTAATTTTAATGACCTAGTTATTCTTTACTACAATTTTATAGTTGGCTTATACGTTTCTCAAACTGTTATATTAATAGCAGGCTTATGTTTATGTTTGAATTTTTCAAATTTGACAAAATTGTTTACTACATCTTTAACAATTTTAACAAACATTACTACTGACGAAGATAACTGTAAGTGTTATCGAAACGTTTAGATTGTATAATTTAAAGTACACCATTAAAAAATCCCAAAAAAGATAAGTATTTTATTATGAGTGTTAATGGTGAAAGTTTACATTTTCATATTTAAACCCCTGTATCTCCAAAACTAAACGTTTGGCAACCTATGTTTATATGAACTTTTTGTTTTAATTTTGAAAGCTCTATCGACTATTAAAGTCCTGCTACAAAAAACTGGAACACCCTGTATGTTCAAATACAAAAAAAAAAAAACTTAAAAATGCAAAACTTTGTTTAAAGTAACAAAGTTGATGCGCACTTCCGGTATAACCGACAGTTATAATTTTCATAATTTTGATTACTTTTGGTCCGAAAATTTTAGTTTTGAAACGAATAGGATTTTTATAAATTTTTAAACTTAGGTAAATAATCCAGCATTTACTTCTATTGTAGTAATGCAATATTTTCAATTAATAAACTAAATTTATAGTCAGGCTTTTGACTAATTGTCTTCCACGTTATAGCAAGGTTTAAATAGTTGTTGTCTACTTAAAAGTATGCAGATGATTGTAATCTAGAAAATAATTATGTATTATACACATGATTCAATCTATGTTGCGAATGAGGTATTGTTTTGTGTAATAAAGTATCTTACCTTTCTTGCAGTTGAGATCATCAGAAAGTATAGTAGATGGCGGACTGAGTGGCTGAAGTGGAAAAGGATTGCTTCCTGGTGGATACCAAGGCGTCGATCTCCAACTTCCTTGACTGCCATTTAACATTCTAAGTTTGTCGTAAACGATATCTGCAGTAGACGCTACAGGAGGTTGTTGTGTAGATTGTTCTTTTTGTGCCGCTAAATTACGTAGCACCCTGTTTATTGAAGATACCTGTATGCAAAAAAGAAAATCGTATTACTAATCCAACAGGATCGGTTACTTTTATTAACTGCAAGTGCAATTCCACTTAAACGTATTGTGTAGCTAAGAGGACTGTAATTTCAAAGCGAACAAGCGACTTTCAAGTGGCTTCTTTATATAAGAAGTTGGACTATAAAAATTTACTCCTAATTGTTCGACAATTGAAGTAGAGGCACAATGTTTAAATGTCACACTCAAAAAAGGAAAGGTGACGAATGAGAAATAGGTAAACTGACTAGACCATTTTACATGGGAATTACAATTTATATTTTTTAAATAAATTTTTAACTATATGCTTCGAAATTTAAATCGGTTAATATTGTATTAAATGGAAAGTGTACGTGTGTAAGATTAATAAAGAACCATATTATATTGAAATGCCCTGCCAAATGCAGTTTGAAGTCGTCGACTCAGTGCAAGCATTCTTTTTACGGAAAATACAAAAGATCGAAGAAAAAAAGTCATAATGGGTATCATGGGGTCGTTATGAATAGAGTGCCAATAGAGTGCTCCCTGCCGTGCTTTGTATGACCTGCAACCATTGACGGCATCGACATCAAGTTTTAATGAATTGGTACTCATACTCAGGTCCCATCAAGACTTTTGTTTAGTTTTAATACTAAAAACTAAGATGTAATCCATCTATACTTTAAAGCATATGTCCTTTGATTACGAACTTAACGATTTTTTTCTTTTATCAAGACTGTTCTTTTGAATGATTTATTATTTCCACTATGTATTATTGTAATCTGCAATAAACGCAAAATAACAAAAACTATTTCTCAATTTTAATTATCTGTCAATAAATATTAGGTTATTGCAACTCAAACTAATTGAGATAAAAGATGTAAAGTGGGATTATGTGAAGGCGACGATATTAAAAGCGATTAGAACAAGTACCCTCTATATTTTATTACAGATCGAAGTTTAATCCTAGTAGGATAACGTAATAAGGTTTTTAGATGAAGTTGAAAGGATCTGAATATTGCATCGAGTCTGTAGTCACGTGAACGTCACGTGTATCGGTAGATTATTACACATTGCATACTGCAATATAGTAAACGCACCCTTTATACTACTATTTCCTGTGGAAAAAAGAAATAAAATGGTTTTTTAGGGTAGTTGTGAATTTAATTTTCTTTAATATTTTCATGGAACGACCACGTGTTTTGTAAAATTCAATGTACTTCATCAATCATGACTATAACAATTTTTAACATTACTATTAACCAGAAAGTTATTTATGTTATTAACTATACTGGCCGCCATAAATAAATGTAGACGCTAACGTATTTTAATGAAATTTTCAGAAAACGTGTATTTTATTCCTATTAAGAAACGATGACAAACAATTTTAGCAAGATACAATAAAGATTAATCAAGTAATCGTCGACAATGAAACAAAAACTCTTTCTTTTCATTTGACATTCGTTACTTAAGTGTCAATGTTAAGCATATTTGTAAGCTTAATAAGTAAACACATTAAAGTTGAAATAATGCCTCCTGTACGACATCGTGCAAGTTTCTATCAGTTAACCGAGTTTGAATGTGGCAGAATAATCGGTCTACGAGAAGCCGGATTATCAATTCGCGATATTGCCGCTCGCGTGGGATGAAGTGTCGCCACAATTTCCTTATCTTGGCGAAGATGGTCAAAAAATAATGAGGAACGACTACGTTTGAGTCCAGAGAGTCCTAGACCCACCACTGATCGTGAAAATCGTACTGTTCAGCTTGTAGCTCTTCTGGATTGTTTTTCATCAACAAGGGAAATTGGTGATAGATGGAGGGAATTCACTGATCATCAAATCTCCTTACGATTGACGTATCGAAGAATTCGATCTTTCGGGCTCAGATCATACCGACCATTGCTTTGTTTACCTCTAACTGCACGCCATCGTACTCCACGACGGCTATCTTGCAGATAGCTTTTTCATACCTAATTCGTGTGTTACAATATCGAACCCCCATTCTTTCGAAATATCCACAATACTGGCAATTTCAGTCAATTTTAGTCTCCGATTTTTTCTCGCTATATCTTGTATTTTTTCGGCAATTTGTGGTGTAGTGACACTTCTAGGGCGTCCCGGTCGATGTTCATCTTGAACGCTTGTTCTGCCACGTTTAACCTCAGCGGCCCAACTTTTTGTAGTCGCATATGAAGAAGCAGAATTGCCCAAAACATTCTGTATTTCTTTAAGAATATCTATACTCTTTAAACCTTTCAAATACAGAAACTTAATAACGGCATGTTTCTCAAAATTATCCATAGCAAGATAATCAATATCACTTTCACTTTGCGAAGCTGCCAACAACAAATTATTTGAAAGATTGATATCAGATTTTCAAGGTGATCAACTTAAACATATAACTTTCACCCTAATGGTTAGAGTTGTTTTAAATAAGAATAGGTTTAAAAGTACAAGTAATATGTTAGACGAATTATGGTGGTTAAGTGTTTTTGATTTGTTATTATTTATGTTTAAATTAGATAAAGACATGTTCTCCAAATAACTCTGTGACTTAATCAAATTTTACAGAACTTTGCTTTAAAACAAAATTTGATACGAAACCAAATTATCCAGGAAAATTAATTAAATAGGATTTAAAACGCGTAAACTACATTTATGATATTTTTGACACGAGTTCAGTTGTGGAATTTTCTTCCATATTGGCATCAAAATATCTATTAACGTCTATCTGACATGAAGGTTTAAATGCGTATCGGAGATAGATTATAAATTGCTATTTTTGTTTTTATAACGTTGCCTATTTTCATTATGATGGTATTACAAAAGAGGTTGCATAATTACTCTAAGAATGATTTATTTCACTGTTTATTTGCCACTTTGTAAGTTAGAATGTCGTGAGCTGTTCGTAATGGATGCACGAGAAATTATTGATGGGTAAATGTAATTAATGTGGAGATAAAAAACGTGAATTTTTTTTCGTAAGTATGTACATATTTAATTAGAAAGCATTTAAATAAACGCGGCAAATTGGTGGAAGCATGAATATTTTGTAGATGGAGAAAAGGCGCGGTCATAATGACCGTCATTTTTTTGTAGGTAGTTGGTTGAATTAAGTAAAATTTAGTTAGTGGTGTAAAAGGAAAGAAGTAAAAATACCTCTCTTATTACAATAATAAAGGGCTAAATGAAATAAATGTGGTTCGAGTTTGTGATAATAAAAAAGATTACGCCATAGTTCAAAATCGCGTTAAAGGTGACGTAATAATTTAAAATAACGCGTTTGTACGTATCAGAAGCGGTCATCAATTGTGTTTAATACTGAATAATAAAGATAAAAGACAGTAATGGATCCAAATTGGTAAATCAATATGTAAAGAACAATAACTCGAACTTTGCAATGGAATCAAGTCATCTTTAGTGACACATTGCTCTCACTAAAGGTGTGGTGGTGTGGGGGGCTATCTGCCATGGAAGCAGATCTCTTCTAGTAGTTATTGAGGGAACATTAAATGCAAATCGGTACATTAACAACGTTCTTGAACCAGTATTATTGTCATATCTGCAAGAAATCTAAAATCCAACTTTTCAGCAAGATAATGCGCGGCCGCATACCTCAAGGGTTGCCACCCTGTGTGGAAATTTTAAACAGCACATGGTCGATATTTGGTGTTTCTCTTTTTTTTCGAATTTCCAAGTTAAAAAAAACCACATATTTTGTTTCATATTGAATAATTTAAAATTAAATACAAAAGAGTATAAATTTTGGAAACTTTCATTTAAGTCATATTTTTACGTATTTGAGGATAGCTGGTTATTATTGCAAATTAACATTTAGTATTCTAATTTTGGGAGGATCAAATAGGTAGTTTTCTTTCGGATTCATTGTCTTAATGAATTGAAGTTTTTTTAATTATATCCCTAGTTATTTTGAGCAGTAGCGCATTCTTTCTTCAATATGTTATCATAGTTCTAAAAAAGTAAATTTTCATAACGATTAAATGAAAATTGGTGTGCAAGTCTTTTTTAAAGTTTACCGAATCGTTTGGATTAATTGTGTTTTTTATAAAGTTTGTAAAATTTGGTTGCTCAACTATGCTACGTTTTAATTAAGGCGTGGGCTTATCAGTTCTTGGAAGTAGTATGTTTTCGACATGTGAAACTTAATAGCTTGAATTTTTTTTGGTTTGGATAACCATGGATGACGTAATTTCTTTTCGACGGCTTTCGAGTTCTATTCGCGTTTGGCGCAATTTAAAATTTAAGTAATTCTTTTTCATAATTAGGTATTGAAGATTTAAGTAACATAGTGGGGGATATTAAGAGATATGGCAAATTTTGAAGAAGGTTAAAATTAGTCTAGACCATGATGCTGGGATAGATTCACCTTTGTTTATTTGTGGTCAACGTAATACACGCAAAACGGGTAGCTGAGTGGGGGTTGGAAGGAGTTTTTGTGTTGTGTATCGTTTGTTATGATTACATTTTTGGCCATATAAGTGGTTTTCGTGTTCTCCGCAGTGCTTAGCCATGTTCTATGGACCTGCTGTTTCGCAATTTGTTTTTTATTGCGGATTAAAGTAACAAGTTCCTGGATTAAATGGTAACCTTTGGGTATACTGCCGACTTCGAACAAATAATACAAACTGCTGTAAATAAAAAGCTTTTCGTTCTTTTGAGATTTTAAATTAGTAAGTGTTATTTAGAAGTTTTATATAGTACAGTAGCGTGGTCGAAGCTCATGAAAGTTTAAGTATTAGTACTATTACAACCAATTGTAATATCAATCAAATGTGTTGAAAGGGGAAATATTCACGAGTTAAGTCATGCTGGAAGAACCTAGTGCAGTATCAACCCCGATCACACTTCTGCCGCCGAGGTCATCTTTAGATACCAAAGGTATCTGTATAACAAATATAAGGCGAACTCTTTTGTGCATTCTGTTTCGCTGTGGTTGAGAAATTTTAATGAATTCTGGTGTATTTTTTTGTTTTGTTTGCAAACGTTTGAATACGCTATCTTTCGACACTCAGGTTTGATTTTTTTTTGAATATATTAAATTGTAATGCTAGCGTATCCATTCGTGAGATAATTTATCTGAGTGTTTTTTTTAAATTATGATTCAGACGATTTGTATCAAAATTAAATTTGGTTATGCGTTACAAGAGAACGCAGCTTATTGGATACTTTGGTTTACAATAATTTTAGTAACGTCCATACTGGCGCTAGCTAGTTTCACAGTCTCTTAAGTAAACTATAGATCTTATTTAATTAAAGGATTTGATTTATGCAACAATTGTGTGACCTTTGGATGATGGCGTTTTCTTATTATTATTCAATATCTGTATATCTTTAGGTTAACGTACTTATTGTGTTTTCTAACGCTTTTATTCAACTCACTTTGTCTGTCCGGTTCAAATCTTGTAATTGAATTTTCAACAACTTCCTGATTTCCGATTGAGCTGAAATTTTGGATACATGCGTATTCTTGATGACAATACACGAATATGCGTTTTTTGCTTTGACTTTTACTGCCAAATTTGGCCAAATGTGGTCGAAATTTTCGTTTATAAAGCTAGGTCCTTGAAATTTAGGACTTAAGCTTTTGGCATAATACCATACACACAAATATGCGACAAGTTGACTTTCAAGGTCAGGGGGGCTGCATTGCGGCCAAATTTGGTCAAATATGGTCGAAATTTTTGTTTATAAAGCTAAGGCCTTGAAATTTTTAGCATAAGACAATGCACAAAAATATATGACAAGTTGAGTTCAAGATCAGGGGGCTGCGTCCGGGGGGACTCAAAGTATTGTATTCGGTCAAAAAACGTTTAACTATTTTCCGATCCCCGGTTGAGCTGAATTTCGGCATACATGTGCACATTGGCCAAGTAAGTTCGAAATTATTATTTATAAAACTAGGGTCTTGAAAAATTGAGTTTCTTTCTTTGTTGGAACTTACACCCAAGCGACTAAAAAGTAGAAGATAAAAATAAGTAAAAAAAAAATTTTTTTAAGGCTTTTATTTCCAAATGTACTAAAAAGAATAAAATAATTTTTTATCTACCCATACTTATAACAAAGCCTATCAACACCTACATTCAAACAATGAAGTGCAAGGTACTACAAAGAGCGCCCCACTCTTTTATTTTTACTCAGAAACTGGGTAGATAAAAAAATTATTTTATTCTTTTTAGTACATTTGGAAATAAAAGCGTTAAAGAATTTTTTTTTTACTTATTTTTTTTAAGTGTAAACCCATTTGTTGCACAGCATCATAATATGCGTATTTGGAGACTTTATTTTTTATGTGGATCATGAAATTAACGTCATTATGGTTGTGTTTATTTGAAGTAAAGTAATTAGATTCAAAAGTTTACAGTGATTATTGTATTTTAACGGAACTTATAAAGGCACAATACAACCTTTTTTTTTAATTTGAGCATATTTGATTTAATTACGGTTGGTTGTAAATTAACTAAAGTAATTTTTTTTTTGAGGAATAATTATATTGATGTACAGATTTATTAAGGGAAATAACGTAACGTAAATTATGGATTGAGACGGTCACTGATCGAACAGCCGATTGATTTTGCATACGAGAGTTTGGCGAAAAGAAATCATTCATGGGCTTGAATTGCCAAAAGGTAAGCAGTTTGTTATATGTTTGTAAATGAGCTGTATTTTTTTTCTCGAATTTAGGTAAACTTCCCGATATCGAAGTTTATTAAATTTTAGGATTTTATAAATTTCCAATCACGCTTCATTTTGTTGTCGGGACGTATTTTTGTGTTTTAAATTGTAGAGTTAATTATCGTATTTTCATTTATTTGTGGTTAGTTGAGATAATCATTTTTGGCGCTAAATTTATCGAAATATTTAGTGAGTTTTGAGTTTTATTTTCGCAATGTTGCGGCTTTTACACAAAGCTTAGAATTTTATTGGAGTTTAGGCGAACTTAGCGTAAATATTTTTGGAGTAGAATTTTTAGTAGTATATTTTTTTGAGTGAACGTTTTGGTTTCCTATTAAGCCAATCTAAGATCTGTTCATGATGTTTTCCCGCTATAAATGTGTTTAACAGGTGGCGCCTTTATGACAGTTTGTATCCGATTTTGACGATTTCGGAGTTGTGACGAGTGCCCCTTTTCCAATATTAAGTAAGAACCCCCCCCCCCCACACACCACTGAGCTAGCCGTGGCACAAATTGCCTTTACGAGCTGGATGCTCTAGTGAGTATTTAGCCTGTAACATGGTTGCTATGGAGTTTCTAAATACTGATAATGTTGATCTGCTTCCATGGTCTTCTTGTTCGCCAGACTTATCACAAATCGAACATTTGTGGAATTGGTAGGACGGAGAATAAATGATCTACAGCCACTCCCAAACAATGTAGATGCCCTTCAACAACGGATTTTAGAAGCGTGGTATAGTATACATCAGGTTAGCATAGATTCACTCATTTCAAGTATACCTAATCGGTTAGCTGAATATGTGAAAAACAGTCGACATATTATTAGTGTTACCAATATCTGAATCTTGCTAAAATTTGCATCGTTTATTAATAGGAAAATTTCATTAAAATACATCAGCGTTTAATGTGTGATCATTTATTTATTAACTGAAACTATTTGTATTAAGGATATAGAGAGCGCTATAAAATATTTGGTATGACATGATCGTAAAACAACCAAAAACTATAGAAATGAGCTGTATTTTATTTAAAATATTCAATAATAACTTGCAATGTAGTTGCACTTTTATTTTCTATATAACATAATGAATTCAAAGAATTAATTTAATTGAATTGTTTCGGATTTACTTTTTGTAAAACATAATTTTAATTTCACATTTAAATTGATATTTATTCTAGAAGTGGTAGTGTTAGAGAACAAACAATGCACTATTATATAACCATTAACCATTAAAGTTATGTGTAAAGTGAAACAAAGAGGCTGTTTCTTATTGTGAAATGACTTTATATTTATTTAAATGAATTCATAAACAAATTAGTTACACTCTGCAATCATTTAATAACAACCGTAAGTAGAGCAGTGTTTGATAGATTGTCTAATCGACATCAACTGTATAGCAATATGTAATTTACACAATTTTTTTTCCTCAAAAATTTGCTACATTTTAGAAATGTATTAAAATCGAAACCTACATTTATTAAACTTTTTTTGTTCCAGTATCGAATTTGAATCATTTAGTATGAAAACCCTTAAAACGCGAAATGTTTAACTTTTAATATAGTCTATCTATAAAGTATAAACTAAAACAATACTAGTGTATGCAATGATTAGCCTTTGATGAAATTCTTACTGCACTTAATACGACTACTAAAACAATATCGACATAAAACCATTTCTGTACAACGAATGTACAGGGTGGTCAACTAAGAATGCAAGGTACTGTATCTGGGAAACTATCCATCGTAGAGGCTTGCGCAAAAAAGGTTATTACTAAAACGGCCAATACAAAAACCTGGAAAATATTTTCAAGTTTCTAAAATGGCCGCTAGGGGGCGTAACTGCAATCTTGAATATAAAAAAGTGATGTTTCTGTGAATTCTGCTATATTAACCTAATAAAAAAATAACTTTAACAAACTTGGGCGCGTTGAAAAGAGATTTTCTTGGGCTACAAATGTTAAAATATTTGAGGTTTTGTTAGTTTCACATGTCGTCGCTAGAGGGCTTTGTTCGACATTCCGACAGAAACAGTTAATTTTCGCAAAAAAATTAAATGAATTGGTATGACTTTTTTTCATGAACAAGTAGCTAACTGATGCCTAAACAAGCTCGCGAAAACCGCATCACGATATCTTGCTCCTAACCTAAAATATCGGCCAAAGAAAACTTTATACGAAAATCCCTTAAATTTTTATTTTTTTAAACTATATTTTTCTGGAATTATTTCTATTATGTAAGTTGTTAAAAGGAGCGATTTGAAGGAGGAAGGTTTTTAATGCCCCCGTAAATGCTCGAAATGCTGACCATCACGCGCTATGCATTGATGAAGCCTCTCGACTAGACAAAACTGCAGCTTCAATTTCGGCTCTCGGTATGTTACGTATTGCGTTACGAATCCGGTTTTTCATATCTTCTCTAGTAGTAGGTTGAGTCCGAAACACAAATGTCATTTAAGCGCCCCCATAAATAAAAATCGAGGCAACCTAAGTCTGGCGATCGCGGAGGCCATGGAAACAGACTCCCTCTTCCAATCCACCGCTGTTGAAATACTGCATTAATATGCTCTCGCACATTAATAGCAAAATGTGCTGGGCAACCATCCAACTGCAAAAACAATTTTTTCCTTGTTTCCAGAGGCACATCTTCCAACAACAATGGTAATTGATTGGCCAAAAAGTCAAGAAATACATTGCCCTTTAGGGGTTGCTCGAAAAAATATGGCCCAATAATTCTGCCTCCCAGTATGCCTAACATCCAATGGCAATAGTCTAACCTTCGATCAAAATTTTCCTCTTTCAAGGCCTGATGCAAAACGACATGATATGGGTGCATTCATAAAGTAATTAAAAAAAGTTTAAACGAATACCTATATATTTTGATGGCCATTAGAACTTACCTATGGTCCTTCAAAATATTTTGAACTGTTGTTCGTGATATGCCCAACTCAGTGGATAATGCTCTTGTGTTAACATATAGCTCAGTACACGGTTAATATTTTATTGTGTTCTTCCAATTCTTTGCCGTTGAAACGTAGGCCGAAAACTACCATTGGCACGTAAGCTCGCCACTAATCGGGGAAAAACTCTTACATCGCATGGACGCCGATTTGGATATCGAGCCGCGTAAACTCTTTTAGCTACTGCGGCATTCTGAAGACATTCAAAATAAACCGCAAGCATATCAACAGCTTCATTATTCGTAAAACGCATTTTGAAAGTACAAAAATTGCTCAAAGTAACGCGAAAGTATTGACAACTATTGACAATTTGAGGATTATGTATGTTTTGTTTAGGTATCTGTTTCCATTGCCTGCTTCTATTAGTTGTATTTTTCGTATATATCCATAATGAATATCATTTAAACAAACAAAAAATAGGCCTTTGGTATAACTTTTAGCATTGCTTACTTGCCCGTAGTAATTTCAAGAAGGGTGAGCTTATTCTGGTGTATAAATTTACAAACATTTAAAATCGCTTTTTCTAGGTAACCTATTCAGAGCCGAAATTGAAGCTGCAGTTTTGCCTACCCATAAGAGGCCTCAGCAATGCACAGAGTGATGGTCAGCATTTCGAGCATTTACGGAGGCATTAAAAACCTTCCTCCTTTAAATTGGTCCTTTTTAGGGCCACAACTTACATAATAGAAACAATTCCACAAAAATATAGTTAAAAAAAAATAAAAATTTAAGGGATCTTCTTTGGCCGATATTTTAGGTTAGGAACAAGATATTGAGATGCGGTTTTCGCGAGCTTGTTTAGGCATCATTTAGCTGCTTGTTCATGAAAAAAAGGCATACCAATGCATTTAATTTTTTTGCGAAGATTAACCGTTTCTGTCGGAATGTCGAACAAAGCCCTCTAGCGACGACATATGAAACTAACAACACTTCAATTATTTTAACATTTGTAGCCCAAGAAAAGCTCTTTTCAACGCGCTCAAGAGTATTAAAATCGGATTAGCCGTTTCGAAGATACGGGGGTGATTTAAGGAAACCTTTGAATACCCCCCACCGCTTTATTTTTATAGATACGTCAAAAAGCGCCAAACAAAAAAAATTCATATTATCCTCGAATTCAAAGATCAGTTATCTTTTTATTAGGTTAATATAGCAGAATTCACAGAAACATCACTTTTTTAGGTTCAAGATTGCAGTTACGCCCCCTAGCGGCCATTTCAGAAACATGAAAATATTTTCCAGGTGTTTGTATTGGCCGTTTTAGTAATAACTTTTTTTTTCGCAAGCCTCTACGATGTATAGTTTTCCAGATACAGTACCTCGCATTCTTAGTTGGCCACCCCGTACAAACTGATGTATTGGGAAAAGTATCACGAGAAACTCTAACAGCCGACGTCTTTATTTTTGGAGATCTAAAAAATGTACCTTTTAGGGTTAATCACCGTTCGAATACATGAACACACCAGCAAAGATTGCCACTATTTCTGCTGGGAGTGACACTCCACTGTGTACTTTTTTATGCAAATAAGTACTCATTCGAACAGTGAACACGGGTTTACTGGCAGTTACTTCTATGGAAAGTATTTTTAAGGAATATTAATTTTAGGTAGGTATGTGATTTATCAATACGTAAATAAAACTTTGTGTTTTAAAGTAATTGGTTAAATTTACACAACTTGTTGCATAATAAGTACGGGGGTTCTGTTATATTTTGACATCCACCTACAGGGTTTATTATTTGGGATAGAAAAATACTTTAAATACCAGAGTGGTAGGATTCTAATTATATTATTTTTTAGGACCATCAAACTTTCAAATATCTAATACACTGATGGAAAAATAGACCCAACTTACATTTCTTCATACGGAACACCCTGTATTTTATTCCATAATTAAATAGATGTGTTTAAGCTGATTACAAAAATATATAATATGTTTACAGCCAATTTTGAAATAACTGAGTTTAAAATTTAAATATTAAGGACGTGGAACACCTATAATAGATAGATAACCAAATGAATGGATATTTTAATGTGTTGAATATTTGAGAGAACAGTTGGATTAAAAAGCAAATAATAATATTTTAACTAATATTAATTAATAAAAAATAACAACATAACAAAAAATACACAACGAATATTAACTATAAAGGACCACGCCATTTTCTTATGGAAAGTGGCCTTCCGTAAAAATGTCTAATTTTTTTATATGTATTGTTCATAGTCATCCTATGGCTAGTTTTAGCGATACATGGTGTTAAAGTTTCAAAATACCTACTTTGCCATGTTTATTATTTTGGTTTGAAAGTATTAATGTTCATTTTATCTTCTAAATACGATTTTTACATCTTTATAAAATATGTTGTTGTGCACAAAGGGTACCATTCAATCTTATCTACAGGGTGATACACATTTTGACATTATGGTTTTTTTTTAAATTATTTTTCTTTATTACAGCCAAATAATTGCTACTGTGAAAGACTCTTGATTGGATATGATATTGTGTTGGTTAAGTAAATAGTTATAAATATATTATACAAGGTGATTCATAAGTTTTGTCCCAATCATCAATTATTTTTAAAATCAAATAACGAAACCCTCTGTATATGGGAATTGATTTTGACTTCATTTTATCCTTTAGTTAGACAGATTAGGTACTACTTAAGATTATACAGGGCGATTCAATAATTTTGCAAAATATTATGTATAACAGTAAGTCGAAAATCCTTTCATTTTGTCATCACACTGTATCTAAAAATTTACTCGGTTAAGGTATATTGATTTTAAAATCTTTGAATACAGCATATTACAATGAGTGTGTTCCTAAAGCTTCGTTTCAATCCTATTAGTAGGTTTGTAGATAGAGTCTGGCAAGTTTCACCAAGACATGTCAAATCAAATTGTCAGCGTTTTTAAATCCTTATGGAAAGTGGCCTTTGGTAAAAATGTATAATTTCCTATATCTATTAGATCTCGACGAACTAATCAATATTGTTCATGAGCACAAAATCATCCTATGACTAGTTTTAAAAATACAGGGTGTTAAAGTTTCAAAATACCACGATTCTCAAGTTAATTATTTTTTATTTAAAATTACTACGTTAATTTTTTCTTCAAAATGCGAGTTTTGCATCTTCATGGGATATGTAGATATACACAAAGGGTATCATTGATTCTTAATTACAGGATGATACATGAATTTGTTTTTAATATTTTGCAAAATTATTGAATCGCCCTATATAATCTTAAGTAGTACCCAATCTGTCTAACTAAAGGATAAAATGAAGTCAACATCAATTCCCACATACAGAGGGTTCCGTTATTTGATTTTAAAAAGAATTGATGATTGGGGCAAAACTTATTAATCACCTTGTATTATATTTATAACTATTTACTTAACCAACACAATATCATATCCAATGAAGAGTATTTCACAGTAGCAATTATGTCGCTGCCATCAAACAAAATATAAAAAAAAAAACTATGTCAAAATGTGTATCACCCTGTAAATAAGATTGAATGG
The DNA here is from genome assembly GCA_036346205.1 of Vesta saturnalis. Classification (NCBI taxonomy): domain Eukaryota; kingdom Metazoa; phylum Arthropoda; class Insecta; order Coleoptera; family Lampyridae; genus Vesta; species Vesta saturnalis. Next base: position 9,128,906 of record JARFJB010001965.1, read on the forward strand.
TACCCTTTGTGTACAACTATATAACTTATAAAGATGTAAAAGTCGCATTTAAAGATAAAACAAACATCAGTACTTTCAAACCAAAAATATTGATGAGTACGGCAAGAGCTAATATATATCAAAAAATTAGACATTTTAACCGAAGGCCACTTTCCATAAGAAAATGGCGTGGTCCTTTATCGATTCTCCACGTATGATATATATATATATATATATATATATATATATATATATATATATATATATATATCGTTTAAAAATTCAGTAACAGGTAAAATATTATGAGGCGGCACTCCATCCTGCTGTCGTATAAGGTTTGCATATCCGATAACGGGAATATCTTCTAAACAATGTTCTGTTTCATTACGAAGAAAATTTAAATATCTTTGGCCGTTCAAATTTCCAACATAGAAAATCAGTTTAATGATTTTCTTTCGATTATAAGACATCTGACATTTATTGACCTACGTCCTTGTATTCTGACAGCTTGAATTTTGTGCGAATGTTCTTTGGCCCCTTGGGGAGGGAATGAAATACGTTGCCTTTTCCTTTTTTTTTTAAATGTAGGATTGATTGATTGATTTTTCCATCAGTTTATGAGATATTTGAAAGTTTGATAGTCCTAAAAGATAATATAGTTAGAATCCTACAACTTTTGTATTTAAAGTTTTTTCTACTTCAAATAATAAACGCTGTAGGCGAGTGTCAAAATATAATAGAACGCCCGGTATATATTTATAATTAGCTGCCTGCGTGAAAGTAAAACTGAAGGTGAAATTATATTTAAATGAACAACTTTTGCACAAAAAATTTAAATACCTTATTTCTAAAATTGCAATTCGTATCGAACAAAGAGTAACAAAGGACATAGATTTATTTGTAAATATTATAGGATAAATAATTATACAACGCTAATGACACACTGATTGCCTTTCAGTGTAAAATGGACTCGTTGTGCCAATATTCGCTTACTGCTCATAACCACGTGATATGTACTACTTAATTCAAGAATGATCTACCAGAGTATCAATTTGACAGTTAAAATAATAATCGGACGTTGAAACAGAGACATTATTCTGTTAAACTGACGATTTATAATTATCTAGAAAGTGTAAGGTGTATTTTGAAATAAGAATTGTATAAGACTTACTTACCATGAAAATAAGAACAATTTTAAACTTTTGATTCATGGGTTAACCTATTGCATTATCGTAGCTACGAGTGCTCGAAATTTAATCGATATTTTTTTAAAAAACAAACGGAATATCCAATTCGGTTTGTTTGAGTAGTTTTACCGAAAAAAATGTTTGAGTGAAAAAATCAATTAAATTTTTGAGGAAGAGATTACTACTGTACTTAACTATTTTAAATGTAATAGTTACTTGTACAACTAGAGAAGAAAGTGGTATGTCAATTGAACGAAAGTTGAAAAAACACTTTCTTCTTAAGTTTTACACACAACACACAACAATTGAAAAATTATCGTAATGCAGTAATGAAGTTCGTTACATAACTTGAGTTTTACACATTTTTTTCTGAAACTACGATCAAAATTGAAAAATTATCGTAATGCAGTAATGAAGTTCGTTACATAACTTGCCATGTATACAGGGTGATTCCAAAGTTGGAGTTATCCTTTCACCAGCGAATAGGGCTTCAACAAATAATAGTTTTCTTCAATTGGCGGTATTTCGAAATATCAACATCAACGGAGATACAGGGTGTCAAAGTTCTATTTAAAAAATCAAAATTTATTATTAACTGCCAAATCACTTGAGAGAATTAAACAAAATTTTGTAGGTGTCAATAGCTACGTGGGAGGGAAATTTTTCATTAAATAAAACATTTTTGGGTTTACCAGTGGCTTATGAAAAAGTTGTTTAATATTTTTGAAAAAAAATATGGTACGCCACTGGTTTTCCTAAAAATAAAAATTACTATTGCAGTCCTTGTTCACGTCTCAAAAAGAAAATCTCTTTTATTATTTTTTGGTACGGTGTACCGTTTTCGAGTAAAAAAATAAAAACCGTTTTGATGCACACCTAAAATTAAATATTTTAATTTAAAATTTCAAATTATTGAACCTTTGATCAAAGGCGGCTGGAAAATTTTGTTTTTGTTTATCTCTGTTGTCAAGAAATAACCTGTCAATTGGTTTTTCTTCGTAATTTTATTAACACTATCGATACAACAATGACTCATGTTTATGAAAATAATGAATTAGTGGATATACTGACTATTTACGGAGAGTGTCGTACAAATGTCGCAATCGCTTTTCGCTTATAGACGGAACTATTTCCGTTGCGAACTCATCCTTCATACCAACGTTTTATTGAATTAGTTCGTAGACCCAGGGAAAATGGAAACTTACGAGGACAACGCGTTGGTGATGCTGGAAGGCCCCGACAACGTGAGAATGTTCAAACTGAAGAATAGTTTTACATCTTATCGCAGAAGACCCAACAAGAAGTACCCGGGAAATTGCAAGCCAAATCGGAGTAAGTCAAAAAAAGTATGGACAATATTACAGGAAAATCAGCTGCATCCTTTTCACGTCCAACGTGTGCAGGCGCTGCAACTTGCAAATCTTCCGCGCAATTCTGTGCCTGGCTGTTACAAAAAGACGCAAATGACGAAAACTTTACTACAACCATTTTGGGTGTGGACGAAACAAAATTTACTTGCGGCGCCATAAATAACTTCCGAAACACGTATATTTGATCTATAGAAAACCCAAATGCAATTAAACAGACAACTTTTCATCATCGATTTTCGGACAATGTATGGGCAGGTCTTGTGAATGCTCATTGGACCTCATATTTTACCAGATCGTTTAACTGCCGAAAGTTATATCAACTTTTTACGAAATGATCTTCCGGTTTTGTTAGATGAGTTGCCGTTAAATATTGAGCAAACCATGTGGCTTTTGCAAGACGGGGCACAACCCCATTTTAGTAGGGAAGTGCGATTGTTGAATAGATGGATTGGCCGAAATAGTCCAGCGCAGTGGCCCCCGAGGTCACCGGATCTCACTCGATGTGACTTCTTCTTGTGGGGCTACATGCAGTCATAGTTTTTAGATCTCCTGTAGAAACCATGGAATAGCTAAGTCTACGGATAGAAGAGGCTGCACGACTATTAGGGGAAAGCCAATTTCTCTACTTCGGGCGGGGACCGATTAATGGATTCGTAGCACTTTTAAATGTCATTATTAACGTAGAAACATTGTCTTTTACTTTCCTCACTAGAGAGAAAAATCCCATTTTCTCTGCCATTTTTAGAGACGAAAGTAATTGTTTCTAAGGTAGTTCAGCAAAAAAATGTAATTCCTTTTTTTAATATTCTAAATTTAATTTGATGTACTAAATATAATTAAGTGCGGCAAAATTATGATACTGTTCCCATTCATTGGTTAAAATTCTGCACCGGGATTGGTTGAATATACACAAAAGCCAAATTTTGACAGGCAAACACAATAATTGATATAATACAAAGTAACTGCACATTATTTTATATAAATCCCATTGCACGTTAATAACGGAACAAAATGATTTACCAAGGTAATACCATTATCTTTATTAGGTAGTTCATTAAGCACGTAGCCTATTTTAGTCAAAATAGTTCGCAGAATCGAATTAAACTCGAGAATAGTATTCCGGCGTCTCCCTTAGCCACTTTTTTTGACGTCATTGGTCACGCCCCTTTCAGTTTCTGGCGCCTGCCACTTTAACCTTTTTTCCCTTGGCTCTGCCTACTGCCTCAGGGTGCCCGCTCTGATGAAATTATGACTTCTGGTTAGTCCTTAGACTCCGTCTAGGCCACAGATTCTGTGCTCTGATTGGAGGACTGAATTAAACCTGGTTGGAAACCTAGGGTTAACGCATGCTGGTTGGAGGCCAAAGACTTAGCGTTCTGCTTGATTGTTTTTATTTATTTGTAGGGCATCTAGAGATGTATTTTTTAAATTAATGTGAGATTCCTGGCTCCATTTAGCGCTATACTTGAAAAGTGATTGTTATGGCCGGAAAATTTGAAACTCATAATAGTATTGTAACAGTGGGGACTCCATATCATCTTATAGGACTTCACTAGGCCTCCGAAAGTTGACCTCGCGCAGAGATTCCCTTATTTCTTATGGTGGGAAAACCTAAAATTTGAAATAGTATTCTAATACTGGAGACCCATTTCATATCATAGGACTCCATAGGGCTCTGAAACTTGTCCTCGGGTCTTAACCCTATTTCAAGGCCCCCCTTGTTTATTATGGAGGGAAAACTTAAATTTGAAATAGTACTACAATACAGGGTATCCCGTATCACCTTACAGGGCTATGAAACTTATCCTCGGGCCATACCCCTACTGAAGGACCTCCCTGTTTGTAATGTCGGTAGATTTTCATCCTGTTTCTGTATTTAGGATTTTCTGCCTGAAACTGTTTTAAATCAACAACTTAACTTAAAATGTTATATTAGAATCATAAGACAATTAATGGCCACTGGGCACTATAGATTTTTTATTTGGTGTTTAAGAGAACTTTGTGTTAGGGTGGGCATTCTTAGCTTTTCGAAATTTTAGATGTAGGGTCAGTTTATACACCCATTTTCTACGGAGCTGTCGAGTTGCGGGAAATCATATTTTGTCCTAGATTTTCGAAAAAATATTGAAACTGTTAGCGATACAGCTTTTGAAAAAAGGATTTTGTTCCACAGCAAGTGCCAGCTATTATTCAAATATCTCTCAATGGAATTTCAGCAGGGTTTACCTTATGTGAATCAGTTTGACGTTGAAAGCCACTGATAATTGACAATCTAATACGCGAAACCAACGGTTTGGTAGATGTTTTTGCAAAGGACTGCTGTCATAGAAACTTAAGCTTATTTCACCTCGACTGAGATAAAACAAGTTTGTTAGAGATGACGTACCAGGACACCACATCTAATCCACTTATTGTTCGATTTAAAATAAAACATACCGGACGTGCTACAATATATAACAAATATATTCGGTTCTCAGGGTTTTAGTGAAGTATACAAAGCGATAAAAGAATTTCAGCCTTACAGTCACAGAGATTACATCATATATGATGGCTGACGTGTTGCTTTATTGAGAAGTTTGGATATTGAGCAGGTCCAATGCATGTGCGAGTGTGCATACACCGTTTTAAAGATAAAGAAGAAAAGGTGGTTTTTCGTATAAAAGGGGTACATTCCTATCACGCCCGTTAGGACTGTTACTTGGAGGTATTCTAGGTAATTAGTTTCTATAGCTATGAACCACCATCTAAACAAGGTGAATATTTTAAAACAAGATTTTATACAGCGCCTGCATGGGCCCGACATTAAACAACACAATATTTTATCGGCGCTATCGTAGATATGGATAAAGATTAAAAATTCGAGATAACAGACCACGACAAATGGCAGTAGTACAAGTGCTGCAATGGTATCTACAATTATCCAGCCAGTTACGTCAACCTTCTAACATAACCATCAGTGATGATGATTTACCGGGACGCAAAGACCTGCCATACGTCGAAATATTGCCAACACTTCTTCTAACATATAGTAAGAAAGGTGAGCATTTCTTGCGTATACTGAACACGATCGGTGAAGTATTTTGGCAAAAAAGGGGTTCTGTCATAATAAAAGATGAGATTATCCCGCACTCAAACATTATCGATCTGTTTCACGATATGTTAAGAGATGGTACGCATTAAAGAAATAAATATGTCACTAGAGCTTATTACAAATACTGGAAGAAAGACATAAGACTGAACGGACCCTGATACGTATAGCTGAGAATCACAAAGCTGATAGCGACTCGAGGGAAACAGTAGATCAGGGTACGTGGCGAATATGACGTGGATGGCATACACTATGATCCCTCCTATCCGGCAGGGTTTTCAGGTATAACGCTGTAAAAGGTAAATATCACGAAGTGAAAAACTGGCTGCGCACGGTGCATAAACCCACTAGAAAAAGGTTTCCGTGCAATAAATATATTGTAAGTAACCTTTACGAGTGGTGGCAAGCGGACCTTTGCGATATGCGGACTTTAAGCAAACACAATCATGGATACAGTTACATGCTAACAATGCGTTTAATAAGAAGACCTGGGCGGGGGCCCTTAAAACGAAGACAGCCCCTCTATAATGGAAGCATTCGCTGATATTTTTAAGAAATCTGATAACACACCAGCAAATCTACAGACCCATAAAGGAAAAGAGTTAGTGCCCAAAACTTTTTCAAGAAACAAAATCAATTTCTATGTAACAGATAACCCCAATGTAAAAGCACCTGCAGTTGAATAGTAAAATACTAAACAAAATATATGTAGCGTTATTTCACCCACAAAAATTCCTGCAATTATTTTGATAGCGCCATTAAACAGTACCTGTTGGGGTAATCTTCAATCTCACCATTCTAATTGTGCACACTAAAGCTTTACAAACAACTGTAACATACAGCGAGAACCATTAGATAACGTTTTCCTAGGCCAGTTACCTAAACGGTTTATCGTCGGGTTTGCAGTAAATAGAGCCTTCAACGGTGCTTATACCTCAAATCCGAATTCTTATCACAGGAATATTAATTACATCTTTTTGTATGTTTCCGGTCGGTATATTCCTTCGAAGCCAGACCTTACAACTAACGGCTTATAAGAGATTATTTTTAGGTACGGTATTCATTTTTTGAATGACGGAAACGATATATCGAAAAGGGATTACCTCAACTGCTAGTGTTTAATGGCTTTTGATTTGCTTGCGGCCGCTAGCACGTACTGGAATTTAGTTAGAAATAGATATCTGCCTCTGAAGGTCGGCTTTGCGGAAATTGTTAACAGCTTGGTGTATGCCAAGTTCGATAACGTGATCGAGATCGCTACACATCAGCTAAAAGAAGACGGACGCAAACTTGGATATACAAAGATTTAGAGGTGTTAACGAGTTCATACCGAAAAAAATTGGCGTGGTTACAAACCGTGGTTGTTTATTACTGTTTCTGATAAAGCCGCCTCTAGATTATCTTATCCATATCAAGCCAGATAAGTTATTTAGAGAGTAGGTATCAAAGACTGAAATGGCGCTCGGGAAACTTGTCGTACAACGATTTCCAGGAGGAGTTGATGAGAGCGTTGCTGCCTTCTAACAAAATTCACGTTAAGGGTAGTGAAAAATAGCAGCTTTTAAGATTTCTCAATGAACCAATACTAAACTTTTACGAAATTGTTTGTCCATCGATTAAAACATAACAAAAGGAAGAGACAGTGTATAGCTGTTTAAACCATACCACTGGGACGCCTATGTGCGCGTTGGAAAACGTAATACTATTGCAGAACTGGACGAATGTGTATGTGCTTCTAATCAGTTACCGCGGCACGCAATTATTGTAAACACCAATCCAGCGCATAAACCAGGTTGGCGTTGGACCGCTATTTATATTGATGAGTATGGTAACGAGAAGTAATTCCATTCCTTTGGACGGCTTCCACTAGGATATCATTTGCGCTTTCAGGAGAAGAATTCTAGATGTTTGCGTTACAATGAAACATATACGATGTTTCTGCATTTTAGATTAAATAATTTACCAATGACTGGTTTTGTAAATAAGTTTTTCACTACATGTTTAATTTTAAAAGATGAAAGTTATTGTATAATTCTTGTTTTTCTACAATTTTACTATGAGTACATAAAAAATAGTTATTTGTTTCATTAGTACAAAAAAGGTCAATATTCGGGACGAGGAAGAAAGTTCCCAGTCCCGAAAATGCATTTTTTGTAAGAATAAAATATAAAACTTTTTCTCCAACAACTTTTATTTTTATATTCAGTCATTTAGTTGCAGTTCACCATGTTTTGGGTATCAGTATCGGGTAATGCTATTTTATACAAAATGAATATTATTCTACTTTTTAGTGAAAAAATACATTATCGTGTAGTTTTTAATTAATATTCATTGGATTTTACCTCTATAAATTTAATTCAGATGTGACGGATGTTAGTGAAAAGTGTCAAGATACATGGTGCCCCAGGCGACAGCAAATGTCGACTTCCGTCCATAGAAGGTATTCACTCAAACCATGTAAATATACTTACACTTCCTTTATGACTAAAAACGTCTGTGATGAACATGCGAAAATTTTAAAATTGTATTTATTGAAGCAATGACATCCCATGAACGTCATTCACGCGAAGTTGATACTTAGTGATGGTTAAATTACTTTTTGTACAGTTGTCATGGAGACACCGAAGAATCCCGAAATCAGCCACTTTTGGTACGAAATACTGTCACAATATAGTGCCTTATTTAGGTGGTTGGAGAAAAAAATATTTTTAGTACCTTTAGTGTTTTAAATACGACCGAGGGTGAATGTAATGCATGATGTTGACCTTAAACCAGTTTCAATCAAATGAACCTAGATACAGAAACAATATGCAAGTCCAAACAAATGGGTATTACTCTCGTGCATTGATGTCAACGTAAAACCTTATCATTTGACAGATTACTTTTGGTTAGCCTTCTTGTAAATCGATTGCTTATTTAGTCTCTTACATTTAAAAATTTTGTTCAGAACAAAATTGTAGTTTGTATTGCAATCTTCCAAATGTCGAATCCCTTACACTTAAGAAAAAAGGAAAGGGCCACGTATTTCATTCCCTCCCCAAAGGGGAGGGTGGGATGCTTGAGCTTTCCGAGTTCCTTCAGTTACACTTAAGGCTAAACAACATTTAGCTATTTTAATAGAGTACTTCACGAGGGAATGTTACAATGGTAGTTCTTCTCTACCTCAGCTTGGCGAAAGTTAGGGAAACAATGTAACTGATTTTGTAACCACATGCTGTTAAAAGCAATATGTCCCGAGCGAAAATAATTTTGATTTTTTTTAAATAGCGATGTAGCCTCATATTAGGCTTGCTTGATAGAGGATTTTATTATTTCTTCTATAATTTTAAAATAAAATAAAAGATCAAATAAATGTTTTTCCCATCATCTTGAGTAAATTTTAAAGCTAGTGCATACAATTTGCTAACGATGTTTTAGATGTTGCCAAGTAATATACATGAGGGCCCGTAGGACTTAAGCAGCTATTGCCAATGACAACAACCATGAGAAAAAATCTGTGGAATTATTTTCAGTTTATCCTCACCATCAAGTTATATTTGACTAGATTATTTTTTGACTCACACATTTCATTCAACCATAAAAATAGAGCTATATTAAATGCGTTTTTTTACGATTGGCTGTTTTCTTTCTTTGCTCTCAGGACGGCAAGTTCAACTTACCGCACACCGCAAGATAATAAAATACTCTCCTCATAATGAAAATTTATCGGCTCAAATTATTAATTATCAAACTTGGAATGTGTAGAACAAATGGTATTTTAACTGTTTCAAGTTCAATTCCAGCTAAATCATCTGTATTGTTATTGTTATAACTGCGGCGTTATTAAATACTGAATTTTTAAGCACTGAATTTTCTGGCATAGAACATGAACCGTCAAGCTCTAGCTGCTGCACGAAATCGACACTGTTATTTCCGTTGTGGAAAATTTTATTGGAAAATTGTGATTTTTGTTTTCAAATGATTTCTGCACGTAGCTTTCGACAACACTAGACGATTTTCAGTCTCCGTGTGTTTCTGGGCCAGCCACATCCAGCCCCTCTAGTTCACCAATAGCGTAACGGACGTCTGCCTGAACGGATGCTCAGTATAGACATTCGGATTTTATTTTTTGAGATAAGTTGCAATTTTAGACGAGAAACGTCCGATAGTGTCTCTATCAACAACTTAATTGGAACATTTTAGCGGTTAGGTCACAACATATCTTCTGAACATTTCCAAAAAATGAATCTTCTCGTTTGGGTGGTTGGTAAATGTAAAGGTTCGTTCAACAGCTGTGTTCGTCTTGGGAATTGTGAACACAATCAAGGCAACTCGGTCTTCTATATCATCAACGGTCATCATCAAGTTGTTGTCTTCTGGACGCTCCGCCTACACCCATTATTAAAACTACCTGAAATGAATCAAATTTGATGCTTATACCTTCATTAACAGGAAATCTTTATCAGTAGCTTTCGGTAAAAATTTATTCATACATTTTCTGCTAAATACCTGTGATTTCCTTGGTCGCTATCCAACATTTCTACTTTTTACAATGCTATAAGTTTGGTGTATTTAGAGATATCGATACCGTCATTCAGATTTATGGTCGATTTAAGCTTTGAATACTCGGCCCAAAGACTACCAGTAGACTTCAACTACATGTTCCGTTGTACAAAATACGCCAATAACACCTTCACAGTAACACTAAAATGCTTTTCATTACATCACATTGCAAAAGTTAAATAAGATGCCTCGTACCTCTTACTTCTCAGGAAGTATCGAATCGCACCGATGGCAAAAAAATCTTTGATTTCATTATTTTCGCTTTCTAATACTTCTTCGGAATTATTTAAGTCGAAAAACACTTACTAAAATGCGTCCAAATATTTTTTTTCTGTTTACAGATATCCATGCAACACGTACATTACTGAAACTCAGAATCAAAGCAAACTTCGAAAAGTTACGAATGCAGCTGATGCGTTTTCAATTTTGAACGTGAGCACCACGAGCGTTAAGAGCTTTATCGGCCTCAGACCAAACATATTCTTCGACCGGTAAACTACCCTTATCGCTCTAAATCTTAATATACTATTCTCAACACACTCAACGACATATTCGCGATCACTAGAGATTATTCTGACGTATACACGTGACTAGAAATAAAACCTTTCCTTAGCTATAAAAAATGTCAAAAAATAATGAGAAGTAATATTCAAATGATACTTGACGAAATAAGCATACGACAAATTTCGATAGCACGTTGTTTAGTAATAGACCGACGCCAACGGCTATTTCCTAAAAACAACATGCTTGACATTGAAATTGAAATCTATTGAGATTGTAAGATTAAAACTATGTATCAGGAAAACTATTGGTATAGACAAATTTACAAAAACTAATTGTATTTAGTTGATGTATCTCATGATTAAGGTGCGAGGGCGTTTTTTTAAAGATTTATAACAATTTATGGAAGAAAAGACAACAATAAATAAAATTCACTCGGCGACTTATTTTAGGCTTGAAGTATATTGCGTTTGACTTACACGTCTTGCTTAATAAACTATTATGGTCTGTGCTTCAAAAAAATACACTTTCTGGTGATCGTACTGAGATAACTTGCAGTCGCATGGCGCTAAACCAGGGCTGAAGGGCGAATGCGGTAATTAAGTAAAGGCACACTTTGAAGCAATGGCTTGAACATGGCGAGCCTTGAAGAGCTTGCAGTTGTCGTCCAAAAGTGCAGCTTTTTCTCGCCAAGTATTCGGTCGTTTTCCTTTAAAGGTCTACTTTAAGCATTCAATCGTGCTTCCATAAAACTCACCGTTAATTGTGGTTTCTTTTACGATCTGTTCAATAAGCACAATATTGTCAGTCCTAAAGATCGCTCAACATAGGGTTTTTGTTCTTTTTTGGGTGAAGAGCCCTTATGGACCCACTGAATTGATTCCTGTTTGGTGGGAGAGTGTCAGTGGAACATCCACGTCTAATAGCATGTGACGAATCTACGAAAAATAATTGTCATCGTTTTCCAAAGAGTTTAAATACTCTTGACCAATTTCTTTCCCCAGTAATTTGTGCTCTGGTGTAAGGAGTCAGCTCCATCGAGCAGATAATTTTTTATACCCAATCCTAGCGTACAATTTTGAATATAATCGTAAAAAAATTATAATATGATCGATTCCTGACAGTGCGCGAAATAGTAGATAGAGTAGTTATTCCAATTGAACGCGTTGATCATATTATACATAAACAACTACATACGAAAAAGGTATCGGCAAGATTGGTGCCGCGCTTACTAACAGTGGACCAAATGCTAGTTCAAATCAATGTTTGGTCATGTTGCAACGTAATCGTGTGCGGTTTTTAGATGATATGTAACTATTGAGGAAACCTATATCCATCACCATACACCATAACAAAGGTTCAATCAAAGCAGTGGATTTCATTAGGCGATAGTGTATCGAAGGAGGATAAATTGTTCACTTGGCAAATAATAAGATCTTGGCGACTATTTTTGGGGACTTAAAAAAGTATAATCCATATTTACTATTTAGAAAGCGGAAAAAACCACAATTGGCACCTAACAATGCCCCATCTCATTCGTCTGCATTGCGAAAAATTACTCTTCGAAGTGCTTCCTCATCCATCATACTCTCCAGATCTGGCCAGAAGCGACTTCTTTTTGTTTCCCAATTTGAAAAAATGCAGGAAAAAAATTTACAACAAATAAGGTTATTACTGCAAGGGAGGCCTAATTTTACGAGTTGCCAAAAGAGTATTTTTCGGGCGGATTAAAGAAATTGGAAAGTCGTTGGACTAAGGGCATTATGATGAAAAGTAATTTATTTGTGCTAAACCTGTGTTTTATCACGCTTCCATTAATAGAGCCAAACCATTAATGGTACATCGTTCGGTCTACCACGGTCAATACAACGTGGTAGAAGCTAATGATTGGGGTGTTCTCGTACTCGTGTATTCCAATGTAGTATTGTATGCTTCTGCTTAACTGGGGCAACAACCATTAGCATAATATCTCGAGGTAGATGTGCCAAGATCTACGTAAAGAAAAAGAGCCGACCTTTTCAGCAGATTGCAACGATGAATATAGTTTTTTTCCGAATACGCTGTTATCGAGTTATTTCGCAAAAATTTCAAATGTTGGTTTAAGGTTTTCTTAAAGCGCATTCCTAAATGAATTTATCTAAATATATACAACGTCTGTTCTACATGGTTTATCAAAAGTGCACCAGGTTCGGAAAAGGCATTTTACAAATTGTTAGAAAGGTTTATTTCTACATGGAGTATTGAATACAATGTGATTACACACACACACACACGCACAATATACACACACACACACACACACACACACACACACACACACACACACACACACTATATATATATATATATATATATATATATATATACAGTGTGCCAATTTAGAAACTTACAATAGACTATATCTCATGAATAAACGATGATATCAAAAAATTCTCTAAACCGTTCCTAGGGTAGAAAGAGGGAACCAAAATGACATAGTAGGCAACTCACCCCAATCAACCCCCTACCTACCCCAACTAAAAAAATTTAAATAGCGAACCCTTACTTGTAATACAGCATTGGAAAGCCTGTAAAAAATGCTATCCATTGGTATAAATAAAAATTATACAGGGTGTTATTATATTATTTCAGTCATTTTTATAAATGAACACAAATCTCTTTTCAGAAATAACACTATAATATTTTATTTCAAAAAAGTACATCACTATTCACTAAAAGGTTTTGTTGAACTACAAATTTGGTAAAAATATTACGAGGTCACCAGATTTTCTGCCACCAGATTTTTTTCATTGGGGTTACCTCAACTCAGTTGTTTACAAAACCCAACCTGCGTCACTTCAGGAGTTGCGGGAAAGAATTACTCAAACATGTCAACATTTACCAAAGTTCGTGAAGAACTTGAAAACAGGCTCTATTATTGTTTTCAAAACAACGGAACCCACTTTGAACATTTACTTCATTAATTAATATTTTTACCAAATTTGTAGTTCAGTGAATATTGATGTACTTTTTTGAAATAAAATATTATAGTGTTATTTCTGAAAAGAGATTTGTGTTCATTTATAAAAATGACTGAAATAATATAATACAACCTGTATAATTTTTATTTAAACCACTGGATAGCATTTTTTACAGGCTTTCCAATGATGTATTACAAGTAGGGGTTCGCTATTTAATTTTTTTTAGTTGGGGTTGATTGGGGTGAGTTATCTACTATGTCATTTTGGTTCCCCCTTTCTACCCTAGAAACGGTTTAGAGAATATTTTGATATCATTATTTATTCATGAGATATAGTCTATTGTAAGTTTTTAAATTGACACACTGTATATATATATATATATATATATATATATATATATATATATATATATATATATATACATTTTGAGGGTTTCAATCCCCCTAGTTTCTACGCCACTGAAATAAATGCAATTTGAAGGAGCGCGTTAGAACCGCCTTTATTTTCTCTATCTTGGTTAACAGCTCTAAAGTTGATCATTTTATGAGAAAAAAACAATAATTTTAAGAATAATTTATTTTAACAATTTATTAACAGTAGGTACAAATTAGGGGGGTTGAAGCCCTCAAAATACCCAAAATCCACGCCACTAAATTTTTAAAAACCTTCATTTTACAGCGAAAATAAGTGACTTAATGAGCACAAGTTGTGTATAAGAGCTGAACATCATATCTCATACGGTTCTCGAGATATTGTCCAAAAACTGAAACAAAAATTCAACTTTGACCCCCTGTATATTGAAAACGGTACGTCTGAGCATATAAGTTCATAGGAAAAAAAAGTCTTATTTTTTCATGTAGAATCATATCCTTCTCTAGGTACATGCTATTTACGGGCACCCTGTATAGTGCGTACCAAATATATGGAACTATTCAAGCTAAATCTATAAAATTTAATATGCACTCTGTTTACAAAGCCTTCTATTATTTCCATAGTTTTGCTATTTTTTTTTAACTCATAAAATTCAGTTAGCATGCGGAACAATGAATTGATTTATGGTGTTTAATGTAACATGAGATTGTTAAAACCGTGTTTTAAGTTTATGAAATTCATCTAGTACAAGAATGATCTATAAGCGATGCTCAAACTGTTCCCCATTTACCTCTAGGGAGTAATAAATTAGATTAGAAAATCCTTCAACTAAATTCAAAATGAACTCGCGAGGAATATTTGCTGTTTCTTCTAGAATTCGTTGCACTAGTTCATTCAAGTTATTTGGATTATCAAGGTAAATACGACTCTTCAGGTAACCCCACAAGAGAAAATCTAGTGGGGCTAAGTCAGGTTCAAATAAGCACGAACTCACGATTGTTTTCAGCGCTGACTAAATCTTCAGTTATCCAGTTAATACCTACTCCCAATGTTTAGCGAAGTTATCTTTAGAGATAATTATGGCAAGCGGCATGTCCCTGAAATCTACTTGAAAATACCTTTCAAACCGTATGTGGTTTGAACCCCCTTCCTATTAAAAAAATATCAAGTTGGCTGTGCAGCTCCCGACCTTATCAGTTAAAAAAATAGCAAAACTGTGGAAATAATAGAAGGCTTTGTAATTGCAGTTGTCAGTAAGAAATGAAACGTAAATAATCGTCAATGTCAAAACAATTTAACAAAATTTGTGAAAAAGCAGAAAATAAAAGGTATTGTCATAATTACACTTAAATGAAAACCTACTATTGAATGCTATTAATAGCTATTAAAAATAGTAGAGAAAACAATTAATTTATGAATGTTGAAACACTAAAAAGGACAGGCATTCAGTGCACCTGCTTAAATGTTGGTCGTAGCAAAAAAAAAAAGATATTTTAACCAGCCTTTAGGTGTAAGAACCATAGTTCATACTTTTTCGAGGAGATGAATTTCGGTCTGCGGTGTAACAATTAAATGATATTCGTTAAGATAATTTGGAATATAATTGTTACCACGTTAACTACCATGAAAAACACGGGTTCATCTCAATTTTTAAATATTCTGGGGCCGCAAGATGGATATCATACTATAGTAACGATTCAAGAGGCGTAGTGCAACGATGCTTCTTGAGCGTTGCGTATTTTTCGGTATAAGTAAATTTTTATCTCATGCAACGTCACTCATATATCTTTCTATTGAGACAAAAATGAAAAAACAGAAAAAAGGGTGTGCGTGTGCATGTATATGCCCATATGGGTGCGCGTACGTGTGAGCGCGGGCACGAGCGCGTGCGTGTGTGTGAGTATGAGTGTGAGGGTATGAGTGTGAGTGCGAGTGTCAGTATGAGTTTCTATTGGAATATGAATAAGACTGAAAGTGAGTGTGAGTGTGAGTGTGTGAGTATGAGTGGCGTGTGAGGGGTGTGCACGATGTGAGGTGGTGTGAGTGTGGTATGGTGTCAGTGAGTGTAGTTGAGTGTGGTGTGTGTATTGAGTGTTGGTGGTGTGTGTCCGTGTGTGTCTATGAGTGCGAGTGTGAGTGTGGTGTGAGTGTGAGTGTGAGTGTGGGTGTGAGTGTGAGTGAGTGTGAGTGTGGGTGTGAGTGTGAGTGTGAGTGTGAGTGTGGTGTGAGTGTGAGTGTGGTGTGTGTGTGGTGTGTGCGTGCGTGTGTCCGTGTGTGTCTATGAGTGCAGTGTGAGTGAGTGTGAGTGTGAGTGTGAGTGTGTGTAGTGTGTAGGTGTGAGTGTGAGTGTGAGTGTGAGTGTGAGTGTGAGTGTAAGTGTGAGTGTGAGTGTGAGTGTGAGTGTGTGAGTGTGTGTGTGTGCGTGTGTGCGTGTGTGCGTGTGTGCGTGTGTGCGTGTGCGTGCGTGTGTGTGCGTGTGTGTATGAGTGTGAGTATGAGTGTGAGTGTGAGTGTGAGTGTGAGTGAGAGTGTGAGTGTAAGTGTGAGTGTGAGTGTGAGTGGAAGTGTGAGTGTGAGTGTGAGTGTGAGCGTGTGCGGGTGCATGTGCGTGTGTGTGCGTGTACGTAAGTGCGTGTTCGTGGATGTATGTGTGTGTTTGCGTGGGGGGTGCGTGCGAGCATGAGTGTGTATGTGTTTGTGTGTTTGAGTCATTGAATTAATGTATGCGTGCGTAGTGCCAATGTGCGTACGTGCGTGTGAGTGTGGGCGTGTGAAAGAGCTTTTGCGCATACCAGCACCTTCGGATACGTGTGTACCGAGTTTTAAATTAATTGTGTCTGAGATGTGGTGAATGATTAAAATGGAAAAGTAAACACAAATTGCAAAGGCACTGTTAAATCAGTTTATTCGAATAATAAAATTAAAGTCTGTCCAGAAACGAAGCGAAAGAATAAATTAACATGTTTGGCAGATTCCAGCGGTGTTGGGTTGTTTTATGATAAAAAGTATAAAACTGAAGTAATATTGATTAGATATCGACCACATTTTTAATAATTTTAAACTGATTTTAATGTGTTGTTAATGACATAATTAGTAATTTGTTTGTCTGCAAAACCCATGTACACGTCTCTACTTTAGAACTCAACAACAGGTACGTCCCATTGGTAAAGGATTGATAAATAACTTACGTTGTAACGCTATAGTATGGAAGCGGTACATCCTAAAACTAATTGAAGAAATCAGAAATCTATTAAGTACTTAACACAAAATCGTGTACCGCTTACATGTAAAATAAATGAACTATTTTAGTTTATTCCTTCGCTTCGTTTCTGGACAGACTTTAATAACACTCCGCATAGTAGCTTGCACCAGTTTACGTTATATGTAAAAAAAGAAACATCGAACACACGATTGTTTGAATTATTGTCATAAAGTCACGTAATCTGAGGCTTTGTGACTGTTTTACATAGGCTGTTTAAAAAATAGCATGAAAATTTTATACGCAAGATTACATACCAATAATCATCATGTCTTACATCAATTTATACTTTGGAGTTACCTTTTTTCCTATTCTATACGAAGTAGGTAACCTATAATTGTTAAAAAAATTAAATATTGCTAATACTGAATAATTTGATACGTACGGTAATACGAATCAGGTGTAACAAATTTTATTGCCTAAAATAGATTTAGAATTTTTCACATTTTGCTTGGTAGTATTTTTATAAGAATTAAATTTCTTTAATCAACCAATGAAGTGAAAACTATAATTAAACTGTTCATTTACTAAATAAAATAAGTGTTAGATAAAAATAAATGGAAAAGTATAGACGTTACTGTCCGAGTTTAAAAATAGAGTCGAGAGTGCATCAAAATTCAGATGGCTGAGAATGCGAGAGATAGCCAACATTTTAAACCTGATTCCTTTCGCTTCACTGGTTAAATCTCCTCCAATCAATGTAATACGCCCCCATTTTGCAAATAAGAAATATTGAAACACCCGTTTAATTTAAGATATTAAGAATTGTAGGTGTACTATTTTTATTACGAATACATATTAATGCAATTTTGAAGATATATTTACATTCTACACGTAATAAATAAACGCAGACGTTTAGTCGTGCTGGATGCTAATAATGTTTAATGCATGAACTTCCTCACGTCTCTTCGTTTTGCCCTATTATTTTCTGGGAAACCGCAACTGTGACACCTCGAATAACACAGAATTTCTCTATTTATTTTGTTTTTGAATTAGAATTACATATTAAGTCTTATGGTGAAAATCAACTTCATTCTATTAACAAGACATTCACGTTTATTTAAGAGAGATATACGGACGGGCACGCTTCATGTTATGTTATTTTATATATTAACAAGTTTAACTTCAAAAGGGCTTTGCGATATTGAAATTTAGCTAACACGACGTATGCATATACACACAAGAAATAGTTTGATAAAGTTTTGCTATAGCAGGAATTATGCTGTGTAATGGGAGGGTCGCAGGCAGCAAACCGTAAACACGAGTGTGAAGGGTGCATAGATTTAGGCTATGTTTGCGAAGAAAGCTCGACTTCGTACCCGATTCTAGACTCTTGACCTAAAGCAAATATTGACAAAAGAATCGATTTCATTGTCGCTTTTAATTATTATTTTTATATAAACAAACAAAATCCATTATCCCTTGTAATGCACTTAATAATACGTTTTTTAACCGATTTAGTTCATTTTTCTTTTGAAAAATTATAGTGGGTACACAATTAAATGTTGTAGGTAAATGCATCGACAACTTTTGTTAATTTTTATTCGTTTTGAATTTAAAGAGTTTATATCCAAAGCCTTCTTTCCAAGACGCAGTGGCGCAAAACGCGCAAGTCTAGAATCCATTAGAGCTCATTTAAAACTTAATCGTATTCCATAACCATGATCAGATACGTCCGTAACTAAATTAGTGCTTTTTTTTGTTACGATTTTTTATTATTTTACTTCTAGACCAAACGCGTTTCATACTTATATATATATATATATATATATATATATATATATATATATATATATATATATAAAACAACATAAAGATATAAACAACTCAAAATTTCAAAAAATACGAACGCATTATCACTTCATCTTAAAAACATAAAACGGTAAAGTACTTCATCTATTCATTAATTATTTTTCTGATCACAGACATTTTAAAAGAATTCATTGATCCAAGAAACCAATCATATGTAGATGATTCATTTCCATACCTCATCATACGACTCAAACTACTTTTACAAGCACAGTTTGATTTAGACCACCCTATAGAAAAGGTATCCGGTATTACAGAAAAATTGTATTTGTTCCAATAAACTTGGACAATCAATCAAACCATTCACTTATTTATAAAGAAAGCATAGATCCTGTACTTTCCTTCTTGATTCCAGTGATGGCATACTTAATTTAGTATTCACCTGGTAAGTGTCGCATTTCGCCCTTAAACTCTAGCAGACTTAGACATTTATCTTGAATTTTTTCAATTTTTTCAATATCTACTTCATAGAATGGCGACCAGATGACTAACGCATATTCGAATAGACTTCTTAGGAATTAATAAAACAAAGCTCGTATACTGTGTTGGTTCAACTCTTTCGAAACATGCCAAATAAGACATGTTGTGCGATATTAAAGTTACGTGAATTTTAAAATTCAGTTCTTTAACAAACTAGACTCCTAAATATTTAACTTCAGTAACTCTATTTAAGACTACGTTATTGAGTGTATAATCATACTCTATAACAGTATTCTTCCAAAAGAAAAAACACAACATTTATTGACCTGTAAATACAATTTGTTAAACTGGCACCATTACGATAATCTATTTAAATCTTGATAATTTTCAATAACTCTAAACATCTTTAGATTATCAGCAAATATAAGAACCTCAAAATCCAATATCGAGGAAAAGTCAGTAGTAAACAGAAGAAACAGTATTAGACCACAATGTGACCCTTAAGTAACTTGCTTTCGGGAGGAAACACAACTCCTTAGCTCACACTTTGAGTACGACCCAGTAGAACGACGCCAACCACTGTATAAATATATCACTAAAACCCAATAGCTCCACTTTTCTTAATAACAACGAATGACTTACTGAATCAAACGCTTTAGAAAAGTCCGTATACACAGCATCCACTTGCTTACCATTTTCTAAAGCTCGCGAAATGTATTGTTTATAAACCAATAAATTAGATACAGTAGATCTACCAGTATAGAATCCATGTTGAACGTCAGGAATTATTTGACGAGAATTCCAAGATATTTGATCCGCAACAAATTTATCTAACAGCATTGAGTATATATATGTACTCAATGCTAACAGATTAGGGAGAATTGATTGTACCGGGTGGCCAACTAAGAACGGCCGTCGGCCATATCTCAGGAATGGATTATAGCACAGGTTCGGGAAAAAAATGCTTATAACAAAAGTGGCCTCGAGAAACGCCTGGAAATTATTTTCAGAATTGTAGATCCACCGCTAGAGGGCGTATTTGACAGTTAAAATCTTAAAAAGCAAAATTTTTCAAAATTTAGTCAATTAATGGGCATATTAAATATTATAATCAGATTCCTCGACAAATTCTGCATATTTTTTATTTGAAAAGTTTTAGTCTATCTATTCAAATAAGGGGTGGGAGAGAGTGGGAACCTTGTTACGAAAAAACGCCTTTAATTCAGGTTCTGCTTGACCGATTTTAATAAACTTGATGTTGTTCGAAAGAGCTTTTGTTAAACAATAGAAAATTTGTAAATTTGAAGCAATCTGATTAATTACATAAATGCTAGATGGCGCTGTTCAATATTTTTTTAATATTGTGTTTTCTCTTTACAATTTTAAATGGAAGCATAAAAATTTAAGTAGGTCTTTAAAAAGTAGACTAAATTAGTAATAAAACAGTGAAAACTGCAAGTCGATATCTTTTTCCTATCCTGAGATATCGTAAGAAACAGGTAAATGGCGAGAATGATTCTTCCAACGTCTAGTAGGCTAGTTCGCGTTAACGGAAATTATTAAATTTATCCTGGATGATACATTGGTCTGCAGTAATTTAAACTGTTATCATACTAATGTTATGTTGCCGCTAGATTACCTAACTGTAATGGTGTCGCTACTAACAATGAGAACAAATTATAAAATAATAATGTGATAAATCTAAAATTTTTTTAATCATATAAGAATGTTATATTTGTTTTCAAGCGATGTGTTAGTAAATCAAAAGCATAAAATATCAATAAAAACCGATATTTGCCCAGCAACAACAAATACAGTTTAAAATATGAATTACGATTTACTGATGACAACAAAATTAGTAAAGAGGGCCATGCAAGATATAAAATAAATTCCCTGTTGAATACAAGCAAGCTATGATTTTCACGCATATGTCAAAAATTATTCATCGTGTTGCATTTAATAGACTTTCTTTATCTTTTCGTACCAAAATGATTCTTACGAATGAAAAAGCATTTGATATGTTGGCAGTTTATTTTGAATGTATGAGAAATCCAACCGTTGCTGCTCGAGTGCATGCACTGTAGTACCCAAACAGATGGCATCACAGCAGAAGAGTTTTTCTCCGACTCGCACACCGTGTGCGTACTACTGGAAATGTGAATCTTCCTGTGTACCGAAGACAACGCAGAGGTAGAACAGAGGAAAATGTTATTGATGTTTTAGCTTATGTAGATGTTAACCCTCATTCAAGTACCAGAGCTATAGCTAGAGACTTGGGTATATGTCGAATCACCGTCCAAAATATTTTAAGAGAATACAGGTGACTACTTATTTACTAGTGCATGTTTTATTCGGTATTATAATCATAAAAATGTTTTAATTTTTTTCGTTTGTCGTTATATGTTTCTCATTTTTATCATACCGGAAATGTTATTACATCAAAGTTAACTTGTGACAACATGACTAATGTATTTGCCGCCATTTTATGTCCAGTTTCAATAAAACACCAAATTATTTAATGAAATTATCTTATGCTATGTGAATAGATTTTAATTAACAACATGATAATTAAGTGAGGCAAACTAAAGTAAAAAGGTACCAATAATAAAAAATAATGAAAGGCCGGTCGAAAAAAATTCGTAATAACATTACGAGAGTTAATGCATTTAAAGTCCTTTTTCGTTTACTAACAACAAAGGACTTCAATGTGTCTTATTGATCTGATTACTTTATAAAATATACTATTTTAGATTGCACCCATATCACATGGTCCTACACCATAGTTTGAATACTCAAGATTTCGATACCAGGTTGGATTTTTGCAACTGGCTCTCAAATATGATACACGACGATCCTGAAATACTTTCACGAATTATGTGCACAGATGAGGCTACTTTTCATAGTGATGGTAGTGTAAATCGACATAATATGCACTACTGGTCTGAAACGAATCCCCACTGGATGCAGGAGGTCCAACATCAGGGTCCTTGGTCTGTAAATGTGTGGTGCGGGATTCTAGGTGGAGAAATAATTGGGCCTTTTTTTTTAATGAGACTGTTAATGGAGAAAGATATTTAGATTTTTTAAGCAACGAATTGCCACTTCTTTTAGAAGACGTACCCTTGGCCATTCGTCGTGACATGTTCTTGCAACATGATGGGTGCCCGGTACATTATTCTAGAGATGTTCGGAATTTCTTAGATCAATCATACCCTGAAAGGTGGATAGGGCGTGGAAGTTTATTTATTTGGCCACCAAGGTCTCCAGACCTAACTTGTTTAGATTTTTATTTGTGGGGGCGAATAAAAGATCTCGTTTATGCCGATAGACCCACAACAAGAGCTGACATGATTGAAAGAATACGACAAACAATACGAAGTATTTCAATTGAAACTGCTGTTCTCTCCACCCGTCAGCGATTGATTTCATGCATTGAAAATGATGGACGACATTTCGAACATCTAGGGCGACACTATTTACGTAGTTATTTATTTAAGGTTTTAATTGTTAGATTTATCACATTATTATTTTATAATTTGTTCTCATTGTTAGTAGCGACAGCATTACATTTAGGTAATCTAGCGGCAACCATAACATTAGTATGATAACAGTTTAAATTACTGCAGACCAATGTAAGATCTTTTCATCCAGGCTAAATTTAATAATTTCCGTTAACGCGAACTAGCCTACTAGACGTTGGAAGAACAATTCCTGCCATTTACCTGTTTCTTGCGATATCTCAGGATAGGAAAAAGATATCGACTTGCAGTTGTCACTGTTTCATTACTAATTTAGTCTACTTTTTAAGATCTACTTAAATTTTTATGCTTCCATTTAAAATTGTAAAGAGAAAACACAATATTAAAAAAATATCAAACAGCGCCCTCTAGCACTTATGTTATTAATCAGATTGCTTCAAATTTACAAATTTTCTATTGTTTAACAAAAGCTCTTTCGAACAACATCAAGTTTATTAAAATCGGTCAAGCAGAACCTGAATTAAAGGCGTTTTTTCGTAACAAGGTTCCCACTCTCTCCCACCCCTTATTTGAATAGATAGACTAAAACTTGTCAAATAAAAAATATGCAGAATTTGTCGAGGAATCTGATTATAATATTTAATATGACCATTAATTGACTAAATTTTGAAAAATTTTGCTTTTTAAGATTTTAACTGCCAAATACGCCCTCTAGCGGTGGACCTACAATTATGAAAATAATTTCCAGGCGTTTCTCGAGGCCACTTTTGTTATAAAAATTTTTTTCCCGAACCTGTGCTATAATCCATTCCTGAGATATGGCCGACGGCCGTTCTTAGTTGGCCACCCGGTACACTTACACCGCGATAGTTAATAATCAGATTCTTGTCTCAAGGCTTATAAACTGGATTCATATATGTATGTTTTCACAGACTTGAGACTTGGTATCTCACCAGTTTCAAGTGAATGATAAAACAGCTTAAATATTGTAAAACACAAAGAATATACGCAGAATATGAGCAAGCAGGAAAGATATTATTTACCTACTGAGGTATCAATGTACTCTTTTTTTAATTTGCGAATTTTGCTTCTTTTGCAATCGTCTGTTGTTAAAAGCTCTCTTTTCAAATCTCTGTTAAATTGATTTTGAAAGTTATTGTAGTTTATTCGAATTACAATCCGTAAATAATCAAATAATGTGGTTAAGAACAAGAACTCACTCAACACAATACAATTGAAAAGAGAAGCCTATCTTGCATCAAACAAAATAGTTTTATGCGTGTTATGTGTCTTTAAAAAGAGAGTTGTTCTACAAATGTTAATTACAGCCAGTCAAAAAAGCAGTAAGACTCGATAAAATGCACGAGCTCTTATGGAAATCAAATGTAAACCACCAGTAAACAAAGCGTTCAGCACCGATGGTGACGTCACAACCTATTAATACCTATTAATAAATCCATAAATTATGTCCACCACAGCGATCCAATTGTGTTGTAAACAAATTGGTTTTTTCTTTAGTTTTGCGAAGAAGGCTTTGAAACACGGAAATTAACACTTTGACGTTTGTTGTCATTGCTACGATTTAGTTTAATATTAATTATTAGAGATGGAGGGTGCTTTTTCAAGCGAAGAAAAATTCAATATGCTAAATATGTTACACTCTCTGTAACAGAAACTGTACTGAAGTAAAAGCGTGTATTTAAATAGATACCCTGATAAGAGACAGTCGGGAAAGTCCATATTTAGAAGGTTGGAGAGTAATCTCAAACAATACGGTTCGTTTAAAAAACCAGTGCCAAATCGTCAAAAGGCATACAAGGAAGAAAATGAAGAAAATCCGACAACATGGACCAGAAGTATCGAACTAACGACTTGTGTGGTGAAAACTACAGCACACCCTATTTTAACCACGCAAAAACTTCGCCCTTACAAATTTAGAATTTGTCAAGGATTGAAGCCGTGCGATGAAAACAGACGCAGAGGATTTTGTGAATGGTACACGAGGCAATGTCAGACTGATGAACATTTTCCTTACAAAATAATTTAGTCTGACGAAAACATGATGATCACCAATAATGGTATACTTAATAAAAGAAATACGCATTATTGGTCTAATTAAAATCCACGTCAAGTTAAAGCAGCGAGGCACCAAGTTCGTTTTGGTTTTAACATGTGGGCAGGAATATTTGACACAAGAATACTAGAACCTTTCTTTTATAACAATTCGCTAACATCCGAACGTTATTTGAATTTACTTCAAAATGACATAGTAAATACGTTAGACAATTTACCAATTGCAAATGTTGTAAATTGTGGGTTCCAGCAAGATGGGGCTCCGGCACATAATTCGAGACTGGTACGTGAGTACCTGACACGCCGATTTGCAGATAAATGGATTGGGACCCATTCTACAATACCTTGGCCACCGCGATCACCTGATGTTACCCTGTTGGAGTTTTTCTTTTGGGGATACATCAAAAATCGCATTAATGTTACTAACTTTGAAAATGTAGAACAATTGCAAAGATGTGTTACCGAAGCCTTCCATAGCATCAATCCAGAAATACTGTCCAATGTGCTTGAATCCACTGTGCCTTGAATGTAACGGTTCACAATTTGAGTATTTGTTACAGGTAAATTTACTGTGGCGGACATTTTATAAATTTGTGTATTTATTAATATTTACCTTATTGTTAAAAGTTATATATAAAGTTAGTTTCCTGTTTCTACGAAAGTGTTGCTTAAAGATACTTTCAGAATCAGTTCAAACAGTTTATGTTGTTGCAAACTAACCAAAACTAAATTATCGTAAGACAGGGCCGTAACAAAAAAAAAATGAAAAAGTGCATAAATTACTCCAAGAAGCAATTATATCGTTCGCGATTTGCAATACATCAATGAATTTAGGACGCAAAAGTCTTTCAAAATACGTTATAAAAAAACCAGGGTTGTATTTAAAAAAAAATCAGATTGATGGTTTTTTAGCCCGAAACGTCGGAAAAATATTAAGTGTGATATGTCGTTGGATTCAGAATTAAAATTAGAGTTTACTAAGAATAAAAAAAATGTTTTGGACTATTTAAAAAAATGAAGTTGACGATGGTTGCGAAAGAACGAAACGTTGGATTGAAAATCGAAAAACGTCAACTTGTAGAGCAGAAAAAGTAGCAATGAGAAAGTGAAATTTATTTTGTCATATCTTTTCAAATAGAGTCAGAAAAAAATAAAAACGAAATCTCGAATTTTGTAACCTTTTTCCCATTTTGAACATCTTTGTAACTCTAATGGTTTACAAGATCCCCATGCTGTACATTCTTATCCGGGACACACTATATATATATATATATATATATATATATATATATATATATGTATATATATTCTTCTTTCTATCATTGTAAGGTTCACATATTGAAAGTCATGTATGAAGTGATGTCACCTCTCACCCGATATACGGACTACACCTTGCAAACCCTTCGTATTTCATTCTTTAGCAGGAAATCCATTATTAATTGTAAAGTTCTCGGGGATCTTATAACCTAATTGTAATGAAAAAAAGGATAAATTTGATGAAAATGTAAACTTTCACGATTATCACACATAATTAAAATACTTATTTTTTTAGATATTAAATCATTTATTTTTTATTTATCTTTGTATAAATTTATACGTGTTGATAACAATTATAGTGATCGTCTTCAGTAAATGGCGATGTCTTTAAAAAATAAATTTATGAAATATGAAAATTGAAAACTACTATTAATATAACAGTTTGATAAACGTATAAAGCCAACTACTTCTTCTTCTACCGGCTTGACTAGGGATGTCCCTGGACGTTGTTTTATGTATACCCGTCCTATTCTGTTGAAGAAAACCAGCTCTGAGGCTATCTCTTTGGTGATCGCCTTTTTCCTCTTGGTGGTCCATACATACAAATTTTGGCTAGTCTCTCTTCATTCATTCTCTCAACGTGTTCTTTCCAGTTATTTTTTCTTTCTTTTGCCAATTTTCCCACGTCTGGTACATCACATCTTTCTCTTGTGGTAATATTTGCTTGTCTATCTCATATTAGCGCGATCAGTATTCATCTTAGGACTTTCATTTATGTTGTTCTCATTTTTTGCTTTTTCTGTTTAGTTTCTGCTCTTGTTTTGGTCGCATAAGTTGATAGTTGATAAATTGGTAGTATCATGGTCTTACATATTTTTGTTTATCCATCCATTCTTACGTATTTGTTTTGAGATACTACATCTCTTAAGAATCCTACCACTCGCAGGGCTTTTGTATTTTGTGCCATTATTCCTTTAGTAAGGTTGCGTTAGTTTATTGGGTCAGTTCCTAGGTATATGAAATTAATGACTTGGTCAGTAATGGCATTTTATATTTGCAGCTTACATCATCCGAGTCTGTGACTAGGACCGCATCATCCGCGTAGAGTACTGATATTGTGTCGGCCTATTTTGGTATCCGCGTTTTGGTTTGATGTCCTCTATTATGCGGTCCATTATCAAATTGACTAAAGAGGGGCTTAGGGAGTCTCTTTGCCGTATCGCTGCGTTTATCTTGATGATACATCCGACTATGGAATCTAATTGTATTTTATTTTAACACAGAGTAGCTAGATCTTTAATAAATTAAATATTATTAAGCTGTCTTCAAGATGCCAAATCAGAACACTATTTAACCGACAAATGCTAACAATGAAAAATGTCGCAATCAAAGAACAAATTTAACAAAATTAATCAAGCTATAACGTAAGTATAAAGTATTAAATTTTAATTTGAAATTGATAAAAGCATTCAAAAATAGAAACTTGACATACCAATTAAAGAGAAATGGTTTTTTGATTAATAATTGTAATTGTTACAGTACAGTGAAAACGTGATTTGTGTACTTTTAATATAAGTTTTAATCTGATCTACAGTGTTAAATTATTGTAGTGCTATGGTACCTTAACATATTTACTTGGTGAAGCGTTTACTGCAAGGTAAGGCGTATCATTGTGCGTTTTTTTTAAATTAAATGCCAAAATCTATTTAAACTGAGATTTTCTTCTTGCCTATCGAAGTTATTATGATGTTTATATATCTCAATAGCTTCACTATTATCAAATTGAATTCCTGAAATTTTTTAAAGCATGCTCAGCCTCTGCAGACTTCTCTGATTGGCTCATATGTTATTAGGATGCTTATATATCTCAATAGCTTGACATTGTAAACGAACATGATAATGAGTTTGTATTGACAATATTTATGGTTATGCTAGACACAATCATAAAGAAAAACTAATGCTTAATGTTAGTACTGCTTGTCTTCCTTTTATAACTAATGCTAGAGATAGAATTGAAAAAATCCTAATTGATCATGGCATTAGGATTGTTTTTATACCTACCAAAAAGAAAACATTTAAGATTACCTAAAAATGTTTCAAATCAATTTTCATCTTACGGAGTGTATAAGTTATTTTGTTGTTGTGGAAAAGTATACATTGGGACCACAAAACGTAGTTTTGATACAGGACATAAAGAACATATGAGGTTTTGTAGATTGAACCAATCAGAGAAGTCAGCAGTGGCTGAGCATGCTTTAAAAAATTTCATGACATTCAATTTGACAATAGTGAAGCTATTTAGATATATAAACATCCTAATAACTTCAGAAGGCAAGAAGAAAATCTCCGTTTAAATAAGTTTTGGCATCTTATATTTAAAAAAACACACAATGGTACGTCTTAATTTTAGCCTTCCGTATGCCTAGGTTTTTCGCTGTGTTTTTCCTAAATCTTAAAGTAAATGCTGTACTAATTAAATATGTTAAGTTACCACAACACTACAATAATTTAACATTTAATATGATTAAAAATCATATCAAACGTGCACATCGTATTTTCACTATACAATAACAGTTACCATGATTAACTCAAGAACTATTTCTTTGCTAGGTTTGAGTAGATCTTTAATTGGCATGTAAAGTTTTCATTTGTGAACGTTATAATCAATCTCAAATTAAAGTTTTTCACAACTTTACACTTACCTCATAACGTTTAATTTTGTTAAATTTGTTCTTTCTTTGTGATATTTTTCACTATTAGCCTTCGTTCCTTAGAGGGTGTTCTGATTTGTCACTCACAAGACAGTTTAATACGATTTAATTTATTAAACATCTAGCTAATCTTTGCGAAAATAAAATAAAACAGAATTAGATTCCATAATTAGTTTTATGCGCTTATTAAACTGTTGTATTAATAGCAGGCTTATATTTTCAATTTCCATATTTCATAAATTTATTTTGATATCTTAATAATTCTTAAAGATATTAACATTTACCGAGAACGATAACGGTAATTATTATCGAAACGTATAAAGATAAATAAATAGCACATGATTTAATACTTAAAAGATAAGCATTTTAAGTATAAATTTTAGTTCAGCAATGTTAATGAAGAGGGCGTACAATTTTAGGTCCCAAATATGTACCATCCCATGCAATGTATTTATGATCTAACAAAGTGAGGGTCTCAAAAATGCAATAGTGTATATTGCACACGTCACTTGCAAATATTTAAATTGAGGAATAAATTTTACTATTTATACTTCTCCGACAATTTTAATTTCATGCATTTATATCGGAACGTTTTTACGTTTTTTCATATTACCATCATTCTTAGATTTTTAACAGGGTAATACAATTTTGTGCCGAAATCTACCTTAGCGTGCATGTGCAATTAATAAAATGTAAATTTTTCAGAGTTCCAGTGTTCTACTCACGTACTATGACTTATAAACCAATTTTCACGAGTCAGAGCAGTTGCGTCATAACTAACTTTGTTTCATTACCACCTTTAGAAACCTTCTATTGTGCACGGGAGGATGCATATAGAACTGATTTAGGTTGGCAATTCTATCCGGTGTTGTCAAGTATTTCTGAAATTAAACATATTTGGCATAACACATATTTTCTGATATTTGTTGGTATGTCAGTGCTAATATAATAAATAATAAACACTCCTGAAGGAAATACGTCATAAAGTTACATTATCATTCAAATCCTTGTGGGCATCCTTGGGTTATGTAACATGTGTTATCATTAAGTTAGTATAGGTGGCGAGACGACATACCCCGAAAAGAAAAGGTATGACAAATCCGCTAAGTCGTTTCAGTACACGTCAACCGTTCGTTAAGTACGTTAATTTAAAATTTCACATAATGTACAAAATAGCGTATTGTGTGCTATGTTTATGTAGTAGAAGCGGTGTGGAGAAAAAATAAACATGTGTAACATTTAGTTCTTTGCATTGACATGTTAACCGCATGCATTCATTGTGAGTTTTTCCAGAGAGGGTGGGGAGAGTAGACAATAGGCAATCTTGATACAAGTTTACTTGCTCCCAAAATAATAAAATGCAGTGATAACTAACAAATAACAAATTATTATTACTGCACAATTCATACTTGGTTGTAAGATGTTTATATGCGTATATGCGTAGATTAATAATTTTTGTAATCGTTACTTTTAATACATAAAGCGAAAAGTGGTATATAACTAAATACATAAACTTTTTTATTTATGTATTTAATTTGACATTTGTCAACAAATATTTCAAAATTTAATTTTTTTCTAATTTTATGTAAACGATTACAAAAAATTTTATTCGCAACACGTGCGCTGTCACCTTTTTGGTGCTCGGTCATATATTTTATCCCTCGGCTACGCCTCGGATAAAAAAGAACGACCTCGCATCAAGAAATGTGTAAACAGCGCACTAGTTGCGAAATCTACTATTTTATATGTTTTCCCGTACATGATGTTTGACCTTTTGTGCGGTTGACAGTGTGAAAGTGATAATACGCAATTAAAATAATCGTGCTGTCAAAGTTCTTGAAGTTTAAACACTCGTTGTGTAGCTACCATTTAATTACGAGAAAATATATTATTATTGTAGTTAAAACCAATTGTATCTTGGTTATTGCTTTATTAATAGTATACATAATAAGATGGTAAGAAGCCTATTACGCACGAGTTTCGTAATTTACACGCTGTGTTACTATTTATTAATTTTGAAAATCAATGATTTTTTATTAAAACACGTGTCACTGTGGGTCTACACTTACCTTGTCTAATAAACAAATCTGTAGTAGAGATATGATTGTTTTATTTGAAGTATTGAAGTGGCATTGTGAAGATTAGTCAGTTGAACACAAAGTTTTATAACACTGAATTGTTTGTAGGAACGCATACTCCAGCAACAATATTAAAATCTCCAACACCGCCCGATAGTGTTCGTGAAGTCAGCAGAACACAAACGGCATTTATTTTGTAAATTGCTGTGTTGTACTTTTAATATTTTGACTATTTACAATCACTCATAGGTGCTCTTAGTGGTTGAAAATCTACACCTATCAAATAGACACAAATGAGCACTACAAACATAAGTCGCCCGCTTAAACGTCGTAACAGAAATTGTACATTTTTAAATTAATTTTGAAGTAAGAAGTGCTTTAAAATGCCATTTTAAGAGGTGATTATTCAAAAAATTTCCCGGACTCCTTTCCTTGGGAGTACGTAATAACGTCATCCAATTGGTTTTTCAAAGTTTCTAACGCACGAGCCGTTACTGGCAGTACCTACAGTAACACTAAAAGTTGGATTTTCTGATCATGATCAATAGGTACGTTAAATTTGATGGCGTTAAGTAAAATTGTGGCTCGTTTTTTGAAATTTTAATGTCGTGTGGTTGGAACGTAACGCGCAAAATATTTCAATTTCTTACAAATTGCATGATTGGGTGACTATCTGCCATAGGAAAATGGTGATTAATAGGTATTTAAAGGGAACTCAACGCCCGAACCACATTACCTAGCAGGTTTAATTATAATTTAAAATATTTATTTTTAAATTTGAAAACCAAATATTAATTCTAGAAGAAGTAAACGTAGAAATCTTTTGCATTGTAAAGTTGCACCAGAAACGTAACGTATTGTTGTCGGTTTTAAACTACACTCAGTAGGGGAGCCGGGTATGGTTGTCTCACGGGTTTATTGTCACAGCGGATATAGCAAAAAAAACGAACGAATTAGTTTATTGAACAGCGTCGAAGAAGCCTGACAGCAACACCTGAAAGTAATTTTTTGTGCGTCTGTGTCGTACACTTAAATTTTGCATAGTAATATATCTTTTCGTGTATTTATGATGTTGAATATGTGTTTCATCATATCGTTATTATGTTTTTTTCAAATAAACATTGAATTATACTTATTTTGGGAGGTTATGTTCTAAAACGTTATTTGGGGCAGCTTTCCTCAAGTTGACGTGGGCTGGTTGTCACATGACAACCAACACCATTCATGTGTGCTATCCTTTTTGTTGGATTTTTGGGGTTTTGCAACATAAACGTTTGTTTGTTTCAGAGCTTATCATAAAAATGCTATGGCATCACAAGAGAAAGTCAGATCGAGGGCTTGTTTCACCAGCTTGATGCTGAGTGCTGCAAGAGAAGTTAGAAACCATGACACATCTATAAGGTCTGTTGCAAAGGATTTTGGAATTAATTATCCACATAAGGTATTGTAAAAAATTTACTACCGAAGAGATAAGCAACACGGCCGTATCAATACCATCTACAAAACTAGCCTGCCAAAGGAATCGACAGATTTTTACCGATGAACAGGAAGAATAATTGGAAAAATACATACTTCTGGCTTCAAGTATCTTTTTCGGGTTGTGTCCCAAGGATATTCGAAAGATGGCGTTCGAGCTTGTTATTTCCAATAACTTGAAAGTTACAAAGTCTTGAAAATCGAGCAAGATAGCTGGCCCAGATTAGTTTGTCGTTTTTAAAGAGACACCCTTCTTTGTCCATTAGAACACCTGAAGCTACCAGTTTGGCAGTTTTTTTGAAAACCTTATAGACCACTAATTACGGTTCCTGTACACTATGCCGCAGAGACTCAAAACGATAACTCTGACCTTAATCGTCGTACAATGCCTGAAGATCATTACATTGGCCCTAATGAACCTGCAATAACTTCATATGATACATCTAAAATTGATGCCTCTATATAGGCTCAAAATGACTACCCCGGCTTTAATGTTCGTACAATGACACCACAAAGTTTGACAGGCTGCCCAATTCCAGAGCTATCGCTGCAGCACCAAGCTACAAAACGAATCTATGGCAATCACTAGTCCTGTTCCAAGTGGTTCAATGAGTTCTCTGATAGTATCTCCGCAAGTTTTAAAACCTCCACAAAAGCTTCTCCGCGCAAGTCGCAGCGAACTGAAGGAAATGTAAATTAGCAATTCGAACAGATACACCGGAGAAGACCTCTGTAGAAAATAAAAAAAGAAACACGAAGCGAAGAAGAAAGTATCGAAACGTGTATGTAGTGAGAGTAAGGAAAAGAAAAAGGTTTCTAAAGGAAAAGCGCTTGACTACAACGAAGTCGAGGAAGCGAATGAAGAGTTTTGCTTGGTCTGTTTGTTTCTATACGGTGCTAGCAAGTCAAGGGAAGTCTGGATTCAGTACCAGGATGGCAAGTTATGGGCTCACGAAACATGCATACCTGGGATAGCAAATTACATTTGCCAAAATTGTGATTATGAATATTTAGACTGATTTTTCTTAATTTTGTTACCAGAATTCTTAGTTTGTTAAATAGAAGTTATTGGCTTTACTGTGCGACTATCCACCCCAGACACTGTGACAACCATCCTTCACGGGGTTAAAAGTCATACTTTTTAAACTACAATAAATATCCATTGATATATAAATGTCATTGCTGAACTGAGAAGATGGGCACTAAAAATGCAAAAGAAAAAAATTTGACTTCCAACCCCGGTCTTCCCTAGATGACAACAAAAACTTGTGAAGACATATACTATTATGGTAAATATGCACACCAAAAAAAAAAAACTAATATTCTTCGACACCGGTTCATTATTTGACCAAAATATCTTTAGTCGCTTCCGTTGACGGCTGTACTTGTTCGGATGATCATAATGAAACTTACATGCATCACCAAAAATAAGAAGTTACAAAGTCGATCCATATCTGGTGTGGTGGCATTGGTGGTGGAAAAGTAGTTTAAAACTATGGTATATTCGTTATTGCAGACGATATCAAATAACGTGGTTTGCAAAAATTATAGGCAGCTTCAAAATTCACATTATAAAATTATATTCGTATTTACAGGGTGTTACATATTACCAGGGTGAACCAAACATACTTTTTTTAAACGAACACCGTATTGATTATTACAAATTTAGATTAAGCTCATCTCTCCCATATTTACAATATAGGGTTTTATTACGTTATACAGGGCATTTCAAAAGTTATGGTCAATTGTATATGAAAATCAATCACATTTCAACGTTCTACCCTAGACAGAACAACCTGACATTAACTTCTTGTAGGCATAACTTTTCGACAAGTTTTAAGAGAAAGTGCTATTTTTATAACCTTGCAACAATTTAATATAGGGCGAGCCAAAACTGGAACTCATGATTTTGTCATTTTTTTCAAATGAATCACCCCGTTCTTGTTTTAAAAAAGGAAAAATACACTTTATGTTCTTTCAGTTCTATTAAGCACTTCCTATAGCTAATATCATTAATTTAATAACAGAAATGGATTTTTAACAAAATTTCTATTATAACAAGTTAGCCGTGGACAAATGACTGTGTGACAAATAGTTATAAAGAATATTAATACTCTCAAATGCTTATCTTACTCTGTTCTTCATATCATATTGTGTCGTTGGGTTTTTTTACATAACCCAACATGAAGAGGTCAATTTTAGTTAACCCGTGTGAACGAGCTGAAGCTGACCATGCAATAGGTCCTCCTCTTCCCACCCATTTGTCAGGAAAATGAGTGTTAAGATGATTATGAATTAATCTAGTGTGATGTACCGATCTATCGTGTAACAACCACATTCTTTGACGAATGTTAAGAGAAACGCTTGCCGACATAAATGGTAAATGATTTTCTAAAAAGTCCAAATAAACCAGACCATTCATTATTTCATCGAAAAAATGTGGTTCAATTACGTGATCTCCAACTATACCATCCCAAACAATCAAAGGTCGCTTAGTTTGACCATGAATTGCTATTCCATTTTTATGAAATGTGGATACGTCTCCAAAAAGTACAAAATCAAAGAAATCCACCTGATTGCCGATTTTTTGAGGAGCCCATTCGCAAAAAATAACTCTTCTGGAATAGTCACCGTCGAGTAACTCTTGGTGCAACTGGATATGGTATGGATGCATTTTGTTTTTGCGCAGTATTCTTCGGGCGGATGTTACTAATGTCCTGATGGCGCGACATTTCATGTGTACTAACGTGTGGATTTTGCCTAACTTCAAGCAGCACGTTAAATTCATTTTACTCGTTAACTACATGTTTTGTCCTTTCCTTTTATTCATAAACTACTTACTGCCCGTACGATATAAACGATCTACTAACCTTTCTAACGTGATTTTCTCGGGTTGTCTTCGTGTAGGATATTTCTGTTTGTAAATTATTTGTGCTAATAAACAATTTTCGTACATTCTCCCAGTACCCATATCATATCTGTTAATTCCTCAACAGGAAAGTTTATTTCAAACAGTATTTAAGTTTTTACAAATTAATAAACACTACACAGGAAGTTTGTTAAATGACACGCTACTAATTATTGCTGATAATTTAATTCATGTTTAAAAAATCCGATAAGCCGCGATGAATTTGTTACTTTGACATCGGATAAAGTTAGCCTTTGCATCTGAATAAAATGTGTGTAACCTTCGGACTCATTTTTATCGTAGGTGGTTTGTGTCGTCAATTTACCAAGCAACCAAATGCGCGTAAAAAAAATCCATATTTATCCGGACAAAAAAAAACCTCTCGTGTAATTACAGCTGAATAATATCATCTGTCATTTGTGCTCGGCTAACTTGCTATAATATAATTTAAAAAAAAAATCCTTTTCTGTTACTAAATTTAAAATATCTCAGAAATTAATGATTTTAACTGTAGGGAGTGCTTAATAGAAATGAAAGAACATAAAGAGTATTTTTACATTAAGAAAATAAGGGTTGATTCATTTTAAAAAAATGAGAAAATTATGTTCGAGATTTGGCTCGCCCTATATTAAATTATTGCAATGCTGTCTAGAGTATACAGGACGCTGAAATGAGAATGATTTTCGTATATACTTGACCATAACTTTTGAAATACCCTGTTTAGCGTAATAAAATCCTATATTGGAAGTATGGGGAAGATGAGCTTAATTCAAATTTGTAATAATAGATAGGGTGTTCCATTTAAAAAAAAAGTATGTTTGGTTCACCGTGGTAATATGTAACACCCTGTAAATACGAAATTAATTTTGTTTGCATTCTCGTCTATAATAACGGATATATCGTACTTCGGCGCACTAATGACGCACTCTGTATGATCATCCACAACTGACAAAAAACATTTGTAATGATTTTGTTTTAACCAAAACTCGTTTAACAGACCGTAAACCCTATAGAACACATTCTTAGCGAAAAAAGTAGCTAATAAATTACCCTTTGCGTAGGACAATAAGGCTGAATACAAAATATATACATTATATCACCTACAGAAAGACAACGCATCCGTGGACGCCTTATCGCTTCTAGCATTAATCCATATAATATGATATTGGCTGAAGTAAACAAACAAGATCTTCATTGTCCATACCACATAATTGAAATGCTTAATCGATATTCGTCTTGATGCAATCGGTAACAAACTTATTTAAATTAATTTAAAAAAATACAACAAATATTTTCACAGAAATTGACATACGAATTATATAAAACGGTTATGTTTTTATTTCACTTAGCTTCTATTTGTGAATTCACTGTGTAGAAATACATTGATGACGTTGCAATTCTAAGAGTGCCTATTAAAATTTAAAAATAAACTTATATAAACTCAAAAATTAATAAGAATGTGAAACCGTAATACGTAACAAAAATTGGTAGGTAACCTGCCTCGTGCATGACGAAGAAATAATTTTAGAGAAATTTAACTATATAACTACATATAGGAAGCTTGAGTGGTGTAGTGCACACAAATTCATTTTTTAAATAAAAATTAATTAAGGTTGATTAAAATGATTTAAACATTTTCACGACAGAACAAAAGTTTGATAACTTGAGTTGGAGCAATCTGCTATCAATCATTTATTAGTAGAGTATTTAACGAGAGTATAAGCTTGTGATAACATCAGCTCAGCTCCCTTTTAATCAGTTTGTAATCATCAGTTTAACCTGCGTGACGAGCCTCTTATAGAACTTCACCCT
Source organism: Vesta saturnalis (assembly GCA_036346205.1). Classification (NCBI taxonomy): domain Eukaryota; kingdom Metazoa; phylum Arthropoda; class Insecta; order Coleoptera; family Lampyridae; genus Vesta; species Vesta saturnalis. The sequence continues at coordinate 9,166,187 of JARFJB010001965.1, forward strand.
GCAGCCATCCGCATATTAGTCGACCCCCATCTAGTTCGTAATAAAGGAGCAGCTCTTTAAATGGGAACTAAAAGAACTAAACAGGGTCGAATTTAAATATTTTGTTAATAGGAAGTATAATTACCGTACGTTAGAAGCTTAAACAACTCAGTATTCATTACTTTTTAATGTAATTGTTATATGTAAGTTTAATGAAAGCGCACGTCATGCTTTCTAATATATAATAATATACATCATCGTTTAATTTGCGTTTTTTTTTCGATCTCTTATATTACAATGTGTCAATAAATTTGCATAGTCCGTCTCTGAGTGCCGTTTAAAGGGAAGAGGAATCTTCGCAGAACCGTTTATTGGATGCATGTAAATTTCCATGGCAACGTACCCTCGCCATGTCTCTATTTCAGAAAACAAAAACGATATGGATTTTTCCTTAAAATGCGCAAGAACTTTCTGTAGTGTTGTAGTATTTCATTTTTTGTAACATTTGCACGGCAATGACATTACACGATACGCAAGATTAACTCCTTTTCATTCGCTTCTAATTTTCAATAGTACTTACGTAAATAAATATAAATTAATTCTTATCCTTTTCGGTAAACTAAACCTACTAAACTACCTATAATTATTTACTTACACTTGGAATGTTGTCATTTGTGCATACTCCATCTTGAAGAAGTCTATCTCTAATTTCCCAGGCAAATATGGAAGGACATTCCCGCTTAAAAGCGGATATTTTTGCCACCACTTCTGCGGTAGCAACTCGTGGTTTCGAGCCTCCGATTGCTCGTGGTCGAATTGACCCAGTCTCATAATATCTACAAAAAGATCATTTTGTTTAGTACCTGCACATTGACAAACAACATATTCTATACTTAAATTGCATTTTTCATTAAATTTCGAAACGCTTTCAGATCTACATATTTTATACCACGTGCATTATTTAAAGATGTTACATATATTTCGAGAACAGCTGATATCCTATCTCTGTTAAAGCTATACATTTTTCTTTATGCTTTATGTCTCATTCTTCCAATAAATTAAATTAACTACGTTTTAACAAAAAAATATTTTTTGGTAAATGGTTAACAGAATATTTCATCAATTTTCTAACAGTAACCGTACAGTGAAAATAATTTCAATTTGTATCAAAACGTTTAACTGTAGCAGCCTTAATAAACTTTTTAACCTATCAAGAACTCGAATTATTTAAAAAAAACAATTGCCCTGGTTATACAGGGTGTCCCTGTATAAAAGAAAATAATTAAAAATATACAAATATTAAATACAAAATTGACGGATTTGAGCGACTTTTTATAAAACAGGAAATTTTGTTTGACTTGTTTTCAGGCTACGTGCTCACAGTATACAATCAAAAGATTAAAAGCGAGAAGGGTATACCACCTGCGATGTGGGCTGTCTACTAAGACCAGGTTACCTTCAGTACTCATTGCGTGTCCTACCCTGTAGTATAGATTTTAAGATTACAATTAATAAATCATGTATGTTTTATTAAAGTCAACAATTGAGTTCAATACCTGTACCTTGAAAAGCTTCGATATACATGGTCATCCCAAATTAGATGCCAACCTTCATAGAGGTGTTAGTATGACTCATTTGTGATCGATTGAGCCATATTTACCTATATCCAAAATCAACGGTTTTCGAGATATTTGAGATTTTGTGATTTTGTAGTAATTCCCTATTTTCGTTCAGTTTATGCCGATTCTGTAGGAATTGATTCCTTTAAATACTTATTTTAGTTCTGTTTTAAATAGTAGAGTATGTATTTCACTTAAAAAAAATGCAAAAATATGAGGAATATGCTTATAAGAAGTAAATTGTAGAGATTTAAAATCAGAATGTTAAAGAAACCAAAATTGATTAAAAATTTTCTATTGCTTATAACTTTTAAACTGTTCTCTACATGTAGTATTAAAATAATCTAAAAACTAGCTCAAACCATTTTTGTCAAAATTCGCTCGATAGTTCCATGAGAAAAAGCTTTTACAGCGCGCTACGTCTCCAAAATTCTAAATTGAGATTAATAAATCATTGAAGCCTTGATTCAACAGAACTGAGAATTTTATTCAATAATTTTACATTTTGGGTTCAAAATGACCGCCACCGTCTCTTATACAACCTAGAGTATTCTTACTCCTTGACAGGTAATTTTCCTTTGAATTTTCCATAGGTGACGAAAATTCCAAATCGAGTAAACGAAAAAAATCAGTTTTGGAATCAAGAACTCTTCGGCCATTTCTAGACAAAAAAAAACAAAACCAGCTTGTTTGGACATTTTATAAATTAATTCGACTTTTTTAGTGAGTTTTGTGTTTTTGAATTTGAATAGTTAATAGTGATTGTTAGTTCCTTTTCATTATTGTTCTTGTTATTATTGTTTCTGTTATTATTGTTTGTTTGTTATCATTTATTTATTCATTATTTATCATTTGTTTTGTATTTGAGATGGATACATTTACTACTGCTGAATATGCTGATATTCTCTTTATGTATGGATACAGTAATGAAAATACATTTTTTGCACAAAGAGAATACGTACGGAGATTTCCCAACAGAAGAACTCCGTATGTGAGAATGTTTTCTTCAACCTATCGCAGAATTGCGGAAACTGGTACTGTTAAAAAAATACAAACGCTGGTGCACCTGGGAATCCAGACCTAAATGAAGCAATATTACAAACGGTAGAAGACACTCCCACGATGAGTACCTACAAACTTGGGACCTCTCAAAAAAAGTTTGGTCTGTGTTGAAATAGAATGGCTTACACCCATATCATTATACTCGAGTTCAATTACATAAGTTACATTCATGGTCTTATGTAAGTCTACATTTAAAAAAAAGAAACATCTTTCCAAAGGGAATCTAGTGTGAATGTTTGGGTGGGCGCAATATGTAATCAATTGATAGGTCCATATTTTCTTCTTAATGTTTTGACAGGGGTAGGATATGAAGAATTTCTGAGAAACCACATGGAAGAGTTTTTGGATGATGTACTTATCACTGATAGACAACATAATTTTCCAACACGACGGTTGTCCAGCGCATTATTGTCTAAATTTTCGTGCGTTGTTGAATGAATGGTTTCTAAACCGGTGGATAGGTAGGCAAGGAGCAATTCCGTAGCTGGCTAGAAGCCCCGATTTAACGCCTTTAAATTTTCCCATATGGGGAAGACTGAAGGAATTAGTTTATGCGACAGAAATTCATACGCGTGGGCAATTAATAGAAAGGATGCAAGAAAGAGCGAGAAGAATTAAGAATGATTTTGAAAGAAAAATTACCTGTCAAGAAATAAGAAAGTGAGTTCGAGCTTGTTTAAGAGACGGTGGTGGTCATGTTGACCACAAAATGTAAAATTATGGAATAACATTCTCAGTTTTATTGAATCAAGACTTCAATGATTTATTATTCTCAATCTAGAATTTTCGAGAGCTGGCGCGATTGAAAAACTTCTTCTAGTGGAGCAATCGAACGAATTTTGACGAAAATGATTTTATCGGAAAATTCAAACATTGAGCTAGTTTTTTTAGACTATTTCAGCACTATACGTAGAGAATAGTTTAAAAGTTATAAGCAATAGAAAACTTGAAATGAAATTTGGTTACTTATATGCATATTCCTCATACTTTTCCATTTTTTAAGTGAAATACATATTCTACTATTTCAAATAGGACTAAAAGAAGTATTTAAAAGAATCAATTCTTACAGAATCGGCTTAAACCGAACGAAAATAGCGAATTACTACAAAATCACAAAATCTTAAATATCTCGAAAACCGTTGATTTTCGGATATAGGTAAATATGGCTCAATCGATCACAAATGAGCCATACTAACACCTCCTTGAAGCAGGGCCGCGGTCTGCATGTGACGCGCTATGGGCCCGAGAGACATTCGTGTCCCCTTTCCCTCACCCCCTTCCACCGGCTCCATCCAAGCAAAAGTTAAAGGCATTTTCGAGACGCGCATTCGCAACGTAAACTCTACAGGAACTTTTTCATTGATTATTTAGATAGTTTGACGTTTAAAAGATTGCTGACCTGATGCTGTGCAGGAATGGTATATAATTGTTGAAATTAGCGTAAACTGTAAAATATTTTTAATAGTTTCATCCGATAGAGAATTTAATTCTTTAAAAAAAAGTTCCTGTAGAGTGTTTACCTAAAATAATTAGGGAAGCAGAAATTCGAGTGTTTATCATTTCTATGGTGCGTCCGACCATTCACCACCCGGTATATACAAATATATCGGAATTTTGCATTAAATTAGCGATAATAGGTTAGGACAGTCAATTTGGTTGTGAATAAGCTTATAAAGAAATATACACTACCAAAAAACAGTAAGAGGCCATATAACTTGTGAAAATGTATTTTTTCTGTATCGTTCGATGGAGAAGTAGACGTACAGAACAGTACATGGGCATTTTGGCTGAATTAAGCCTAATTATTAACTTAAAACAAACTTTAAAATTACTTACAAAGTGACAAAAATTAAATGACACCACTAAACTTCATAAGCGTACTTGTGTAAGACAAGCGAAGAAATACAGACAGTACTATGTGCCTCTTTCTAAGACGGTGACTTCAAAGCGTCTCTCCTAAACAAACGTAGAGCGCGCATTCCATATCGTACATCGAGTTCAATGGATTGGACTAATAGAATGAAGCGCTCACACAACTATGAATATTATTGGTCAAATAGTGACGTGTGTCTTCGTCTTATCAAACACAACCATGCACAAACCTTGTTATAATTAAAGTTTACAAAGACACGTTTTGCATATAATAAAATAGTAGTTGAGGTTCAACTGACCGCCTGCACTTTTTTCCATTTGCCTTAAAACCTAATCGCTTTCTTGAGCCCCAAAACCTCTGCGCCCTGGGCCTGGGCCCACCGGGCCTATTTACTAAAGAGGCGCTGCCTTGAAGGTTAGCATCTAATTTGTAATCACTCTGTATTACATATCAGTATCAACAGCTTTTAAAGTGAATAATCATTATGACACTTCATGCCAGTGCAGTTATAAGTAACCCTAGACCACCATCATGAAAATGCCACAACGAAGGAACAACTTTAACGAAACTTAAATTACATTATATCAGTGCAATGCCTTGGTGGTGTTTAATTACGTTAATGCACCGTTACATTATAATATGATAATTATAACCCAATTTCTTTGGTAGCCCACGGACGTCATTATGACCCAGCGGATTATAATGAAACTTCAAAAATTGAAAAAAATTGGCAGAAAACTACCTGTTTATGTAAAAATTTTTACAATGCAATTATTACAATTAGTCATGTTTATACTAGTTAGTATAATTGCTCAATTTCATTCATCTTATTTCGGGAAATATCTCAGTTATTGCGTTTAAACGTAACTAAACCAAAACGGCAAATCTAATGAAATCAATTTGACATGTCTGCTTTTGTACTCGTTTTCATGGTAACGCACCAATACCTACTATTATAAACGAGAAATGTATTTCTTTTGAAAACAATTAACGTTACAATTTATTTTAAATATGCAATATATTAATCGTGCGTAAAGTTTTGTATGCATAGCGAGCTTAACTGCTTTTTATGGTTCTACAACGCTTTCCTAGCCCTAGCGCTAGCATGCTTGGGCTCGAAATACCACCTCTAACCATAAAAACCCCATTATGTTCTTAATACACAAATAACTATTATCAAATACTTTACTAATATAATACGGGAAACTTCTGTGTTTAGCATAGGATTTCAGGGCGACAGCGATTACAGCGCCATCTATTGGTATGCGGTGATAACTAACAAGCACAGTATGGCAAATTCAAACATATGACATTATTATAGAAAAGATAGTTTAAATTGTGGCAATAACTCTGTTGAAGTAAGTTCAAAACATGTGTAAAATTGTGTGAGGAATGTCATTTATTAGAAATTATGATATAAAAATATTGATTGAGTACAAAACACACCTTTAATATGAACTTGTTTAATAAAAAAACACTATTTTATTTATGTGTAAGTTTATGAAACTTTAAATTTTTTTTAGTAATTTTAAACTTGGGAACTGAATCATTTTTTCTCTTAACTACACAGTTAAATAATACATTTAAATATTTAGCAATAAATAATTTGTGGCAGTCACTACATAATTCATTTAATTGTATATTTTCTGCAGCTATTTTATTTATAATTTTATGTTTGACACCTTGGCGATCTTCACTAAAATATCCAGGAAAGGAAGATTCAAAAATAGTCTTTAATTGAACACAAAATGTTATAGCAGTGTCGTTTAAAAATAAAATAGTTTTTGCATTGTCATACTTCTTCATCTCTATATGAATATTTCTACAATCTAAGTTGTCATTTGTATTGCTAGATATCGCAGCCTTACAGTCTTCGTGCAAAAGTTTACTGCATGCCCATCCTCCTACATAACTTATTGCATTCTCTTCTATTAGAACTTGTTCATCGTCTCCAGCAGGTATGAAATCTTTATGCAAAATTATTTCGTTTTTCTGAATTTTTAACGTGATGTTTCTTTGTTCAAAGTCTTGTTTTTGCAATAAAAACTGCGTTGAATCGATTTCACAATAGCTATCCACCGACGGTTTTTTTATTACAACCATATATGGCACATACTGATCCCCTTTGACTCATTTCACAGATTACAAATGGATTTAAAGAGCAAAAAACAATCAGACACTAATGTGAACACTGGCAAGAACTGTTTAGTTATCAACTCCTACCGCTTGACGGCGTTGATGCGCGTGTCACCGGAAAATTTTCGAGTTTCCCGTATTATATTAGTAAAGTATTTGCTATTATCCACTTGGTTTTTAATAAAATATTGAATATTTAAATAGCTATTTATATAACAATATTCAAAATGTGCTTGTTTTTGTGCACGAGTCGTGAAGGTTGAACTCATCGTGCACAACAAACACAGAATTTTGTACCGTGTTTTATACAGGATTCTTTGTAATTTAGTCATTGCGGAAAACTATCATATTCGATACGTTTTCGATTCATTTCGATTAAAATAACGTAAAACAAATTTATTGTTACTTACAATACTTTTCAAAATCGACCTTTAACTCATAAGTGTAATTTCCGAATAAATATGACCAATCGTTAACATTTCCAAAGAAATCTGGTTTTAGCACTGATGGTAAAATGAGAAACACGATCAAACGAACCACTTGACAATTAAAGTGTTCGTCAAAAAGACGACATTTTGTCACTAAAGTACAAAAATGCTTAAACCTAGACGAACAGGTTAATGGTTAATGATTAGCATGTTAATTGAAAACTAATAAAGGTTAGTTAACACAAAATCCAAAAGTAAAGTTTACACCTTATATTAACCATCTTCCCCGCGAAGACCAAAGCAATATGGCACTTTAATACAACGAAAACTTTGGATGCTTTCTGTATACTAAATCTTTGAATTATATTGATTGTCATTTGAATTTTTATTTCATTTTATTTTATGATCATTATGTAAGTTTACAATCGTGTTATTTCTATCAGGAAATCTTATTGGTGGATACAATTTAGATTGATGTCTTTATAGTCCGTTTTAGTATAAGTTTAATTTTTGTTAGTGTTACGACGTACAGTGCGATTATTAAATTACTAGCATTAGCATTTTCAAGAAGAGTTGCTTTAAACCAAATTTTGTCAGCGTTGCTTTTTACTATATTACTTCCCTTGTTGTGATTAGTACCTCCCTTTCTACTTTTCTTCTCGTACTGCAATTTTAAATTATGTTTGTTTACATAGATAGTCATAAATACGATTTTCTACCGTCGCGTTGGTTACAATCCTCTATAATTTACTGGTATTTAGAATTTGATATAGTGAAGCATTCAAATTAATAATGGGAGTGTTATATTCGAGGACTAGTTCTTTATAGTCCGTTTTCTTCTCAAAACGTTGTCTTAGTATTTTTTGAGCTATGTGAACAGCTTGCACTGCTAAGTCGTTGCTTTGGTGGTAATTTTTATTATTAATTTATTAAATCTCAGTTTAGGGTATGTAGTTTAGGGTATGAGGTAATATCGCTTCTTTAAAATTACTAGGCATACATTTTTCACTTGTTCTACAGTGTTTGATAAAATTAATTATATCAATGTTCATGTTTGGCCAAAAAAATGGATCTAGCATAATAGCATAGTTTTGGATATTTCTAAGTGAGCTTTGTGAAGTAATTGAACTATCAGTTGTTTTAGCTTGTAGGAATTATTATTTTATTTTCCATGGATGTCAGCTTCCAGATATGTCATTTTTTATTTTATATTATGGTTTTAAATCAAACGGAATTTTATTTTCTTTCGGCCAGCTGTTATAACAGTAATAAAAAATTCTTGAAGCGTTTGATCTTTGATCTTGTGTTATTTTTGCATCACTCATTGGTAAATGTTTGAAAACGGAGTGAACCGTATAAAACATTTATGTATCTAAAGTACTTGACTTTAAACTTGATCTTGGCAACATATCTGCAAGATGTATATTTTTGCTAGGTGCATAACGAAAGTTGAGAGAAAATGTAAATAATTTTAATCTTCATCGTTGAAGGCGAACTCTCCCTATTTTAGATAATGGTTTTTGCAGTATAGCTATAATCGGTTTATGATTTGTCTGAACATCAACTTCAGACCGATATGAAAAAGTTGTGGAATTTTTAGGTACAGTAGTAGATTGATAAAAGCTATTTCTCTGTCTGGCTATAGTTTATCTCATGTTCATTCATAAAACGCGTTGAGCAAGCTACTAGCTCCACTTCCACTCCACTTCATATTTTTGAAATAGACATGAACCTAATCCATTTTTAAAAGCACCCTATTGAAATATGCTCTTTTCCTTGGATCAAGCGGAGGATTAGATACAGTTTTCTTTAAATTTTCAAAGCATTCCTGTTGTTTTGGTAGTCGTTGAAATTGTGAATTATTTTTTTATTAATTCAAAGAATGGATGGATACGTTCTGCCATATTTTCAACATCACCTTATATAATTTTTTTTTTTTGATTGTGGACCTGAACAGGCTAAATTAGCCCTATCGTGCTAAAGCACTCAGGAACACTTAGGAGGATGGATAGAGGGATAATGAATTGCCAATAAATGCCTATGAACAGCTACCTTAAATTTTCTCATATCATAAGTGAGAGGAAAACAGGAACTAGGGAGATCATTCCAGAGTTTAGAATCCGTGAGAAGCTAAGGACGGGTCATTTATAAGCCTAATCGCTCTCTTTTGAATACGATCAACGATATCGAGAGCGTATTGGGGAGCACTAACCCAGAGGTGAGAATTATATTCCAGATGAGGCCGAATTTGGGCCTTATACAGCAGAAGGAGTTATCGAGAGGTAAAGTACTGCTTAGATCTGTACAAAAAGCCTATTTTACGAGCAGCTGTTTTGGTAGCTGACAGAAGATGGTCAACCCATGAGAGATTTGAAGATACAGTCATACCCAACAGAGTAATAGAGTCTGAAAACTTAAGAACTGAGCCATTCATACTTACAACAGGAAATGATCGATCTTTTTTGGCGGACATAAGGCAACACTGAGTTTTGTTAGCATTAAACTTAACTAGAATTGATCTTTGTAACACTAATTGATACTTTGGGCTTTCTAATTTAAGTAAAGCTTCGATTATATGAGGGTCTATTTGGATACCTGATTCAGAAAAAAACGTGTCCCATAAATTTCACACACTTTTGACAAAATTGAAATTTTTCGTTGTTAAACTTAGCATTTTCTGAACAGCTTTATCGTAATCTTTTTGATTGGACCTTGTGACAATCATATCATGGCAAATTATGATGTGTAAGTACAACTTCCGATAAATACCGAACGTTGAAAACTAACATTGCGATGAAGAATTTTCATCTGTTTGTAATTAGTGACAACCCTCGCCGATAAATAAAATACTGAAAATAGCATCTTGTTCAACAATTTTACACAAATTTGTTCAATCTTGTCTGATAATCTAGGTTTCGAAATTATTTGTTTGTTAAGATCTAATAGATCTAAGCATAACCTTATCTTTCCATTTGATATCTCCACAAGTACGATTCTTTTCACACTTGCATGTAGATTCATATTCTGTATCTCTATAATTGCTTTTCTTCTAATAAACCTCTCTAATTCATTTTTGAAATTTTTCTAACAGTTATTGGAATTTTTGTAGATGTATGATAAATAGTTTCAAAATATACATTTGTGGTGATTTCATATTTATTTGGAAACCTTCCTGAACCTTTAGAAGCATCTAAATTTTCATGCATAAATTTATCTTTAGATGTATTGTAATATTTACAATTTCAATCAAAGTTACCAATACAATTAACATGGCTTGCACCATCAATAATTACAAAATCTTGAAATATAATTTTAGCTTTACACTTATTACTTAAATTCACTATACCTATAGGTTTAGATATAGTGCCCTCAAAAACGTTCAGTACATATTCAATTTGTCTTACATTGTAATTCTTTTTTACACTTTTGACTTACTAGTAATGGTGTAACATTTACATCTAACCTTGTTTTCATTTTTTCTCCCTCTTTTATTAAATGTTCTTCATCTTTATACCAGCTAAACCGGCACTGGTTTCTAAATCTCTTTTTACATTTCTTACTGGTCTTACCGTACATGACACTGTAAAATGGTTTTCTTTTCCACACCTGGTGCATTTTTTCCAGATACAGGACATACTTTTTACACCTTCTACACTTAAATTTTAGTCTGCTGGTTAGCAGGATATATCTTTTTATTTTTTTGTTCTGTACAACATTTGCCTCATTCTCAGATTGAAACTCTGCACACTTATCCGATAAAGTAGTATAGCCTTGTGAAGGGTTAGCTAATCAACTATTAGAAGTGCTTCTCGTCTCGAAATGCTTTTTCTTCCGCCGTTTCACTTTGATATATGACATTATAATTACCCGTTTTTACAAATAGTTCGTATGACCCTCCTTTGATTTGCATTCTCTTCAAAAAACTGTATCATTCACTCGAGGATTAACGTATTTATTCAACAATGCCATTACATATTTATAACCATTTACATTTGCTTCTGGTATTACAAATATTGGGGTTGAGCTGCACACATAAAGGTAAGCTGCGATATAAGACGAGACAAATTGTCTCAGACGAATAAGTAGGCCCCGACCAAGCAGCAACACCGAACAATCGCCGGTATAAGCGGACCCCCTCATCTGGTTAACAGGTTCGGGTGAAGGAGCCCTTTGAGATAGGGCACTCTTTTGTTCTAGGATTGAGAAATCGGTCCTAAAGGCCGATGAACTATGAAAAGTCAACGGCATAAGGATGTAGAAGACAAGCAGAAACCACTACACTAAAGATATATATATATATATATATATATATATATATATATATATATATATATATATATATATATATATATCTAGTACATTCAATATGGTTCATAATCATAATAAACAGAATTTTATTATTCATGGACAACGGAATCCAAGAGTTGGCAGGGGAGTTAGACCACGGGGCCTCTCAGGTCGTCATCCTGCGAAAACCCTGTGTGAAGAAAAACAAATGTGGAAATAATATAAAAAAGATAGCAACTTGGAATGTTCGAAGCATGTTTAAAGCTGGAAAACATTCTAATACTCTTCAAGAGATGAGTAGAATCGGAATTGACATCCTTGGAGTCAGTGAAATGAGGTGACCAGGAAGCGGAAAAATAGTTACAAGAGATCATGTTACATATTACTCTGGAGGTAATGATCCAGAGAATCAATATGGAGTGGGATTAATGGTCACAAAACAAGTCGACAAAGCAATTACCAATTTTGTTCCTCAGATAGGAGACTTCTGGTTCAGATACAAACCTGTTAACATTAATATTATTCAAGTGTACGCGCCAACCACAAAAAAGAAGATTAGGAAGTAGAAAGATTTTGCACAGAAATTGATTATTTAATGAAAAGTATACGTTCCGAAGATATTAACATTATAATGGGCGACGTGAATGCCAAGGTCTGCAAAGGGGGACACGGAGCAGTAGTAAGAAATTTTGGATTGGGTAAACGGTAGAGGGGATAGACTCATAAATTTTTGTGAAGAAAATAAATATATTATCACCAACACCATGTTTGAACATCACCCTTGAAGAATATATACTTGGACCAAACCGGAAAAAGAAGGTACACCAAAAAAACGGAATCAAATAGGTTACGTTCTCGTGAATAAAAGATATAGAAAGACGTACGCAAGCATTGATATGCGATCGAGCTATAACCCAGTCGTAGCATCATTCTGTTTACATCTAAAAAAGATAATTAGGAATAAAGACAGTAATAGAATAGACATTAATCAAATAGCAGACCCAGATATTAAAAATAAATTAACGAAGAAAATTCACGGTGCAACTACAGATGTCCTAAAGTTACAAACAGCAGCGAAAGAAGGAATGGATCACATCAGAAATCCTAGAATTAATGAATGAAAGAAGAAAGGCCAAAATTACAAATGAAATCAATAATATTATAATGAAAAGGATTCGCGAAGCAAAAGAAAAATGAATCACCAAAAAATGTGTAGAAATAGAAAATTTAGAAAAAAATATGACTCTAGAAACATCCACAAAAAGGTTAAACAAACATGTAGTAACAAGAAAAATAATTACTACGGACTTCTCACAGACATAGATGAGAAGGTAATTATTGATGTAGAAAAGAAGCTTGCTCTATGGCAACAATACGTGGAAGAACTTTATGATGATAATAGAACGAGAGCTATATACACAAGCAACAAAGAAATGGCACCAGAGACAACAAAAGAAGAGATTCTACATGCAATACGAATGTCAAAACATAATAAAGATTGTAGTACATTTAGATCTATTTAAGGTAATATATCGATCTGGTAATATCCCCAAAGACTGGCTAAAATCTACATTTGTAACCTAAAACAACTCATCCACGAAAACGCAAAGAATATCGAAATATTAGTTTAATGAGCCATGTGCCATGTGAAGCGGGAAATTTTGAAGTACCCAATTTTTTCAGAAAATGTTTATTACCAAAACTTTTTTTTACAGGTTTGAGTAGAGTTTATGTCTTAAAAATAATTCCGCTCAAGTGAGAGCCATTTTTGTGTAAACACTCTTTTAATCTAGATTGAAAATTTTCCATTACTAGGCGGAGGAGGACAGGTTGAATTCGTTCAATTTCTTGTGTATTGTTTATTGCTAACTCCGGTAAGGTTTGTGGTCTATTACTGTATACCCTGCTCTTCAGAAATCCCCAAAGGAAAAAATCACATGCTGAAAGATCAGGGGATCTTGCGGGCCACGAAATGTCACCATGTTTGAAAATGAGTTGACCCGGGAAAAGCTCCCATAGACACGCGAGCAGTATGACTTGTAGCCCGGTCCAGCTGAAAATAAATTATGTCTGGAATCCTAGGTAACTCTTCCGTCACGGATGTTCTGATCATGTTTGTGTAGCGGTTTGTCGTAACCGTTGTGGTGTTTCCTCTATCGTCTTGGAAAAAATATGGCCCAATAATACCAGATGATGAAATTGCACACCACCCTGTTTCGGACTATGTAATGGCTTTTGGTGTATCTCTCCTGGGTTTTCGTCATTCCAATAGCGACTCCTCTGTTTGTTTACATATCCGTTTAAATGGAAATGTGCTTCGCTGAAAATCCTGCGAGCAAGCACATCACCATCTTTCAACTCTTGGACGATTTGAATTTTGAAAGGGTAAAAAAATAAGTCTTTATGTAAAATTCATCGTAACGATGTGTCGCTAATGTATAGTGCAGAAGCATGTTTCACTGCAGAACGCAGTGGACTACGTGTTAATGCCACTCGCACTCTATCAATGTTTTCCTCGGTGCTTACAGACCTTATTGCCCCTTTATGCTTCAAGTTTAATATGGAGCCAGCTTATAAACTCTCTTACCCATTGTATAGTTGCGAGAACGGACGGCACCCGTCCATGTCGTGGAACATTGGAATTATTACGAAACAATCGTTGTACCGAATCCACACACTCACCATTTTTTCAAACCGATTTCACGCAAAACGCACGCTGAGCACCCGACCACTTCTCCATGTCTCTGTTTAAATGTCATTAACTGTCAAACAATAATCAAGTCATGGAAACATTGACTTTGGCAAAAAAAGATTTGTCCGCAAAATCTCTTGATCTTTCGGAATGCGATTTTTTTTGCAGATTTCTGAAGAGCTGGGTACAGAGCAATAAACCACAAACCTTTTCTGAAAAAATTGGGTACTTCAAAATTTCCCGCTTCACTGGCGGATCCTGTATAACAAACGTGAATTCATTATGTCAAATACACAACTGAGATTTAGAAATGGATATGGGACACGTGAAGCACTATTTGCTTTAAATATAATAATTGAACGTTGCTTAGATGTAAACGTAGATGTATATATTGGATTCATACACTATACTAAAGCTTTCGACAGAATACAACAAAATAAATTATTCGAAATACTACAACTGAACTTAGATTACCAAGACCTACGCCTTATAACAAACTTATACTGGAAACAGACGGCATGCGTTCGATCCAAAGAGGGCATCACTGAAGAAATAAGTATAAAGCGTGGTGTGAGACAGGGTTGTATTCTGTTACCACTCTTATTCAACGTATACTCAGACATCATATTCAAAGCAGCATTAAACAAGAGAAGGAAGACAACATAAGGAAGTGAGAAGCCGAATCGGACAATCCAGACATGCGTTCAACAAATTGAAATCTGTATTATGCAACCGCAGTTTGAAATTACATCTAAGAAGAAGATTTTTTAAATGTTATGTGTTATCCGTGCTGCTGTATGGGGTAGAAGCCTTAACGTTGACGCAGGAATTATTCAACAAAATCAGTGCATTTTAAATGTGGTCATACAGACGCATGCTACTAGTTTCCTGGGTGAATAGAGTAACCAACGTAGAAATGTTACAAAAAATTGAATTGCTCCTCGGAACGTATGGCCACTATAAAACGACGGAAACTAGAGTACCTTGGACATGTGATGAGAGGCGAAAAGTACCAATTACTATAATTAATTTTGCGAGGTTATATTAAAGGGAAAAGAAGTCCTAGTCGTAGACGTACCACATGGTCGACGAATCTCCAAAATTGGTTCAACAAATCCACAACACCACTCTTTCGAGCTGCAGTTTCCAAGGTGCAAGTAGCCTTATTGATCACTAACGTCCGTTAAGATATGCACTAGAAGAAGAAGATTACAAATGTTGTCATAATTTGAACTGATTCATTTCCAAGGTTTCTTAAAATTGATAATTTAACACAGCAGCTTTCTGTTGACCTGTAGCCATTAAATGGTCCTCAAATAATTTTTCCAGAACTTACACTCATTTGCAGCACCTTGTATTTGCAAGTCAAATTCTGGTGGTAATTTCACAGTTCCTATATTCGGAGCTGTCATTTTTATATTTACGTGTATTTCTAAACTTGAACACAATAGTTTCCTTGGTAACGAGTTCTATTATGACTGCGCCATGTTTAATTATGTTTATCCATTTGATATTTAATAAAACATTGAATATTTTTAATACTTTAGCGAGACTTAAAAGGAAAACTTTAGTCATACATTTAGAATGATAACAAAAAACTATTAAAGGTTGGTTAACACAAAACACTAAAGTAAATTTTACAACTTATTTTAATCAGGTCTAAAGATAAGCGTGTATGTCTTTCGCCCGGATAACGCGGATTCAAACTCGGCCAAGATAGACGTTTTTCTACAAATGGAGAAAAACCTAACTTTCAGATAGGAAGCAGAATCATAAATCCCGTGTCGATGTGTACTAATTACCAAAGTAGTTGATGCGCATTCAGATGGTAGGAATTCCGCTATTACTAGATCTTGGTCCACAACACAATACAATCAGTGTAATGTTGTGTATACTACTACGTTTTGAATGACATTTTCAAAATTGTTTAATAATACTTTAGTCTATTAATATCTAGTTGCAACATGAAATATGATAACATTTGATCATTTTTAAAAAAGTGTTGATAGTAATATGTTACATGCTGAAATCGGGTTTGAAATATTGAAAGGTTCACTTTGAAGAGTTATTGTGGTAATTTACTTAATTCATTTTGTGCAAAATTAGAGTTGTATGTTGTTAAATTAGGCAATCCTAATACTTGTTATGTATCCGACTAGTGTTACCATAGACACAGCCAAGAAGTTTGTCAAAAGTTTTAATGAAAAACAAAACATTATGAGATGGTATAATGTGCAAGTGTAATGTTGTTCTGTGTTTATTAATAAATAGTTTAAATATAAAAATAGTGTAGTAATTGAGCTTCTACAAGTACCAAGATATTCACAAACTTTGTAACCTACTTCCCAGTTACTCAATAGGTTATGGGCCCAGTCTGTCCAGTGTTTTAAGGCAAAACAAAGGTTTGGAAATTGGTAAACAAAAATGACATCGCCACGCGGGGAAAATTTTGCTGTTGAAAAGTACGGAATTTGTCAGTTCAACGGTAAAGACTATGACCATTGGAAATTTAGAATGGAAACCATATTAGACCAAAATGGGGTAAAATGTACAATTGAAAATAAAATTGAATCGCCGCCAACGGAACAACAGGCAAAACTAGATAGGAAAAGCAAGGCAATTATTGTGCAATGTGTCGCAAATTCGCACTTGGAATACATAAAAGACAAAAGGACCGCATACCAAATGTGGTGTGCACTAGCAAAGGTTTTTCAAAGAAAAGGAATTGCAAGTCAATTGTATTTAAGACGAAGGTGTTAACATTAAAACTAGAAAAAGGTGAAACTTTAGAAAGCCACTTAAAAAGTTCGAAGAAACTGTACGAGAGCTCAAGTCTGTAGGGGCTAGTCTAGAGGAAATTGGTGTTGTGTGTCATTTGCTACTACCAATGCATGGTAGCTATGATGCTACAGTAACAGCGCTGGAAACTTTAGAATAAGACAAGTTAACTCTAGTGTTTGTAAAAGGAAAATTACTAGATCATGAAATGAAGAAAAAGAATACACAAGTTGAAGTTTATAAAGGAACCACAGCAAAAGTGGAAAAATACAAGAGAAAATAGAAGTGAAATCAGAAATACTGCTGTGGAAAACAAGAAGTTTACGTGCCACAATTGCGGTAAACCAGGACATTTCAGGAAATATTGTTGGTGTAATGCAGGAAATAAAAATGAAAACAGAAGGCAGGCAAATGAAGTTAGTGCTGAAAACAAAAAGAAAAATGAGCATGTGTCGTTCATAGCGACTACCAGTGCCATGAGTTGTGAATCGCCAAGAAAAGGAAATGTGATGAGGTTTATTGTGGATTCTGGTGCAACAGACCACATGGATAATGATGATAAGTACTTTTCTAGGGCCAGACATTTAGAAGGGGCGCTTCAGGTTGCCGTTGCGAAAAATAAAGAAAGGGTAAGTGCTACAAAAGTAGGCATGATAAAGGTAAAACTGCAAAACGTAGACTCAGGTAAGATCAAAGATGTATTGTATATTAGAAATTTAAGACATAATTTGTTGTCGGTTCAAAAATTAGAAAGGGCAAATTTTAAAGTAGTTTTTGAAAATAACTGTGTTTGTATTTTAATAAATATAAGTTAATCGCAAAGGTTAAAAAGGAAAATAACTTGTTTGCAGTAGAATTTGATGTTATTTTTGACAGTGCAGCAAATGTTTGTGAGGTAAACAAAAACTATAAGCTTTCGCATGCTAGGCTAGGGCATATAGGGAATAAAAATTTCGAAAAATTGGTCAACATGGTTGATGGAATCGATGTAAACTTAAATAATAAGGAAACAGAAAACTGTTCTGTATGTAGTCAGTCAAAAATAACACGTTTACCATTTGAGAGAGTATCTAAAAAGGTGACAAAAAAGGTGCTAGAAATTGTGCACAGCGACATCTGTGGGCCAATTACGCCTACTACATATGATGATAAAAAATATTTTGTCACTTTTCTAGATGACTACTCATTTTAGTGTAGTATACCTTATAAAAAATAAGAGTGATATATTTGAATGTTTTAAAGAGTATGAAGCCTTTGTTACTAACTTAGCTGGTTACAGGATTGGTTCTATTCAATGTGACAATGGCGCGGAATATTGTTCAAATCAATTTATTGTTTTTTGTAAGTCCAAGGGCATAAGGTTTAGATATACGGTGGCATATAATCCGGAAATGAATGGTAGTGCTGAGAGATTAAATAGAACACTACTGGAAAAAGGTAGAGCATTAATATTACAATCAAAGTTGCCTAAATCGTTATGGGGGGAATCGATTCTTTGTGCAGCTTATTTTTTAAATCGTACACCAACTACCTGTTTAAAAATTGTTACTCCTGATTTAAAGAATTTAAAAGTTTTTGGTAGTCTTGTTTATTGTCATATACCAAAGGAAAAGCAGGAATCTAAGTTTGACTCTAAAAGTGAGGTTAATATAATGATAGGATATGCTAATAACGGATTTGGAATCCTATAAAACAAAAGGTTAAAATAGTTAGGAATGTTATTTTTGATGAGTCTAAAAATATAAGTATGAATATCCAAGTATTGAGGTTATAGGTGATAGAGAGGACGAAAATAAGCATGTGGTAAGTGAGAATGAAACTCCAGGTCTTGACACAGATGAGGAACAGGATAAGGAGGAAATTGAGGTAAGAAAAAGTAATAGAACAAGAAAAACTCCAGCTTATTATGATAATTATATTTTAAATGATGAAATTGAGCATCTTGCTTTAAATGTTTCAACTTTTGTTGACAATGTACCAGATAGTTTAGAAAGGGCTAAAGAATCTTCTGATTACAAGTTTTGGAAAAGGGCTGTAGATGAGGAAATAAAATCTTTAATAAAAAATAATACCTGGACATTGGTTAAAAGACCTGAAAATGTTAGGCTGTTAGATTGTAAATGGGTTTTTCGAATTAAAATTGATGATATAGGAAATAAAGTAAAGTATAAAGCTAGGCTCGTTGCAAAGAGCTTTATGCAGAAAGAGGGCTTTGATTTCCTTGAGACATGCACCTGTAGCAAGGTTAAGTACTGTAAGAACTTTATTGGCTGTTGCCAACTTTAAAAATTTGAAAATTGAACAAATGGATGTCAAATCCGCCTTTCTACACGGAAAAATTGAGGAAGACATTTATATGTCAATTCCAGAGGGTTTTGTAAATAATGAAAAAGGAAAAGTATGTAAGTTGAATAAAGCATTTTATGGGCTTAAACAGGCTCCGTATTACTGGAATAAAAGGTTTAATGAAAAGGAAAATTTTGTAAGGTCTGTAAATGATCCTTGCCTTTATTATAAACAGTCAGACAGAATGTAACTTATATGTAGATGACATTTTGTTAACTAGTAGTGATGAAAATAAACTAAATAATTTAAAGGAAAAACTAAAACAAGAATTTGAAATTCAAGACTTTGGAAATTTGAAAACGTTTTTAGGTATTAACGTGAAACGAAATGAAAATCGCATTTATTTAAGTCAAAAGAATTACATAATTAATTTGCTTAAACGTTTTAATATGAGTGACTGTAGACCAGTAAATACACCTTTAGAAGTGGGAAATTTAAAAATTGATGCTAATAGTCCCAGTGTTGATAAACCTGTTAGGGAATTAGTTGGGTGTTTGATGTATCTGATGTTGGCTACTAGGCCTGATCTAAGTATGTCTGTGAATTTATGCAGTAGATACCAACGTACGCCTATTGAACATTTATGGAAAAATCTCAAACGTATTTTAAGATATCTTAATGGGACTATAGATTTAGAACTGTGTTTTTCACTAAATGATGTTGGTTTAGGCGGATATGCAGATTCTGTTTGGGCTGGTGATGATACGGATAGAAAGTCAACCAATGGCTATTTATTTAAAGTGTTTGGTGGTACAGTGAGCTCGTCTACGAAAAAGCAAGCCACTGTAGCTACTTCTTCTAGCGAATCAGAGTATATTGCATTAGCTGAGGCAGCAAAAGAAGGGATTTGAATATCTAACCTGTTGTGTGACCTTGGGTTTGCAAAAACTAGTTTTGTTATATTTGAGGATAACCAATCTTGTGTAAAGTTGACAAAGAGGTTTGATCATAAAGGGGTAAAACATGTGGATGTAAAATTCAATTTTATAAAGGACTTAGTGAATGAAGGAACTGTTGTTGTTGAGTATATATCTACAAAGGAACAAATTGCGGACACGTTAACGAAAAATCTTTCAGGTGATTTGTTCAAAAAACATAAGTTAGGCTTAGGCCTGTTATGTAATTAGAATTTAGGTACTTTGCTTTGTATGAAAAATTGTTTGTTGTTTAATATGTTTGTTTTGCGAAAGTATTTGGATTGAGAAGAGGTGTTAAATTAGGCAATCCTAATATTTGTTATGTATCCGACTAGTGTTACCATAGACACAGCCAAGAAGTCTGTCAAAAGTTTTAATGAAAAACAAAACATTATGAGATGGTATAATGTGCAAGTGTAGTGTTGTTCTGTGTTTATTGATAAATAGTTTAAATATAAAAATAGTGTAGTAATTGAGTTTCTACAAGTACCAAGATATTCACAAACTTTGTAACCTACTTCCCAGTTACTCAATATATGTCAATAACAACAGTATGCAACAAAGCTCAATACCATATGTTTTATTTTCGATAAATGTTATGGTTTAAACACATTGTATGTGAAAGGAGTTGTTAAAAAAATAATAAAAAAAATTACCTTCCAAGAATTTTGGAGACGCAACCGTTCGATACTTGAAGAATTCTTGAGATGTCGCAAGGTCTTGCTCCTGAATGTGCTAATTCGACAATCTTCTGCCTCGTAGAATCCGGCAATGGACGTCCGCTGACAAACACACCCCCTAGCTGGTTCACACCGCTATGACCTGGGCACAGTTACACCACAATAATTAAAAACCTGTTTCTTTTAAAAGTACATAAATTTAATAAAATTATTTATTTTAAGAATGAAAATTGTTGTTCACTGTGCATTATCAAACGGTGTGACAAAAGCTAAAGACTGATCGTCAACTGACAACCTTTGCTAGTAACGGGACCACAATTGGCAAACCAAATCACAAAATCAGAGAATTCAAAATAAGATCAATTTCCCTTTTACTATGTAAGGTAAATTGATTTCATTTTGAAGTGATCTGCGGCGCTTACCGAAAAGGGATCTCGTTTTAATATCACCGTTTTTTGTCACTTGCCTAATATTCCACACCATCAGAATTTTTCTAGGTCTATCTTGATTTTACCTGCAAAAAGAAGAGTAGCAGATTTATACACATAAAACACGAGAAATTTTGATTTAAATTAAAGCCAAGAAGAATAATTGACTTATGTCTGATATCGTAATTTATAAAAGCTGAAATATAATAAAATAATAAAAACAAAACAATAAAAAAATAATTTAATATTCAAATAAATATACATCTTCAGGCAGACAGTAGTAACGTATGTTGTAATTTCCTAATATTATTGGCTTTGTTATAATTCCAAATAGTATTGCAAATTAATTCGAAACGTCTAGTACAGAAACAGAAAGAATCCAAATAGCACAAAAAAGTAAAAACATTATAAACACAAAATGTTCTCTTACTCAAAACTAATAACCCCCCGCCTTTGTAATTTAACACAAATACAAAATAAAATGTTAGATACGTTAGAAGTGTATTGCTTATCTTTCCACTTTAATTTAAATTAAATTAAATTAATTTAAATTTTATTATGAAAACATTTTGAGTGCTTCTGCATAATGTAATCTGTTTCTAATCAACAAAAAACTAATCCCTATAAATAAAAGCTTTATAATAATGTGGTACAATAGGTACATAGTGTAGAGTGCAGTCTGTTCCTAATAGTACAAGGTTAGTAAACCTTTATGTGGGTACGGGTACGGAACGCTTATAGATGAAGGTTACGATACATGTTTTTATTTACATATAGGCGTAAATTTGGGTTCTTGCCTAAAAAAATTGAGAGATCCGTGCTTATAATTATTCGCAATAAAATTATATTAAACTGTAGTAAATGAGCATAGTTAAAGAATACATACGAGGGTCACCCATTATATTTTGAGACAAGAAAATTATGCGTATTTCAAAATAATTTTTTAATAAATGTTCAACAGTAATTACTAATTACATAATAATAACATCAAATATGAGTGCTAATCTAGTTAAAATTATAAAAACCACGAATGTAATTCGGCGTGTATATTTTTTTAACTATGTCGCAAAATGTTAAACAAGTATGTAAGTATCTTTATTAAATAATTAAGAATGTTTCCAATTGTTGTAATTAATGGTGCAATTATTGTAGGTAATTGTACAATTTCCTTCAGATGAACAGGACGAAACAGTATCTCTTGTTAAGTTGTTGATTACGGTTGTAGATAGGGTTTGATGGAGCTTGCAGAAGAGTATCCTGTTACTTTTAACAACTGTTACTCACCTACTCCACTTTTAGCTAGTTGTGTTATAGCAGAGGAACGATTTGAATGGTTTGTAATTTTTATTTTGTTAGGATCCAAGCCAATCTTTTGGGCCGCTTGTTTTGTCCATTTTCCGATTTCGTTTTGTCCTACCGGAAAGTTTGTATATCACCCCTTAGATAAAGATTTTTGCCAATATGGATTAAGTATCAAAACGAACAATTTGAATATTTTCATTTCTTTTTGACATTAATTTATGAAAAAGACGTACCGACATTTGTCAGTGTCATTTTTACTTGGTGTTCGAAGTTTGCTATCAGTTAACCTGCGTGACCCACCTTGTGTGATTTTTAGAAATCACTGGGTTATACTATATCCTGTCAGTATGATTTCCATAATGAATTTCTTCTCTCAAATACTGCACCAATGCTTTTGTCGCTTCTCCGCCTTTCAATGCGAGCTCGTAGCTAGCAGTGTAAGATTTTCTTTGTAAGCCTGCATTTAGAGTATTTTTGTCCCATACTGGCTATCGTTTGTTATATTTACTTTTTCCTGAGAGTTGCAGAAGATGATTTTCACTTGTCGGGGATTTGTTGAAGTTATCGACGTTTACAATTGCGCGGTCTTAAATTCAATGTTAGTTAAGGGATCAATTTTTTTACTATATTCCATGAAATATTTTTCCTGGATACGTTTTGCGGTTCTATTCCACAACGTTTTGATAACAAATTCTTTTCTCCATATTTTTGCGCATGTTATATGCACAGTCCTCCAAAATTGATGCGATCTGTTTCACCCCGGTTGATGCTGTTAACTCATAATTACGTTCAAAGCAAAAGTCTAAAAACTGTTTCCATATTGTGTTCCTGCTTTTTTTGGCGTTGACTAGTGTTGTTTGTTCCACAGCCGTTTGTATTGAATCAGCCGAACTTTGACCAAATCTTGTGCTTATGCTGGTTTCTGTAAGGTAATTGTTATTTAAACAAAGATCCAATTAAACAATATGAAAAAATTGTCGCTGTAATTAGCTACTAGCAAATAGTCAGTGTAATTTTGATGCCATTGGTCGATTTGACGTTTTTTCGCATTACTATTGGCTGATAGGATTGTTTAAAAATAATCAAGGTAATGCTGTTAAAATATTTATGAGTTGTGCATCTATTGCATTTTCTGATCAAAATTGACGTCCTCCTAAATGTTTTTTAACTCAAATACGCACGTATATAAGTCCACAAGAATTTCTGGTAAACATTTGTTATGTACCAGCTAGCTGTAACTGTGCGTTGTTCTTCTAGCTTAATAGCTAATACTAAACCTACACTTCTAAATTAAACAGCATACATTACTTTTTTTTATTGTGCGCTGTGTTTTTGGAGTTATTGGAGTTGGTATATATGTTAAATCTTCAGCTACACTTTTGCAAATATTTCTTTGACTCCCTATTTCAGCATTTCCAAATCTTTTTAAGATTTTGTTTCAGTTTTTAACTGCTGCAGGATCAGCTCCGATGAAACGATAAACATTTTCTTGCGTTACACTAGATTTAGGCACTGCTTCAGAAAATTCATCACTAAGAGTATTTCGTCCGCCTTTGAATTCGGAAAACTAACCATTAAGGCAACTCTCGTTTCTTCAGCAAAAACCAAGCATAAGCGATTTAAACACTGCTTTTCATTTAGCCCATATTTGAAATCTGAACGTTCCGATTTAACTGCATGTGAAATTAGTTGCGCCAGTCTTTCACAAATAAACACTGTTTGTCTTGATCATTCTAGGAGATGATTACTAGATAAATTATCTATGTAATCGTAATAATATTTATTATCCTCGCCAGGAGTGTTTACCGTTACGTCATTAATTTAGGAATTTAGCTATCCAATTTGTTTATACTGTCTTCTCATATAAAACAGTGAATTAAATAAGGATAGTGAAAATTCGTAGTGCATTTGACGAAATCGACATACGCTATTGAATAAGCAAATGTAGTAGAAAGAGTAAACCTGTAAACGCGACATCAATTTGTTTTATATGCATATGTATTTAATTCTCATTTGACCAATTTCCTACATTTACTTCTTTTAATTATCCTGTTAGATTTTAAGGATATTGTTTTTCAACCGGTATCATTACGATAGTCAACGTCCTCTAATCTTTACTAAATAAATCACAATAAATAAGTAATTGTACTTTGGAATAGTGCACTAATGTGCAGCTTTAAATGCTGCCATCTCGGGGTATATTTTCTAATCAGAATTTATTATAACTAAAAATAACTGTGACTCATGCTTTTCATATTACATCATATCATGGTCAGTGTTGGGTAGGATCTAGATCAAAGTGATCTAGATCCAGGATCTAGATCCACTAAATGGATCTATGATCTGGATCTAGATACTTTGCTCTGCTAGGATCTAATACCTGGATCTAGATCACATTTTAACAGATCTTTAGCACTTGAATCCAAAGATCCATTAGAAGATTTTAAAATGTATTTTAAGGGTATTTTGTGAAATTTTTAACTAGCTTGAGGCAACAGAGCTTTATATTTAAAAAATACATTATGCTCCGTTACGACCGTTACATCCGTACCCCACAGAGATACATACACATTTACACAATTACCTACTGCCTGAGGCATGTTAAATTCCGAAATAACCAAAAATAGAACTATTCATTTTCTTTGTTAATATTTCCGCCGGTTGTTTTTGTTTCCCAAAGCTACAAAGGCAGGTAATGACTGCTAAGTGCTAATCTAATGACTTAATCAGTAATGACAATGAGGTCATCCATCCATTAAACTAGGTACTTAAGTTAAGTGGAACTGGAATTCCCTGTTGCTAATTTAATCGAACAAAAGGAGGTGTAGAAAAACAACAATCTTGTCTTCAGTTCTTAAGAATACGACTTTAAGTAAAGCACATTTGTTAATTGTTAGTTAGATCAACAATGAATGACGAATCTGAATTAATGGAAGTTCCGCCAATCTTAAGCGAATTCTTTGATTTTTTAAAAATAAATACTCAATCGCAAACAACATTTTATTCAGAATGCACAAATTATTTTAAAGACACAAGCACTAACTATGAGCAATTAAATATGTACCCTGCTATAAAAGAAATCTTTTTAAAATATAATTCTATACTTCCTTCATCTGCCCCCGTTGAAAGCATATTTAGTATGGGTGGACTAATTTTAACTCCTCGTAGGAATAGATTAGGTGATGATATATTTCAGATGCTATTAATTTTAAAACAAAATAAAATAAAATTAGATAATAAAATGTAATTATGTAATGTATACTTATAATAATTTAGATACATGTCCTTATGCTTATAATTGTATAACTATGTGTTAAGTTAAATTAACAATTAACATTGCAACTTGCAAGTGTAAATGTGTACCTAATACTAATTTTGTAATTTGTATTTGTAGTGCGTTAAATAATTAATGTGAGTTTTTAATAAAAACCTATAAAAATTATATTTATATATTATTTTTCTTAATAATTTAACCTTACGGACTAATATTTGTATTACATGAAAAATGATCATGGGAATGGGAGTATTTCTCATCAGTAGCAATACTAGCAATTAAAGATAATATTAATAATTAGAAAAATCAAATAATGTTTGTTAACGCGCATATGTTTCAAGTTTCAGCAGGGAAACCGTTTGTGACATCATTATCATGTTTTTGTTTTAAATGTAGGCAAATCAATTTAAGAAATGAAGCGACAGTCCTGGTTAGTTAGATTTTTCTCCAGAAAAACGTTCGATATTTAGTTCGCTTTCTGGGAATAAAAAAATATCATTCTGAATGTACATACTGCCTTAAACTTAGTGTAGTAGAAATGTGTTCTAATATGACGGGAGTAGGGAAGTCAACAGTATACAAATTATTAAAAGAACAAAAGGAGGGTGTTTTGAAAGAACCGGCTTGCTCAACAGGAAGAAAAAAAATACAGTTTAAGTAAAGAAGAAAAAGTTCATATACTACACAGGACTCTACAGAAACTTAACTTTTCGTGGGAAAATCAATGCAAATTGATAATCTCCAAACTTTTTCTTGGAGACGCAAATACCTTCGTGAAATTAAGAAATTGCTTGCCGAAGGACGGACATCTTTTATCTCGATGAGACTTGGTTGAACGAAGGATATACTGGAAAAAAAATTGGCAATCTAAAAATGTTACAAGTCGCCATCAAGCAGTCTACGACGGTTGCTCAACTGGAATAAATCCACCATTGGTCAAAAGTGGACGACTAATTATTACACATATAGGTAGCGCTAATGGATTCTTAAAGAATGGTTTACTTGTGTTTGAGTCCAAGCACATAGGGTATTATCACGAAGATATGAACGCTGATATCTGAAGAATATTTTGAACAAACCATAGGAAACATTCCACGAGGAGCTGCAATTGT
Source organism: Vesta saturnalis (assembly GCA_036346205.1). Lineage (NCBI taxonomy): Eukaryota > Metazoa > Arthropoda > Insecta > Coleoptera > Lampyridae > Vesta > Vesta saturnalis. Next base: position 9,193,100 of record JARFJB010001965.1, read on the forward strand.
ACTGTTCTAGGTAAGTCGGATGCTTACCAATAACTGCATGGAAAAAGGAGACATTGCCAAATGGTTAACATCAAACCAGATACAATTTGAAGAAACTATGCTCAAACGAGAATTTTTAGGTATAGCAAATTAGCATAAGCAACAATTTGTTAAGTATGTTATTCACGAACTCTGTGCTTCTCGCGGGATTATCGTACATAGATTAACACCATATCATTGCGAACTCAACCCCATAAAGTTAGTTTGGGCTCAAATAAAAAATGATGCAGGTCGTAACAATACGACTTTTAAATTAAGTGAAGTTCGACAGCTTTTAATGCAAGCCGTAGACAATGTCAATGAAGTAAAGTGTGTTGATCATGTAATTAAAGAGGAACAGCGTATGTGGGAACTTGATGTGATAATGGAAGAAACTATAGAACACGTTATAATATCCATAGGACAAGATGACAGCTCTTCCGATTCGGATGAAGATGATAAAGACTGATTGTTAGTTACATATAGTATTTGTTTCCAAAATATACCTTTATGACAATATACAAGGTAAAAAAATTAATGTAAACGACATTTATAATTATTATCAGTTTTGTTATGAACGAATAAGTTCAAAAATAAATATATAATTAAAAATTATTATTAATGTTATTAAATACATAAATAAAAAGATTATCTTGTGTAGGATTTGAACCTACGACATGTACTTTGCTAGAGTATCGCTCTAACCAACTGAGCTATCGAGATACAAGCCCCCAATAGATGTAAATTTTGTCTTTATGTATGTAGAACTGATCCTACTAGAGGTAAACTTTTTATTTATTTATTTAATAAAATTAATAATAATTTTTAATTTTTTAATTTTTTATATTAATCAAAACATCAGCATTTTGAAATAGCCCCAACTAAAATAAACGTTTAATACTTTCACGCCTTTCAATTGTTGGATAATTAATCTACTACTAATTTTTAATACACTGAAATCCCAACCGCACGTCCATGAGTTGTCTGATCTTCAGGCTTAAATCGAATTTTAAAGAATCGTCTTTTGTTTGCCGTTTACCTCAACCGTCTTTATTTAACACAATATTTTGCAAGCGGCACATTTACAGCATCTTCGTTTAAACTAGTCCGGTTTGCTACTGATTTCTGTTGGCCGCTTTCATGCAAGAAAACGACACTATTTCATTAATAACATGATTCGTTTCTCTCTGATATTTTGGGACGTACTTAGGTAAGCTTTTATTCTTTATCTGGAGTTGAATCTCTATTACTTACACATATAATTAATAGATCAGTAACAGTATCCGTTGCGTTATTAGGTTGCCATATTCTGGTTTCTTCCTTATGTACATGTTCTATATATTTTTTCCAATTTTCTGGTGTAACATTCTTGAGAGCGTTTTGAACACATCACTCACTTTACGTGGTGTTTTTTTCAGCATCTTCACCTTTTACTTGGCCCTATAATGATTCTGTAATTCGCAATGCACAGCAAGCTTATGTTGTTTTTAATTAGCCATTGTCTAATGTCTGATTTCCTCCACACAGTTGTAGAAGATAGTATTGCTTAAAGAGAATGATGTTTTACATTATCCATAATAATAACGGAAGCTTCTTGAATAAAATGCAACAATTGTTGACAATGTATTCAAACACGCCCGCATTCATGTCCTCATGATAGTCTTCAGTTTTCTTAGATTTAAATATAGGTAAACCTTCTTCCACAAAACCATCGAAGCCTTCTGTATGTCTAATAATAATCAACCTTCGATCTTTTCCTTTTTTACTTTTCGGTTCGAAATCGTTTGATGGTTTTAAAACACAACCTTGTTCAGCAAACGATCTCCATTCCGTCTATTAGCAGTATTTCTCACAGCCGAGTTTCACTAATAGTAGGAAATTCTTGGTCATCCTGCAGAGTGCCGTGAATTTTCTTAACTGTAGGTAGTTCATTGGCAAAAACAACAGAGTACAATTTTGTTTCCTCATTAGTTTTTTGATCTGGCTGCGAGTTCCTTAATTTCTCTATCTTTATTTTCTTTCTTTAGTTTATAGATTAAGCTTTGGGAAATGTTTGTGTACGTTACGCACAATTGCACAACACTACCTATACTACTGGAAGTAGTATCAGTTAGCAACACGTCACGTCAAAAGTACGATTTTATTTTGGAATCTATTATAATGTTTAGAATCCACTTGTACAATAGGTGTGCAAACGTTTATTAAGATAATGACATTGGTAATTTATGAATGGCTCAAGATAATGCTAATTAGTGACTCTTACTTAAAATATTCAATGTTTCTCATTGCAAAATAAACTTCTAGATAAACCATTTTGTTGAGAAGACATAATATTGATGGTTTTTGGGCACCGTTTGTTTACATAAATATTGATTCTAGTTTTCCCTTCAGATAGTATCGATAGATTAAATCAATTTATCTAATTTACTAAACGTAACCTATCCTGGTTGTGATACCTTCTACATTAGTCAGACCGATTGAAAAATTAATACTATAATCGAAGAACAGCTTTCTAGCATAAAATTCAACAGTAATACCTTAAAAAAATTATAGTGTACTTTAAATATAATAAATAACTAAATTTCTTAGAACATACATTTTCATTGCCCACAAATGCCATTCTGGTACATTCTGTTTTTGGTAATTTTAAATCTCCCTCCTTTTTTAATTCTTATGTTCATGAGTTTCATTGCACAACGTTATTTTAACCTTATTTTATTTACCATTCTCTGGTTAATTAATATTATGGCTTGATTAGTTTGGTTACTCTATTTTACTTGTTTTTATTTCATGTAAGTTGTTTTATTATGTTTAACAGTGGTTTTAGGGATATATTTACGGTTTGCACTACAACACTTTTCAGATTTGGACTTTATTTAAAGTATAATGTACATCAATATTAGATCTTTTCAACATCAGTTTTATATATAATTGATTAATCAACCTTTAATTGTGAGTACAGTTATCTAGGCTTAATTAATTAAATTAATTTAACTTTATTTTCTATTCAAAACTTAACTTAGTTATGATTTATAGTAAAAAATGTAGGAGTAAAATTATTTTACTTATAAGGATTGGTATTGAAGTTTTATTGATATTTGGTATATCCCATTTTCAGAGAACAACGACACTGCAGCACTAGCAAAATTTCTTATGTAGGTACCCAATATATGTTATGTCTCTACCTGCATTTAACACTATTGCGAAAATTTAGTTTTGATCTTCAATTAGTTTATGTTCATATACGGGGTGTCCAGAAACTTTAGGGACAAACTTTGCGTAGTGATTCTAGACCCAAAAATAAGAAAAAAAGTTCATATAAACCAAGGTCCGGAAACGCTTCGTTTAGGACCTACAGGGTGTGAAAACATTTTATTTTCCTCGGTTTTATGGCGATATTTTGCGAACAAATTTGAATATGGTCCTGAAATTTGTTAATGTTCAAACTCGAACAAGAGGTTCTCGGGAAATTCTCCTTCGCCTACGTAATATTATATGTATTAAGACACTCTCTCGAGCTCTGGAGAGCTCACTCAAATGTTAGTTATCTACCTTGCGATAAAATTCAACGCGCTATGCATTTTTAGTGCAGCACGGAAAAAATTTGAGTTTGGTTTAAACCAGTGCGAACACTAAAAAAGTGTTCGTTTTCATGGTTTTAAATGAAAGTTCTGCACAAAATTAGTTGTTGAGTTAGGCACTGCAAATATCATATTGAAGTAATATAAGTGATATTTATATTTTCCCCCAAACAAATAACATATCTTATTTGCGTTTTCATATTTCATGTATTCATTTGACAGAATAATTGATTTGTTTAAATTGTTATCATTTACTGTGGATGATAGTTGCAATTATTACAGAAAAGTGTAAATTTGTACAAAAACCAAATAAAAATACATTATTATAAATATATTTTAATGATGAATGATAATCGTGAAAGTTTGCATTTTCATAAATACTCTATTTGATGAACGAACATACTATGTAATATAACAAACCAAAACCAACAGGTGGGTGAAACTTTGTCTAACTATCGCTTTCCAAATTATCGCCTGATTAGTTTCATTATTAATTAACCCCTCTATTGAAGACCGACTTAATTCATTAAATTGTTTTTAATTGAACTACCTAAAGATAGATATTCCAAATTAAATAAAACACGTAAATACAGATTAAAATTTTTTTGAAATAGGATAAATTATTGGTAACTAATCGCAAATAACAAAATTACAAATATAAGAAGCGTTTGACACGTATTTCCAAAGTCTCTCTAAGCCATCTAGCTGTATATATATATATATATATATATATATATATATATATATATATATATATATAGTGTTGATGGACTGTATTTTTTGTCTATAGCTGAACCGGATATGTGCGAAAACCTCGAAAACAAATATCTCCAGGTGAGTAGATCCGTATCATTAAGCTCTTTGTGGAGGCGGAGAAAGAAATTCACCTTTGCTACTTTCATTGTTGATGAAACATTATCGGATGTTATTGCTGCCGTAAAGAAGACAATGGCAGTCCCAACCCGGCTGTCGCGATTGTAAATAAATTATTCTGTATTTACCTACTTAAGTTATTTTGCCTGTAACAACTGAATTAACTACGCATGTTCTACAAAGGTTAGAACTAGTTTTACCCCCCCCCCCCCACTAATTAAGAAATGGCTAATTTTCAGTTTCAAATTAATGCTTACATTTAAACTTCTACTTAGGCTATACAGGGTGTCCCGTAAACCACGTTGAACGTTTCGCCTCCCGTTAGACCAGGCCACCTACGACTAGAATATGTAAAATTGACCTCTATTTAACCAGTTTTTGAGTTATTAGAGCTAATTTAAAATTTTAATAAATTTAATGACCGTTCGAATGAAAAGATTTTTTTTGTCATCTTACCCAATAAATTAATATTTCAACTTAAGTATATAATAATTTTTGCAGGCTTTTGATTTTCTTGGAGGTCAATACCTAACTTTGATCCTCTGTAGCATAAAAAAAATTATAATGTCCGTTTAGCAGCATACACTCAGAAACTTGCGAATGTTGTCCATATTCCAAAATGACATAAAAATTACAGTCGTCCCATAAAGTCATTAAACTTGTAGTAAAATACACTTTCAATAAAACCAAAAATCGCAAAATAATTTTCTTTCAGAGAATAGTTTATTAATGGGAAATTATTAGGCAGCTCCAAACCATGCATTAATAGGGTCTATTAATAAACGATATTAATTGAAGTTTATAAAAGGCGCTGCGTTGATTTGTATGAAACATCTAACAATGCGTCACAGTGACAGGAACTGTCAGAACAAAAAAAGGCGTTCTGTACTTTCTTACGAGATGGCAGTGTGATCGATATAAAGCTTTTACTATTTACACTATTTATTTCTATTATAGACATTAGAAAAGTATAGTAACTAAAAATACGTCAATCAATGTCATTTATTACTAACAATTTCCCTGCAGAAATGCATTTTATTTATGGAGAATGCCAAGAAAACGCCCGTTTATAATAAGCCTTGTTCTAACGTTGTTACACCGAGCTGGTAGAGTAGTGGTGACACGAATTGCTTAGAATTCGGGAGGTAATGGGTTCGATTTCCTTTACCGTCTACCTTGTATGCGTTTTTTTCAAGGGGTTTTCCTAATACACATGTAGTGGCATGGTCACTGCGTACATGCACACCATGCGCCGCTACTTAGGCGAATACTGGGTTAGTATTTTCCCCCTCAGAACCCTAACTCCGTTCCTTCCGATCCTATCCTGACCACCCACACCCTTAATCCCACCATGCATGTATACATAATGTATGTATGTATGTTGGGAATCCATGATTGTGGCTTTTACCGTTATTCACAATTTTATTGTGAAGGTAGAAGCCAGGCGTTTGTGGTGGTGCAAGGAGGCCTTCTATGATAGATGACAAAGAGATCTTCAAAGAAGTAGATGACGATTCTTATACATTTGTGATAACCACTAAGCGTTGCACAGGTATTTTTGAAACAACTGTCCATCGCGTCTTAAAAGGTTATCGAATCCACGCATACATGTTCAAGGTGTGCAACTTATTTACACTGGGATTAGCAGCAAGAACACTTTTCTATCAGTGGATACGGACAGATCCAGATTCTTTTGATCGAATTTTGTAGATTGATGAATCAACTTGTCGACGTATTGGAATTTTTAATATTCAGAACTAAAATAACTAGCAGATGAAACACTCGCAATTAATTAGACAATGTACCTTTCAAGGTAATTATAAAATCAATCTTTGGACCTGAATTTCTAACAAAGTCGAATTACCCGAAAATTTAAATGCAGCAGCTTATGCAGACCCAGGACTACTCGCCATAAGATAGGTGGTGTTGATCCAGCATGATGGTTATCCAGCACATTATGCCGTTGTTGTACGCAATTATTTAAATAACATTTTTCCGGAAAGATGGATCGGAGGGCTTATTTCCGTTTTATAGCCTCCTCGATCGCTTAACCTTAGTCCTTTCGATTTTTATTATTGGCGTCATCTAAAAGAAAAGCTGTATTAAACAGTATCTGACAATCGTGCAGAACGTCCACGCATGTATTACGAGCGGTCGCTGAAACTAACATGCAGAATTAATATATACTATAATTTTTGTAAGGTGCTATTTTTAAATTTTATTAAAATGTTGATGTTATTGTTTGCATTTTATATGGGTGCTAAGAGTGCACTATAATTTTTTTATATTACAGAGGGTAAAAGTTAGGCATCAGCTCTTAGAATAAAACTTTGCAAAAAAAATTTTTTTGTTCAGAATTGTAATTAATCATGTATATTAAAATACTTTTGGGTTTTTTAATGGTGTATTTTAAATTATACAATCTAAACGTTTCGATAACACTTACAGTTATCTTCATCAGTAGTAATATCTATTAAAATTGTAAAAGATCTTGAAAACAATTTTGTCAAAGTTGAAAAATTAAAACATAGACATCAGTCTGCTATTAAAATAACAGTTTGAGAAACCTATAAAGCCAACTATAGAATTAAATTTTAGTAAAGAATAACTAGGCCATTAAAAATTAAATATTGTTAAACTGTCTTCAAGATGACAAACCAGAACACCCCCTAACGGCGAAGGCTAACAATGAAAAATGTCAGCCAAAAAAACACGTTTAACAAAATTTAATCAAGTGTAAAGTTATGAAAAACCTCAATTTGAAAATGATAGAAGCATTCACAAATATAAATATGACATCAAATAAAATAATCCAGTTAAATCTAACAAAGAGATATCTTTGGCAATAATTGCAAGTGTTATTAACAATGAAAAGCATAATGCAGAGCGTTTTTTGTAATTTTTTTATTTTAATCTTAATTTCAACTACTTATGTTAAATTATAGTGCTGTGGTAACTTAACATATAATTGGTAAAGCATTTGATTCAAGATCGAGGAAAAACACAGCAAAAAACTTAGACATGCCAAAAGTCTAAATTAAAATTAAAATCAAGACGTATCATTATGCCTTTTTTTAATTATATAAAAAAAGATAAGTATTTCATTGTGTGTAATAATAGTGAAAGTTTACATTTTCATATAAACATATATATTTGTTTGCTTATATTAACATATTAATTATTACGTAAGGTAATACGAATCTTCAAATAAGAAACGCATGGTTCGAGTCCATTAACTCAAAAACCGTGGGGTTTTCATAGAGGTAAAGTTTAGGTACTCTAGTACTATACGGACAGGTCTACCGTCAAATGTAAGGTTATAGAAAATTTACACGATACCCTGTATATCCTTCGCGTTCTAATACTTGTCATTTTAGGTAGGCCCGCAGTAGTGTCAATTGGATGATCACTGCGTTGTATAAATAAAAGCACTAATCCGAAACCACAAGTTATCAATTTTACGAACTATAGTTAAATATTTTTATTATTAAAATTTAAAGTTTATTTAAGAATCGGAATGTAAACTACTAGAACAATTAGCGCCATATTGTTAAATGGTACCTTTAACTTAAAATAATGAAGATTCAGACCATTTGAACATGTAGGTTTTAAAATTGGTATTTAATAAACAACACGCCTCAATATTTATGGGTTCACCAGTGTCAATTTTCAGTGGTCCGTGGTCTTAAACAGATTGAATATTATAATTAGGTATAGATACAAGCAATTTATTTCTACTAAACGAAATCTGTCTGCAATGTCTAAAACAGTACCTACATATGATACACGAACGTATGTATATAGGAATATAAAGAGTAATAAGAAAATCAAAGTATACCAAAATTTCTTGATAAAGGCTCTAATTGTGCGGTGCACAGGGTGATTGATTTAAAGAGTTTGTTATAAATATTAGTTCTGCTCATTCAATTTTTCTAAAAATTTTAGCATAAAGCATCACAGTCCATGCTTTATTTAATGGAAATATTTTTAAAATGGATGCACTTTCGGTTATACCGGAACTCAAGACCAACTTCTGTACTTTTAATGCAGTACTTTTTATTATTTAGGTTGACGAGAACATCAGCTTAACATTTTAATTCAATATTAATAAACTGTATCAAAGTGTTTCTCTCTTTTTTCCTAATTGTTTGCTGTTTTTTGTATTCTTAATCCCAAAAAATGGTGAAAATATTTTCACTGAATGCAATAAGGGCCATAAATTTTAGTATGAGACATTTTTATTTAATACAAAATGAGTATTATACTAATTTTCAGTGAAATAAAAAAAATAGCCGTGTAGTTTTTAATTAATATTTTACTTCTATAAATTTGATTCAATTGTGACAGATCTTGGTGAAATAACATGAAGATAGATGGCAACAGCGTCGACGGCAAATATCGATTAAACTTCTGCTCATAGAAGATAATCACTCAAAACGTTCAAATAACGGTACGCTTGCGTAAAATGAAAATAAAAAGCCAAATTAAATTGAATAACAATACTTGCCGATGACTGAAGACGTTTGTGATGAACATGCGAAACTTTTCAAATTGTGTTTATTGAAATAATGACATCCCATAGACGTCAGCCATACGATGATGATATTCGGTCAAAGTCAAATTACTTGTTGTACTAAGGCAAAAGGTAAATTACTTTTTGTACAGTTGCCATAGAGACACGGAAAAATCCCGAAATTATATACCTTTGGTACGAAATGCTGTCAGAATAGAGGGTCTAATTTAGGTGGCTGGAGCAAAATAATATTTACTTTGTTTGCTAAAATCAAAAAGAAATGTGAGTAAACAGTATTGCCACCATTAGGTAAGGTATGAAATTTCACATAAAAAATATTACCTACTGTTTTTTTAGGAGTTAACTATATCAACAAGTGCTATATTTTAAATAATGATTTGGCTACATAAACTCTCTTGTAATGTAACATATCTCAATATATGTAATTTAACATTAATCAATATCCAAAATAAAAAATTACCTAATATGGGGTGTTTCTTTATAACATGCTAATATTTAAGGAGGATATTCTTAGGCCCATTTTGAGAAAAAAACTGCATATGAACATATGTCCTAAATTTCTTGCCAGTGAAATTCGTGTGGGATTTGCACTGAAACATTTTAAAGAGAAAAGTGATACGCCACTGCTTTTTCTTAAAGTAAAGATTAGTTTTGAAAATATCATTCCTTTCTGAGCAAATTTGGTCTCTTGATTTTTTCCTTCGACGTATGGTTTTTGCATAAAAAAAAATTAAATTCATTCATTTGCATCTCGCTAGACCACTTACAAGAAAAAACAATTTATGTAACTTTAAACAATAATTTATTTAAGAGAAATAATTTTTAAACGGTTATGAAGTTGAAGTAATATAAATAGATTTAGGAATCCTAACACACAATTACCCTGAACGCACAAAGAAATAAATTAAATCAGTTGCTGAAAATGTCTACCTCCTGCAAATATGGATGCCTCTACTCTTTTTCTCGTGGGATCACGTACTCCTTAGAAAATGCCGGGACTGTGTCTAATAGTTGACAAATCGCAAGAAACTATGATTTCTCAACTGCTCTTCAGTATGAATTGGTGTGCTGTAAACCGATGTTTTAAGATGGTCCCACAGGTCCGGAGAACTAGGTGGCCATGTAATGTACAAAAAAGGGACAGGTGCCATATTGAAACCCTGTAACCAAATCCCTGCCAAGTAATTTAAATAATTTACAGTGATTAAACACCCATTTAATGTTAACACATTTTTGTCTTACGTTGTATATATATATATATATATATATATATATATATATATATATATATATATATATATATATATATATATATATATAGGCTTTCTTCGATAACTCCCTTATTATTAGGAATTTTATAAGAAGTAAATAAATAACTACCATTAATTTTTTGAGCTGCATCGGATAAAATTATTTACAACTTTTAGGAGCCTACAGGACCGTACTTCGTTTTTTTTTTAAATGGACATTGGGGATTTAGATTCACCGTTAAAAATTAATGGGCCTTTGTACACCATTTACTTGTTTAAAAATTTTGAGCGTTGTAGAAATATTAATAATATTAATTATTAATATTAAAAATATTAATAATTAATTAACGCTACACTACAGGATGTTTTTTCAATCATTGCGCTACATTGGAGACTAATTTAATTCCGGTTTTAATTACGTTTAACTATAAAAAATAACTGTTGAACTTGTCAATTGAAACTTGAGGAAAACTCTTTTGTTTTTAACGGGATGGTATATTCTTTATGATTTGTTTAGAACCAGGAAAAAAATACTCTTTAAAATGATATGTGCATTCCCTATACCTAAAGTTAATATTTTAGGAGATTTTTTACATTTATTGAGAATTAGCAGAATTCCTGTAAAGAAACGTATTAAGTAGTCTATGGAAACAATTTTTTGGTGAAGCCCGGTGAACAGACCAGTAATTATAAGCATTTTCTAGCATCCAATGGAGCATTTTCTAGCATCTTGAATTTTTAAGTTGATTTTTTCCTATTATACCTAGTGCATAATTTATTCTAACGATAAATTAGTAAGTTATGCTTTCTTATTGCATAAGCAAATCCTCAAGATTATATGCCGGCAAAAAACTTAATCTAGGTATAACTGAAAACTTTCCAAAATCGGAGCATAAGTTATTGAAAATATGGAGCATCTTAGTGATCTAAAATGAAGTGAGAGTAATGACAAGTTTAGCTAATGTAAGTATGCTCTAGTAACAAGATTTGGGGAAGATTTATGAGTTAAGTATAACAATAACAGTTCAGCAAAACATTAAAAAAAAACGAATTTTACATTATGTACAATTACATCAAGAGTTGAGTTCACAAGACTAATTGGTCGAAGATATTACAATAAATAAATAACTAAATAAATAAATAATAAATAAAGTAACCTAAATAAGTAAAAAATAAACTACAGTAAATGTTCAAAAATTCCACCGTTTTGGTCCACCACATTTGAAGCCTTCTAACAAGAGATATTTTTGTTGGATCCAAGATTTCGGGACAAAGTTTCTACGGCGGCACGGATCCTATCATCTACTGTTGTGGGTGGTGTCCTGTAGACAACCTTTTTAATACAGCCTCATAAGAAAAAATTGGCAAGATCTGGAGATCTCTGTGGCCATTCCACAGGACCACCACGCCCAATCCGTTGATTTGAGATAGATTCGCACATTTTGCCCACAATGTGCTGGCGCCCTATCATGCTGAAACCATAACTCACGATTAAGTCTAAATAACAGGGGAATTCTTCAATTAATTCTTCTCGTAAAAAATTTAAATATCGTTCGGATGTAAGGCGTCCTTCGAAAAAATAAGGCCCAGTTATTCGATTTCATAGTACATCACACCCCAGAAATATAGTGACCATCCATGTTGGTGGTCTAAGAGTCTAGTGATATGCGGATTCGCGTTGTCGTAGTAATGAATGATGATGGTTCAAAAATCCGTTCTTGTGGAACGTAGCTTCGTCGGAAAATAAAATGTGGGACACGAAATCAAGGTTTTCTTGTAAATATTGTAAAAAATTTATGCAAAATGTAGAACGTTTTTCAAAATCTTGTGCACTTAACTCTTGATGTAGTTATACATGATAGACGTGAAATTTATTTTTCTTGGTGTTTCGGTGAACCGTGGTTCTACTTAATTCATGAGCCCTGCTTAAATCTCGTTGACTTACATTTGACTGTCTGTTGATTTTCGATTACTAACGTGGCGTTTCTTGCTCCATATTTTCCATAACGTCCAAATCGTTCATTCAATTCCCTAAATCAGGCTTTCTTCGAGTAGTATATTTGGCGGCATACAATCTTGAGCTTATATGCGGTTTTTCTCGCTTTCCCCCATTACAATATAGCATGTCTAATAATTCTTGTTGAGAATAACGCATTTTTACCACTAGTCAAATTGTTGAACGCTAATAATTACTCAAATCTGGAAGTTATTGACAGCTCTAGAACTAAAAAAATTGTTTTCATAGACTAATTGGTACGTTTGTTTATAGAAATTCTGCTAATTCTCAATAAATGTAAAATATCTCTTAAAATATTAACTTTAGGTATAGGGAATGCATATATCATTTTAAAGAACATTTTTCCTGGTTCTAAACGAATCATAAAAAATATATCATTCCATTAAACAAACAAGAGTTTTCCTCAATTTTCAATTGGCAAGTTCGACAGCTATTTTTTGTAGTTAAACGTAATAAAATCGGAACTAAATTAGTTTGGAATGTAGCGCAATTATTCGTTAACAGGACTCCGAAGGAAAAGAAAAGGAAAAGACCACGTATTTCATTCCCTACCCAAAGAGGACAGCGGGCTGCTAGAGCTTTCCTAGCTCCTTCAGCCACAATCACGGATTCCCAGCATACACATATACATTACGAATATATGAATGGTGGGATTAAGGATAGGTGTGGTCAGGATAGGATCGGAAGCAGGTTGTGTCACCACTACGCTACCAGCTCGGTAGGACGCCGAAAGAAAAAACATCCTGTAGTGTAGCATTAATTAATTATTAATATTTTAGTAAACCTCTACAACGCTCAAAATTTTTAAACAATTGCGATTATCTCTGGAAATATCGTTCGTAGGCGCCATAAATGGTGTACAAAGGCTCTTTAATTTTTAACGGGGCATCTAAATCCGTTATAAAATATAGGGGTTCCATTAAAAAAAAAGTACGGTCCTGTAGGGCCCGTAAAGGAGTGCCCCTAGAAGTTGTAAATAATTTTATCCGATGTAGCTCAGAAAATGAATAGAATATGTAGGTCTATTTGGTCTACAAATTAAAATTAGTGTGGAATATACAGGGTTACTCAAAAAAAAGTTACATATCAAAGTTATGTTTTTTTAAATGGATAACCCTGTATTTTATTACTTTTTTGAATCCTACTTTAAAAAATAATATGTATTTATTCAAGTAACCCTATATCTAAGTTTGATAGTTTTCGAGTTATTCAATTGTTTCTAAAAATGTAGAGTAATTGAAAAAAAAAATAATTACAACTTAACAGAAATTTTTTAATTAATTTGCTTTTAGATTTCGATTCTACACTTCTTGGACTGTCTATCAGAATAATTACAATAGTAAAATAATATGCAGGGTGTTCCTAACTTCAACTTTGATTTTCTCCAAGTATTTGGTGCTATTACTTTATTATTTTATTCCTTCATGAGAAGGGAAATTTAATACTCTTTTAAAGTGATATAGGGTTCCCTATCCCAATTTTCAGTATTTTCGGAGATATTTCCATTATTTTACCAGTATGCATAAATATTGATGGTTTTATAGTAAATACTGGCAAGATGGCCTTGAAATATAAAACAAATAAATTGAAAATATTATTATTTTACAAATTAAACAATAAAACGAATAACAATTAACATAATTACAACATTAAAAATCACTCTACTAAACTCATTTTATAATAAATGTTCAATGTGATGTCCATTTTGTTGAATACACAGCATTATCCTCTTTTCAAATGAGCGTTTCACATTATTTAGCATGTGGGGTGTGATTGTCGCGAATGCTTCTCTAATGCGTATTTTCATGTTTTCAGAGGTAGTTGGAGCAGTGTGGTACACAAGGGCTTTGATGTATCCCCAGAAAAAAAGTCCATTGTTGTTAAGTCGGGGGACCTAGCAGGCCAATTGCTAGGACCTCGTCGACTTACCCACTTACCTTCAAACGTCCGGTCTAATTATTCCCTCACATTCCTTGAAAAATGTGCTGGCGCACCATCTAACTGTAGCCACATTTTTTGCCTCACATCTAAAGGAATATCTTCTAGGAGAGTCCAAAATTCGTTTTCCAAAAATCTTAAAAATTCTCTTCCATTCAAATGGCCATTAAAAAAATATGGCCCTACTGCATGTTCTCCTATTAGTCCCCCGTATACGTTTAGGGACCAACGATTTTGTCGATCTATTGTTCTAAATTGATGAGGATTCTCAGTGGCGTAATAGTGAAAATTATGCCTATTAACCAGTCCATTATTGTGAAATGTAGCTTCGTCAGTGAATAACAAATTATCATAAAAATATCGATCTTCTGCCGTATGGTCGACAAACCATAGACAAAATTTCAGTCTACGTTGAAAATCCACTCCATACAAATGCTGATGCATTTGTATATGATACGGATGATAGTTATGTTTTCTTATTATTCTACTTACACTGGATTGACTTATATCTAGTTCTCGAGAAATAATTGTCGAAGTGTTATTGCGATTTTCAATTACAGATTGCAAAACTGCTAGTTGTAAATCTTCATTTTCCGTTACGGGCTTTGCTATTTCTCGTGTTTTATATTCAACACTGTCAGTTTCAATAAATCGGTTTAAAAGTCTCTCGAACACTTCTTTGCGAGGATGGTCTTTTTGAGGATATCTTTCAGCATAAACACGTAATGCTAATAAGCAATTTTGAAAACATTCACCTAATATAAAAATCATATTTACTCGATCTTCAATTGAGTATTCTTTCATTGTATTAATTATATTAAATAGTGAAATCAACACTAAATAAGTTTTTACTACCTGACAAGAAAATGTTTTATTTGTTAATTTTCTCTAAGCCTACTTAAAGTTTATCATAAAATCTTCAACATTTACGCATACTGATAAAATAATGCAAATAATTCGGAAATAAAGAAAATTCGGATAGGGAAAATAATATTAAATTTTCGTTTTCATGCAGGGATAAAATACAAGGTGTTCCATTTAATAATAACACTAAAAACTTGATGCACATCAAAGTTAAAGTTTGGAACATACAATTTTACTTATTTTATTAAAAAGTCCAAGGAGCGAATTAATCAAAAAGTCTGTATTAAGTTGCAATTAACTTTTTTTGTTACACTACAGTTTTAGAAAGAATTGAATAATTCGGAAAGTATCAAATTTGAGTATACGGTGACCTAAATAAATGCGTTAGTTTTTTAAGGACAATTAAAAGATGTAACAAAGTTCAGGGTGATTCATTAAAAAAAAAATATGTACTATGTAAATTTTTAAATTATAAATTTTTGATTTATTTTCTTTTGTATTCCAAGGCTATCTTGTCAGTATTTGCTATAAAACCATCAATATTTATGCATACTGGTAAAATAATGGAAATATCTCGGAAAATACTGAAAATTGGGATATGGAACCCTATATCAGTTTAAAAGAGTATTAAATTTCCCTTCTCAGTAAGGAATAAAATACAGGGTGTTCCATTTAAAATACTTGGAGAAAATCAAAGTTGAAGTAGGAACATCCTGCGTATTATTTTACTATTGTAATTATTCTGATAGACAGTCCAAGAAGTGTAGAATCGAAATCTAATAGCAAATTAATTAAAAAATTTCTGTTAAGTTGTAATTAATTTTTATCAATGACTGTACATTTTTAGAAACAATTGAATAACTCGAAAACTATCAAACTTAGATATAGGGTTACTTGAATAAATACATATTATTTTTTAAAGTAGCATTCAAAAAAGTAATAAAATACAGGGTAATCCATTTAAAAAAACATAACTTTGATATGCAACTTTTTTTTGAGTAACCCTGTATATTCCATACTAATTTTAATTTGTAGACCAAATAGACCTAAATACTTGTGTCAAACGATTTTTTGATATCATTTACCGTTTTACCGCTAGGTTTCGTCCCGTTGAGCGTGACTAACCCTGTATATATATATATATATATATATATATATATATATATATATATAATTATAGTTAATAATGTTTTCAGTAGTAGTACTATGTGTTTACAAATACCACAAATAGAAACACATCCATATATTAAAAGATCCCATTTCCACCTGTTTAGTATACTAAATTAGTCAATGATATGTACTTATACAAGGTGAATTTGTAACTTGGAAAACATTCAGTAAAATAAAGATGATGGTTTTTTTAACGGTAGGAAACGTCGAATTTATTTTTAATTGAATAATTAAATAATAACTAAAGATAAATAATACATTCTTGACTTATTTCTCAATATTGAATTCTATTTTATTCAATCAACAAATGTGAAAACCTCATATCAAACGACATTTTGTATGAGTTATTAATATTACATCAATTTAAATAAATGTATAAGTTATACATATTCTTTGGTTTTGTAAACCGTAATAAAAAATAGACATTATAATAAAGTCTGAAGAATAGAAATGTGAATAAGCATGTCACTGAGATATCGGTAAACATCCGATGAATAGATTAAATCCTGTACAGAAATGCCCAGTAAAACCTAGTATCCATAAATTTGCGACACATTAGCATTTCCACCAGAGTTTTTATAAATTTATGATATAATTGAAACACAAAATTTTGCATTATTCTGTTAAGCTTAATAGTCTTAAATACGTAGAATGAAACAATTTGCTAATTTAAAATATAATTTCGCAGTTAAATTTCAAAGCGTGCTTTGTATGTGATTTTAGGTGGAGAAAACTCAGCCCTAAACTGTTGTATAGGGATAAAAACACCCCACAAAACCAAACCGATGCTAACTGCGGCTTACAACTGTCCGACAATTGTTAACAGTTTCAATCACAATTTGTTCGGCTTTTCGAATGTTGCTACGGTTTATTTGACATTTCAATTATGTAACAAGCACCTTTCAGAGGGTTTCCTTTCAATTCTTATTAAAATACAAGAATAAAAATGCATACGAGACCTTATAAAAAAAACAAATCTCGTTCACACTTTATCAACGAACCGAGTGATTGACGTTTTCTAGAAAATTTTCCCACTTTCGTGATTTGTCGCTAAATTCCCTCACACTTGTCAGTTTCTTTGCTTTTCAACGGCAGATGAACAAATCACTAGTCCAAGCACGTTGCTCTAGATAAATTGCAAAAAATCCCCTTGATGAAACTTTGATAACATGGGAAATCTCTTAAGATACATTTCAAAATTGACAGTAACGAATACATCTAAGTTTGAGATATAGGTGCACGCAGGATTAAACATTCTGATTTTTAAATAAATTGATAAAATAGTTTACTTAATTGTATTTATCTCGTAGTAAACACACGAAAAAAGTTTTTAACAAAAATAATAAATCAGTAAAATTTTCAAACCTTAACAAAAGAGCTTTTATTCACACCTTAGGTGACAAATGGAATCTGGTAGTGAAAGGTGAACACTTCTAGATTTTTATATATTGAGCACGCATGAAGGAATCCCAGATACAAGTTGGTGTCGCGAAGGGTGCCAAGGGGGTGGAACGCATATCTTATACTTCATTCAGAGGATAAGAGGTCCTGGAAGTCAGTTGTCAGCATCACAAAGGCGCCCTTGCCGTTCCATATTATCCTAGGAAGTTTCACTTGTCAATAGCACTGCTTCTTTATGTTTGTGCTTAGTATTTATTATTATTATTATTACTGTTATGCTTTTCACTAAATTTTGTTATTGAACACATAGTTTTATTAAATATGAATTATATATAAAGCGAAATAAATAATGGGCTATAAAATGCACTTTTATATTATGTTCATATCTCTACTAACAATAGTGTTAGAGTTAATAGCAAAAGAAAAATAGGGAATGAACTAGTTTTTTACACCATAAACATATTTTAAGTGCCGGACGCAGCACTTCAACGATTTACTTTACTGTCCGTTGTTCGCGAGTACTTCGGCAATATTATTTTGTGCCCAAATAACTAAGAATAACCTCTAGATTTAACAAAAGCCCATAATGGACGAGAGCAGGATGCACTTATAACTAAAAGTCTTAAAAAAGCTATCTATACACTCTTCAACAATAATTCTGGACGGTCTTTGTATGAACTGTTTCTATTAGAAATAGTTGCGAAAGTACGAAAACATATTTCTATTTTTTAGGTGTTACGTTTTTCAGATAAATAGTTCTGAAATCCGGGGCCAATTTTAACTGTAAGATTATTTTATTTTAATGTATACTATGTACTATACAAACAGCAATGTAGAAACATAATGTTTAACATTCGGCTTATTTTGTTTATTTGTAGATAAACAAGTCACAATTAACGGTTGAAGAGTTATACCGACAAATTTAAATTTTCTTGAAAGTGTTAGTTTAGAAACAGCTCATTTTGACATTGTTCGTAACAAAAATTTTTGTAGACAAAAAATGTAAGTCTGCCTATGCTATTTCTGGAAATTGTATTAATAACAATCAAGGAACTGAAGTTAAATTAGTAATTTATAAACTTAATCGTTCTTCTTAGAATACGGTCAACGATATCGAGAGCGTATTGGAGCACCAACTCAGAGACGAGAATTATGTTCTAGATAAGGCCGAATTTCGGCCTTATATAGCAGAAAGAGTTGCCAAAAGGTAAACTGCTGCTTAGTAATGTAGTACAAAAAGTCTGTTTTACTAGCAGCTACTTTACTAGCCGACAGGAGATAGTTAACCCACGAGAGATTTCTAACATAGCAATAGTGTCTGAAAAACAGGAATTGATCAATATTTTTTAGCGGATACCAGTCGACACTGGGTTTTGTAGCATTAAACTTAACTAGATTATTACTTTCCCATTCATGGATTCGTCAAATGTCACTTGTTGATTCAAATAGCCATTTCGGTTTTAATACACTGATTTGAGATAGGTGGATTAGTATAATGAATAGACTGAGATCAACCACAATGAGGCAAACTGTCGTCCGCAAAGGAAAGTAATCGGGTTAGTCGTAGAAAAAATGTGGTCATTTATGTCCGCCTTAAGACTAACTTCTTTTAAAAAGAAGCATTCACTACGACACATATTCGTTTTTTATCAGGCAAGCTGGAAACTCAATTGATGAGCATATCATTTAAATCAAACGAGGTGAGTTTGGCAACTAAATATTATTCCAAACTTGGCTAAAATCTTTACAATATGTAAAGCCACTCCAACTGTTGCATCAGATCGTTTTAATGTAACTAAGGTCACCTATTGAAGAACTCTGACTGAGACCCTATTGGTGGTCACTACAGACTGAGGAGTTTGTGATATTTAAGGAAAGAAAGTAGTTGCTCATTTATTTTTTTTCCATGAATTTAGACAAAAATGTGGGTGATGGCAATTGGCCGGTAGTTAGAGGGATCGGTCTTGTCGCCTTTTTTGGGAATAAGTGGCACATTTCCATGATGAAGGAAATTCCCCAAAAAACATACAGATCGAATAGAGCTTAGACAGAACTAGTATTATTTTAGAGAAATATTTCTTTAAGACGATAGCTGGAATACCGTCTGAGGCAGTCGCCGTATTGGAATCAAGTGTACTGATGATTCCAGGAGTTTGTATGGAAAATGAATTGGTTTCGCAGCATATGAACAATCATTAAAACATGAATTTGATACCAATAAATTCACAAATGGATTGGTTTTATCTAGAGCGCCATTCACGGCAGATCCGTCAAAAGATGTCATGGGGTAAAAAGAAAATGAACAAAATTGAGTGCCCAGAGGACACTAGTTTATTGTATTTTCGTTGTTCGAACAACGTTTAACCATTTTGAAGATATTTCTAGCACCAACGTACTTGGCATGGTTCTCGGCATTTTTATTGAATCTCAATTTGGTGTAAAATGTATGTTTTAAGGATAATATATCAGCATAAGCCCTGTTGAACCAAGATTGGGAACAAAAATGATCTATAGGATTTTGTTTCTAGGTAATGTATAATTTCATGCCCATGAGAATGACTTCATATACTGAAGAGAGCTTTGTCCAAAGACGAGGAAGAAATATTTACGCTAAGGGAAGATTGCAGAGAAATTCCGCAAATCTCTCCATTTAGATAATCTAAAACACCATAAGGTTCTTCCAGTGTTGTGAACAAAGGGGAATTTGGAACAATAGAAGTTATTTCTATTAGACGATGGTTAGATATACGTAGTGGGGAATGAACTTAAGTTTTATAAACACGTAGGATTGATGTAAGAAAAAGCTCTAGAAGATGTGTAAAACGATTAGGGTGATTAGGGATTTTGGTGGGTTGAGAAATCATTTGTGTAAGATCACATAAAATAACATATGTTGCTGCAACAATAATTACGTGGTAGATGAAACAAAATTGAAGTCAATTAGAGTTATGGGCATTACCGTCACTTAGAAATGAAATATCACAAGGTGAAAACTAAGACAACTTTCAAGCTAAGGTAATCAAAAGAGCCTTGAAGGTTGCTGTCATTGAGAGATATACATGCAGCAGAATTTCATAAATTGAGATCCTGTATGTTTGAATCAAATCAGGTCCAATTATTTATTCTCCAAAGAAAGCCTCTTGCAAGAGATGTTGACCTTGAGATAGTCACATACTCCTTTGTATCGCAAGTGTGAAGGTTGTATTGGCTAAATTGCAAACCGGATGAATCGGAATTTTTAGAGGAGACTTATATTTGCGATAGAAACTAAATGTCACGTTAGTTGTTCAAGATGTTCATGAACAGCACCAAGATTAGACCTGAGACCGTAGATGTTATAATAAGGGATCAGAAAGTCAGAACCTTAGATGACATCCGAACGTGGCATGATTTTACATTCGGAATTCTTTACCCTAAAAATCAAAACCATCTTTTTGTTAATTTTTGTCTTTCAATCCGACAGTAAGATTACAGTGAGGGAAACAGAAAGAGTAGGGTGAGAATAAATTAAGGATAAGGAAAGGTTGACAAACAGCCAATGGTAGGTATTGAGTACACATACCTCCCGTTGTTGTACCGTGCAGTTTTATTAAATATGACGAACAACATGCTAAGATAAAAACATAAAATGGATGAAAAAATACAATTTGCTTAAAGAAAAATAAAAACTTGAAGAATTTGAAGGACTCACAACGTAAGCAAGTGGCACGTGAGGTTTTTTTCCCAATCACGCTATAAAAATTTAAATAAGGGAATTTGAAACCTTCCTAGGTACTGTGAAAGTTACACCATTACACTGAAACCCTATCTTTTAAAATAACCAAGATATTGCTTGTAAACGTAATTGTATATATATATATATATATATATATATATATATATATATATATATATATATATATATACAAAGACGAAATGAGTTAGAGCAATGATTTTTGGACCGGACCACGGTTAGATATCAATAGGTATAACATCATACAGGGTGTCTAATACAAACTAAACTTATATTTTTTTAATGAAACACCCTGTATATTATAACATTTTTGAAGAGCCCATAAAACACGCTTGAATTTGATACCAAATTGAATGGATCCATCCCATTTGGTTTTAGATATATTCAATTGTTTTTCGAATCAATTATCCCACTTACGGTCGCCGCCACTGACTTGTTACGCGACTTTTGTTTATTTTAAAATGACAAAAAATTGTTGGTGGTCCTGTAGGATTTTGAAATATCTTAAATTTCAGATTTTTTTTACAAATGTACAGGGCGTGCCACTGTTTGTAAAACAATTTTTTTAACCCCCCAAGATGTTCGTGACATTCTCGAAGTTTCGTTTAATATTCATTCTTTTTCATCAAGCATGTCTTATACCTAAAAGTAATAATTTTCAAAATATTTTCAGTTTATTTGTGAAATTGCGATTGTAATACCAAAGGGCTGAAAATGGAGGTATTAAGTTGGCCATGGGATTGTAGCTTCTTACTAAAAAAAAAATTTCAAGTAAAAACAAGAGGTAATATAACAATTACAAATTGATTTTATGAGTTATTTTATATTTAACAGACTCTTGTGAACAAAATTAATGCATAAAACGCTCTTGCTACTAGGCAAATTTAAATCAGTCCTTAGTAAAATTCCTGAAGTACTCAATTTGATTATGTTCAGATCAACAATATTATTTTTTACGTCTTTTTGTAAATGCAAACATATAAAGATGATTATGGAATTATAGTTTCATGCTAAAGAATTTTTTAATCAAGTTGTATTCATTTATAAAGGAAACTTTCGCGTTCTTAAATATCTATCAATTACAAAGTTTTGAGATACTTTCAATTCTACTGTAAAAATTCGAATCTTCAAAAGTATTTTGAATTCATTTTTTTATCTATTGGCATTACCAAATTTGTCTTAATATTCTAAATTAACTATGCATTGTTTTCAGTAAATTAGGCTGGTGAAAACAACTGTAAATAGGTATTATTTTTATATGTAATACTGTGTAATAAAATTAATAAACACAAGTTACAACAAAACAAGAACAATAAAATGAAAAAGAAAAAAAAATTAAAAATCAATTTCTCGTTAAATTCTCGAATGTACTTCCTTTAACTTCAAGACATTTATTAACACGTCCCACAACATTATTTTTTACTAATTCTAATGTGGGTCATGTGATATTGTGAAAAACATTTCTGATTCTTTCCTTCATATTTTCTGGTGTGGTTGAAATTTCTTTATACACATAATCTTTTACGTAACCCCACAAAAAGACATCGAGTGGGATCTGATCAGGTGAGCTCGGTGGCCAAGAAATGAGTCCTCCTCGACCTATCTACTGATTTTATTTTTAATGGTTTAAAAATTTGCGCACGTCTCGATGGTAGTGAGTGGGTGCATCATCATGCACCCACTGCTTCATTAATATTTTGAAGAAGGTTAGGTAACATATCTCTTAAAAAATTCAAATACACCTCGCCGGTTAGAGTATCTTCAAAAAAATAACGACCTATAACATGAAACCCAATAATTCCCCCCACACATTTAGTGACCACCGTTTTTGTTGGTCAACATGCCTGATCTAATGATGATTTTCAGTGCTATAATAGTGCATGTTATGTCTGCTCACTAAACCATTACTTTTGAAGGCAGCTTCGTGACTAAATAATATATAATTGAGAAAATTAGGAACCAGTTGCAAAAATGAATCCTTCGTTCAAAATCTTGACCATATAGTTGCTGATGAAGTTCTACATGATATCCATGGTATTTATGGGTATTTAATATATGTTTCACGCTACATTTTTTTTATATCAGTCATATGTGATATTTATAAAGTACTTACATGAGGATTTTCTTGGATTGCAAGTAAAACTGTAAGTTGATTTTCATCATTTGTCACTGGTTTCTTAACTACTTTCCGTTTTTTTAAATTTAACACTACCTACTTCTTCAAATCTTTGTAAAAGATCTTCAAACGGCTTAGGTCGCCGCTTTTTTTCCGCATCGGGAAATCTTGCTGCATAAATTCTACTTGCCAGTAAGCAATTTTTTTGACATCCTCCAAGAATAAAAATCATTAAAACCGTTTCCTGAATATTTAGACTCATTTTCAATACTTTGAATAAATTAAAACACAAGTTAGGTTTAAACTGAATAGAACAATTGTTAACTAACACTTATTCTTTTTTCAACGCAATATTGTCATGGCACTCTTGTTTTTAGTTACGAGTTTAAACATTAATTCCAAATAATCCTTGTTATTTGAGCAGTAACCAATTTCAGTACATCAGAAATGTTACTAAGGACTGATTTAAATTTAGAAATTTCATTAAGGATTGATTTCAATTTGCCTTGAACGAAAGAGTGACTTGTGTAGTAGTTATGCACCAATTTTGTTGAAATCAACATTCTGTTAAATTTAGAATAATTGAATTCAATCAATTTTTAGTTGTTATATTAACTCTTGTTTCTACTTGGAAAAATTTTTTAGCATAAAAAGAAAGCCAAAGTTAATACAACTTGATTAAAAAATTCTTTAGCTTGAAACTACAATTCCATGACCATCTTTATACGTTTATAATTACAAAAAGACGTAAAAAAATGAAATAGTCCAGCTGAATATAATCAATTTGAGTACTTCAGAAAGGACTGATTTAAATTTGCCTAGAATCAAGAGTGTTTTTATGCATTAATTTTGTTCAAAAAAGTCTGTTAAATTTAAAATAATTCTTTAAATCAATTTTTAATTGTTACATTAACTCTTCGTTTTACTTGAAATTTTTTTTAGTAAGAAACTACAACCCCTTGGTCAACTTAAGACCTCTGTCTTCAGTCTTTTTGTATTACTATCGCAATTTCACAACTAAACTGAAAATACTTAGAATTAATTTTAGGTATAAGACATGCTTGATGAAAAAGAAAGCATATCAAATGAGGCATCGAATGACATGAACAGCATGGTTGTGTGGGGGGTGCCATTTAAAAAAAAGTTGTATTTACAAACAGTGACACGCCCTGTATATTATTAAAAAAATCTGAAAATGAAGAAATTTCAAAATACTACAGGGCCACAAACAATTTTCTGCCATTTTAAAACAAACAAAAGTCGCCTAACAAATCAGTGGCGGCGGCCGCACGTGGGATATTTTTTTGAAAAATAATTGAATATCTCTTAAACCAAAGGATATAGACCCATACAATTTGGAATCAAATGAAAGCGTATTTTATGGGTTTTCAAAAAATGTAATAATATATAGGGTGTTCCATTTAAAAAAGTATAAGTTCAGTTTGACCCAATAACATGAAACACCCTGTATGATCAAAAATATTAGTGCCTATTGATATCTACCGCTGGTCTAAAATCTTTTATCTAACTTATTTCGTCTTTATACAATCTTCTACCCCCTCCTCGTTTGACCACCCTGTATATATATATATATATATATATATATATATATATATATATATATATATATATACATATGCATATGAAATAAATTGCATTTAGATATAATTTGCTTCTTGCAGTTCTATGTTATTTTTATCGCATTTTCGCATAGTTTAAATCGCTAATATTATACCATGTATTATTACTTTTTAAATCCGTGCATGTCAAATTAGTATTAACGTAATTATTGGTATTCTGAAAGAGCTTAATAAAATATCCAACTTATTTAGTTCTATGTTTTGAAAAATTACAGCCAATATAAAGGAAAAAAGTAATACCCTTTAATAATTAAATTATAACTTCTTATTAACAATTAATGTAAAAAGGAAGGTACAACAGGAACCAAAACCTAAGCAAAACTAACTAAACCATAACCACCTTACTATGACAGCTATAATTAGGTAATTCCCTATTTGATTGGGCGAATATGAACTAGTTTGTAACAGTTCGCTCAATTGTTCCAAAACATTTTTTAAAAAGAAGTTTTTATGATAATTCTACATAACATATATGACCAATGCAATCATCAAATTTTTAAGTTGGTACCATAACCGCATGAAAGTTAACCAAAATTCATTATCCCTCTATTCATTGCTTAAAAAGGATGCTTGTCCGACGGTTTTATATTTTTCGTGTGTCATGGAGCACATCTTTGCTAATAAATAATCAAAACGGTGTGATAAATTGATTTTGGTTTCCATTAATTAAGAATCTTG
The DNA here is from genome assembly GCA_036346205.1 of Vesta saturnalis. NCBI lineage: Eukaryota > Metazoa > Arthropoda > Insecta > Coleoptera > Lampyridae > Vesta > Vesta saturnalis. The sequence goes on from JARFJB010001965.1 coordinate 9,218,913, forward strand.
CATTATTTTGGGGTTATCGACAAAGCTCAACTTTTTGGTGTACATCAATAGTTGTGAAATTTTTCAAGCAACTTCGTTTTTTAGGGTATAGTATTTAATTAAAATATTTTGGATGCTTTAATTGCAATTACTTAATTCAAACGATTCTAAGGTAAATAAGTTTAAATACGCGGATTGGAAATATTTTGATTAAAAAACATTAAAGATGTTTACCCGAAATGAATTGATTTAGTTGAGAACCTCTAATTGCCAATCTTGAATTTATTCTTACAGAAGTTTTTAATTTCGAAGTGAATTAACACCAGCTAGTTTTTTAAATTTTCATTTATGTGCTTTGTTAGGAGTGATTAAATTAACTTGAATGAATTACAAATACATTCTTTCATTTTTGAATAAATTTTTGCACTCGGAACTATTGATGTTTGGTTACAATGAAACGTACAAATTTCGTTATCTTTTTTTTTGACAACTTTTGTAATCGAACTTTAAGCATGTCTAATGTAAAATTGTGTTTTTGTGTTCGTGTTTTTGTATACAATAGCTGTAAAATGTATGTATTGTATGTATTTCTTTATGGAACATTTGTATAACTATTGAATTTCAGTTTTTCAGCTGATTATAAAAGCGTATTTATTTGTGTAAATACTGTCAGAGTCAGATTATACCTATTTCAGATTCAAACCTGCGATTTTAAATACATGTATTTGAATGACTCAAGGAGTACTTTTGGTAAATGTTTGACTACTAATTTATGTATTCAAAATTTTTGCTTGCTCTCATTTTTGTGGCATATGTTGTTGTTTTTAAAGGCGCTCAAACTATTGAAACTTACTAATTGTTTCAATTTATTTAAAGAAGAAATACATTTGTTTCTTAATATGTGTGAAATATTTCTATCGCTTACCACGCTACATATGAACTAATTTTAAAACCATGGCATTGTTTTTTTTTAACAAATTTCACATTTTTGGTATATTTTTTTGTTTAATATTCGGGTTTGAATTTGAAATAATAATAGAGCCTTCCACATTTAATTGAGTATGAAATATGCTTAATTAAAGACAATGGCCACAAATAATAAATGAGAAGAAATCTAAAACGTTAGTGATGAATATTTATACAAATTTATATAAATTTAACGTTTGTTTTATAGAATACATTGTTTAAATACACACATTACCAATTGCTCTGTTATGCTAATTCTAAATTAATTAAAAACTTGTATGTCTCCTCATATGACGGTTTATATAAAACAATACTAATTTATTCATAATGCATTATTTCTCTTTTATAACTTATATTTAATTCCTAATTTAATGAATTATAAATATTAACAATACATCATGGAGTATTGCATTTATATATGAAACAATAGGCTAATAACACTAAAAGTACAAAATTAAAAAAATTAATTATAAATTTATTAAAGAGACATTTAATTTCACCCACTCAAAACATAAATTGTTTATTATATTGCTGGCACAATCCATTTTAATTATTAATTTCGTTGCATCTAGCAAGTGTTGTTTAGTAAAGTGACAATTTTATCTGTAGGTATCAATTTTAATCCCTACCATACCATACCTACGTCTAAAATAGTTATATGTCTATCACATAAATATCGTGTAGACTACGCTTAAACTTATATACATTAAAATCGATGTATTCGAAAATAAGTTTGATAGTCTAATATTTAAATTTATAAAAACTACTTTTTATAATTATAATTATAATTTTGCAACAAATGAACTTTTAGTTTATAACCACTGTATGTTTTTTCATGTGATAATCAAGTTGGGTAAATTTGAATTAATGAACTATTGATTAAAAGTAACAAAAGTTTACCCAAAGCGATTATTACCTTTACCTTTATGTGCCACATCGTCCATGGACGTAATGGCCGTAGGCCATGGTGCCACCGTGGCACCTAGTTGCTGTGCCGGAAGTATGATGGCGAATTCTTTTTGCAACCAACTTCCTGGTGTTATTCTGGAAAATAGAAAAAGAGTTGCTTAAGATAATCGCAAAAAACAATTCATGAAAAACAACACAATACAATAAGAAAGCAGAAATGTTTATACTAATAATGTAATCTCTCTTATATGGTTTAACGCACTTCCTTTATGTGTAAAAAGGATAGGTACTGTATAAACAAGGTAAATGAAATAAATATTTACTTTACCATATTTCTAATAGTTTAGTTTCCATGGTGTTCTTAAATAAACAGTTGTGAAGCAATTCAATATAGTTTGACTATTCGTGCTAAAATTAGTTATTTAACACGTTGACTGCCGTAATGGTGAAAAAAAATGTCATTACAGCCACAATGATGTTTTTTATTTAAATGAAGCAAAAATTGTTTGTTTAATTATGTTAACCATAATATTGCGAAAAAACTTGCTAGAACGTGTTGGGTACACGCCGCTCCAACAGTAATAAATTTATCATAAGGGCTGCGTGACATACACCTGGAGTCACGGTCAGAAAGTGGGCTAAAGCAAGCATAAACAAGTCGTAGCTTATCTTGTAATGTTAGTATTGTTTTTATCTCAGATCTGTGTAGGTTGTACTGTAACGATCAATTACTCTGGTTATTATTATTTTTACATGCTGTGAACATGAGTTACGAAGAAGAACAGCGTAACTTGGAAAAACTTTCTCAGGTAAGGTATTTGTTTGGACTTTGAGTGTTGTAGTTTTTAATAGTACAATTTGATGTGTAGGAAGTTTTGTCTGATGAAGATGAGAATCCTTTTGAGTTATTATAATCGGATGAGTATGTTCCTCGTACTTCAAGTGTGGTGATTCGGAAGAATAACCAGAAGAATGTCTCTCTTCTAAAAAGCGTAGTACTACGGCGGAATTTGGAAAATGTCATAAGAAAGATAGGCGCCCAGAAATAGCAAGCGCTTCAAATAATGCCTGCACCAGTAGAGAAATCCAAGTAGATACCGAGAAGGAAACCATTGAACGAGGCATAAGGGATTACGCTGCAGATAGCAGTGACGAAAATGAAAGAGAAACAATAGCAACAAATCTTATTTGGGGCGATGCGACGGCATGCACTTTAAAAAGTTTACTTATACAGGTGCTAATACTGGTGTGGATGCAGAAATATATGAAAATTATTTCAATAAAAGTGTAATAAACTTTTATTCTTTTTCGTCAATGACCCTCTGCTCAATATAGTGGTTCTGGAAACTAATCGTTATGCAGCACAGTTTAAGGCAGCAAAGGCCAGAATCCATCAATGGGTAGACACTAACATTAGCGAAATTAAACAACTCGTTGGATTTCTGTTTTGGATGGGGCTCTGCTATTATCCGTCCATAGAATCCTACTGGAATAAAAATGTTCTCTACCAAAATAACATAAAATCGCTAATGTCAAGAAATCGATTTCAGTTGATGTTGAGGATGTGGCATTTTCATAACAACGATTCCGTTACTATTGAGAGGTTGCAATAAATCTTACCTCACATTGAATCGCTCGTCAACAATTTTCAAGCTCCTATAGTTCCAAAAGATTCTGTATGTATCGATGAAACTCTTGTTCCGTTCAGAAGACACTTGAGTTTCAAGCAGCATATCAAAAATAAGCGCCACGAATTTGGCATAAAGCTATATAAATTATGTTTGAAAAAACGATATACCTATAATCTTTACGTATACTGCGGTCAAGATAAAGTAGAAGGTCAGTCTTCATCGCAAAATATTCTGTTCACTCTGTCTGCAAACTTATTGAATGCGGGACGCACCATACACACGGACAACTACTATACCAGTGTGTCATTAGCGCATGCATTGCTAGATAAACAGACCTTAGATCGAATAGTAAGCTGAACCCTAAAGGAATTATTGAAAAAAAATTGAAAACAGGAGAAGCTGTAGCTGCTGAAAGTAATTCTGGCATAATGGTGCAGAAATGGAAGGATAAGCGGGATGTGCTTATCTTCAGTACCAAGCACAATTCACAGTAGGTAAAAGTAAAGCATGGCTCTAAATAAAAAGAAAAACCGCCGTCGGTGATTGATTGTAATAACCATAAGACCTATATAGATCTGTCCGATCAGATTGTCTTAGACGTGGAGTCAAGTTTAGGATGTTGGCAGAAATCATAGAGGAAGGTACTGTTTATGCTATGAAAGACTAAAAGTAGAAATTGGACGAGTTTCTGCTCAAGTAAAGGCTCCACGCACCAAACTGAGGTATAACCAATGCTCAAAAGACTACTGTTTGTCTTGTTTTTTAAAGTGCATATGTGTACAAAATAAGAATTTTCAATCGTTGTTTAGTTTTTTTTTATTATTTAATTCCAACGAGTATTTGTTTTTCTTATACTTTACGTTTTGTACTTCAGAATAACAGTTATGTATGAATAAATTTTGAACACCCTGTTTTGTGGCATTGTGTACCCACCAATAGCTCCAAAGCCACAGGGCAAAAACGTTTTCTGTTCCTACAAGTCATAATTTTCTGACCCCCATATAAGAAGTAAAGGAGTTACATATGTGAGTACATGAGGCTCATCACAAGCATAAGCTCCAATGTGGCGTCACATGATCATTATAAAAAATTTAGCGGGACACCACATTGGGCTCACCGCACGACAGCCAACGTGCTAATGACGATTTTACCCAGTCAACGTACCAAACGAACAAATTTTTCTGAACTCAAACTTGGTCTCTAAGTTTAGATTTATGTAATTCATTATTGTCTTCTTTAACGATGTTGCAAGCGTTTAAAAAAATAGTATATTTATACAGCTTAAGAAGTGACTTTTTGTGTCTCATCTGCTCATGTTCTCCTCACTCCCTTCGACGATCAAACAAACAAATTCGTCACAAAAAGTGACACTTTGGAGTTTAATAAACTAGTATACTATTTTGACATTAAATAACTGTAATGAAATCTTTAATAATATCGGTCTGGTAATCAACCTTTTCTTACAAAGGGATTTGAATATAAACGTATATTCAAAGACAAGAGATGGAAAGATAAAGAGAAAATCAGATTGCTGGTCCAAATCTAAGGAAACTTTTTAATTCAATATAAGTTTGTATTTAAGAAAAATTTAATTTACATGTAAAAAATCTTTAAGTGTTTTCATGTTTCATTTTTCAGATTCTATTCAGTTTACGCCAGTTTTCTTGTTTAAGGTGGGAAAGTGACTCTATTTGTTTACGTTGCTATGAGTAACATTTGCATTCTTTCCATCGTGATACGCTATTTTCCTAAACTTCTTTTACGTTACAAGCAATGTCTTGGAAACATTATTTTGTGCTCATATAAATATTTGAAATTTCAAAACTCAATAGAATTTATTAATTTTATGAACTAAGCAGTAATTTAATTTAATCGGAAATTTTCTTCTTCTTGTTGAAGTTGTTTGGCTGTTTATAAATCTCATTAGCTTCGCGTTGTAAACGAATATAATAATAATGAGTTTGCTTTAATAAAATTTGCATATTATCAAATTGATGTCATGATTTAGATTATTTAAGGCATGATTAGTTACTACAAATTCCTCTGTTTGACTTTAGTTTACTATCAAGTCATTTTGTGGTTCCAATGTATACTTTTCCACAAGAACAAGACAACTTATATACTCCGGAAGATGAAACTGGATTTGAAACATCTTTAGGTGACCTTAAATATTCTTTAATCTTTTTTGTAGGTTTATAAACAGTCCTAATGCCATGACCAATTAGGATTTTCTCAATTCTATCTGTAAAGTGAGTTATAAAAGTAAGAAAAGTACTTCATGAATATTTTTAGCAAGTGTAATAATATTCCCAATATCTTTAAGCGAATAACCATTAGCTTCTAGTGATATTCTAATAGTTAAACCGATCTGTCAACAAATCAGAATCTAATATTAGAATCTTTAGTTGCCTTGTAAATATGTTTACCTAACTGTTGTAGCAGTATGTTTTCATATTTCATAAATTGTTTGACAATTTAATTTCTTTTTTTAAAGTTAATTGTAATCGAAACGTTTAAATGTGTAAAAAACAAACTTCAGGAACATTCCTTGCCGAATTAAACTCGTTGATACCTGGTGTAGTTATGGGTTGGCTTTTTCAATTTTAACCATTTTGTTGGATTTTTATATTATGGCAATTTTTAGTATGTTAAGTTAGATATAGGTATTGTCGGAATAACTCGATAGTCTTTATTTTTAGGATCAAATTGTTAACGTTTTTGTTACAGTTATTTGAACACAAACAAGCATTCTTATCTTGGGCGCCAATTGCTTGTACATTTCGTTTTTGTATTTTGTAACATATGAAATAAATTGAAATTAGTAATTCGACTTATGAAAATGTAAACTTTCATCATTATTACACATAATTAAAATACTTTGCTTTTGGGTGTATTTTTATATTTATTATTTTGTATAAATCTATAGGTTTCGATAACAATTACTGTTATCGCCCTCAGTAGTGGTAATATCTTTAAGCAATTCTTAAAGGTATTACCACTACTGAAAACGATAACTGTAATTGTTCGAAACCAAATATAGATATAAAAATACACCATTGAAAAGCCCAAAAGCTAAGTATTGTAATTATGTATTCGTGTTATTTTAGAAAATGGTACAAATTCAGAAATGTTTAATTTAAAACTATTTTCTGTTCACCGTAGGGCGAAGTGCAATAAATCATTGACTGTCGAAATATCTAAACTAAAGTGGACAGCTAAAGACCGTCCAACCAAAAATTTTTTAAAATTACAAGAAATGTTCCGCTTCTGTTTGTAAATTGGTACATTTGCGCCGTTGAGACATCCGGGACAGCACGCTTTTACCTGTTTCAGTTAATGCTCTAGACATCACGTTAATGGCGCGCAACTGGGTTTTTGGAAAGCATTCGGACATTATAAAAATAAGAAAATTACTTCATTATTACAAGTACTTATCCTTTAGGTTTATCAATCGTGTATTTCAAGATAAATTATACAAACGCTATACGTTCCAAATACCGATAACAATTACAGTTATCGTCGTCAGTAAGAATAACAATTTAAAAAAATAGAGTAAAAGTGTTTGTAATTATAGTTTAAATTCTAAAAGTTTACGTTTTTAATTACTTCATTAATTTCAGTCCAAACAGCAAAATGTGTAGGAAAACATACAAAAGTCTAAATAACTTATTTATATTATTTACAAAAAATATATATGGAATTCTTTTCTGAACAAAGACTATTTTGAGAAATTAAAAAAATTCAAAGATAATTTTCGTTACTTTAACTCAAATTATTTTAGTTCCTTTTTATAATCAAATAATCATATTTCTATACTTTCACCCAAACACTGTAAGTGAGTAAAATTGTGCACATGGCTTGTATAAACTAAGTGCAATTTTTTCATAAAATACTTAACCTGGCATTAAAATAATTTTTATCTTTTTCCCAGGAAATTGGTGTGTAAATAAACATTTTTGACGGTTTATAAATAATGACTTCTGATAGCACTAGCTCCAAATGGTTGCCAACACTGTAAAACCATAAAATTTAGCTTCTTGCTGAGGGAATACGTTTGACCCTTTTTCCAATGAAATTGGCCAATAAATAAAGATTTTTGATAACCCAATCCTTGGCTGTTTTCTATTAAATTGCCTCACAAATAAGGATTTGGTGCACCACAAGGCCGAAACGATGAACAATGTTGTAAAACTATAATATTTAGTTTACGCCCCTGGAGCAAATGATTTTGACCGTTTCCTCACGGAAAGTGATGTTTAAATAAATATTTTGAACTAATTACAAAAGATGAATACACATTAAAACCACAAAACTTTGTTCTTCGCTATGAAAGTAATGCTTTCCCAAAGAATTTGACATGTAAATGCAAACTTTCAATGCGGTGAATATATTCTCAAACCACTATGGTGATGAATGAACAAAGCTTTACGAAAAACGGTCGTCGCATGTGAACGTTATTATATATGCAGCTCTTCAGGAAATGGCTTATGCTTCCTTCTCTCCCTCGTCTGATAAAAGTGTTATTGCCTATTGGCACCCCCTCAGGAGTAGCTTAATTTGTTAGAAATGAACACAGATTGAGAAACAGGCGGATAAAGTGAGGACAATAGTTTATTTTTTTATTCCAAAAAATGGATTAAAAATTATCGGTTCTTAGTAGCCACACTGTGTAATCAATTTGAATACTGGTCACACAAAAACTTCTAGGTAAATATTGACTAATATTAGGTTGGGGAAAAAGTTTCTTCGCATTTTATATGAAAATTCAAGAGATTTTTTTTCAAAGTTTATTTACATTTAATTATAGTATATATGTGCCATTTTGTTGAATGATTTTTTGCCATCTTGTAGGTAGTGACATGATCACATTGCTGTAGAAATTTTGGGACTTCTGATAAAAAACGTGACAAGTAGTATTGACAGTCCTCTCTTGATGTTAACCTGACACTGCTTAAAGAATTCTGAAGAAACCGAAACAGGTGGAAACCTGAAGGTGCAAGGTCAGAGCTATATAGCGGATGCATTAACACATCCCAGCCAAACTCTCTTAATTTTTGCTGAGTGGCTAAAGATGTGTGTGGTCTAGCATTATTGTGATGAAAAATCCGGTGGTAAAAGCTCATAATGAACAATGCCCTTCCAATCCCACCATACACACAGCATCACCTTATTGCGAGTTAACCCGGGTTTTGCCATAGTCTGTGAAACCTGACCGATCTTTGATCACCACCTTTTTCGCACGTTCTTGTCGTACGTGATGCAATTTCCATCACCAGGTATCAATCTCTTCAAAAACGATTTGGTTTCATTACGTCTCCATAAAGAATCGCAAATGAGTACACGGTTCATTAGGTTTCTTTCAGTGAGCTGGTGTGGCACCCAAACATTCTTTTTTATGTACCCAGCTTTTTTCAAATGGGTCAAAACTGTTTTGTGGTCAATTTCCCGTTCTTCAGCTACGTCGTAACTACAAATATGCCGAACTTGCTCCACTTTTTCAAAAATGGCGTCCATGATATCCGTAATAGGGCGACTAGAGCGAGGTGCATCTTTGACATCACTATTCCCAGATTGAAAACGCTTAAATCTTTATTTAGATAACTTTTAAATATTTTTTTTTCATTTGCGCATAATAGATATTTATGTATTAAGGGCATAATCTACAATTATGCCCGTGGTACATACAATGTTTTATTTTATTTTGCACCATGAAACTGGAACAAAATTTTAAAAAGATTCGGTATTTTCGGCAAGTTTTTAAATGCAAATGCAGTGAAATAAAGTCGACAGTAGGCTAATTTGTTGTTACTAAGATACTGTGATATTACTAAATTGTTGCTAAGGTACTGTTTGTTTGTAAATAATTTGCATTCTAAAATGGAAGGTGAAGACGCAAAAACTTATTCACAAGAAATTTTAGATGAATTTGAGGCCGCCCAGGCAAAAATAATTCCAAGTAAATCGAAATATTTATACATAAAAGAGTACGAAAAGTTTTGCGCGTGGCGGAGCACAAAAAAATGTGTCCACAAAATGTGATGAAAAAGTTGTGATGGCATACTTGTCTCAAATGGTAAGGGATTGTATATATACATTAGTCAATTATCTTTAATCAATAAATATCTATTTTTGCAGTCAAAGATCTATAAGCCGTCGTCACTGTGGTGTTTATATTCTAAATTGAAAAAGATGTTCAAGTTGAAGGAAGATGTTGATATATCTCGTTTTTCCATTCTCACAGAATTCATGAAGAATAATTCTGTAGGTGATCAAGCTAAAAAGTCCTATGTATTGCAACGGCATCAAATTGAAGAATTCATGTTGAAGGCGCCTGATCATACGTACTTTATAGTTAAGGTATAACGATTTTAGTTTTTTTTCCAATTCTCATTATAAAAATTATTGTGTTTTATAGGTTGTCACATCCTTTGGTATTTTTGGAGCATATCGTCGCGAAGAAATGCACGATTCGGCTGTACAGGACGTAACAACTGAGGGATCAGCGCTATTAGTGAAGATCAAAAAAACCAAAACTTATACTTCGAGGCAATTTACAATTGTACCAAGCGATGGATTGGTTGATTACGTCTCTTTGTACCGAAAATATGCAGCATTACGACCGGAACATACTAAAATTGACAGCTTGTTTTTGTCGTATCATAATGGCAAATGTAGTGCTCAGACTGTTGGGAAAAACACCTAGGCAAAATGCCGAGGATAATAGCAGAGTTCCTCAATCTACCGGATGCCTACAAGTACACAGGACACTGCTTTCGCAGGAGTGCGGCGACGATCTTTGCAGAAAGCGGCGGTGATACAAGGGCACTGAAGCAGCTTGGTGGATGGCGATCGGATAAAGTAGCCGAATCATATGTAGAGAATTCTCTGCAAAATAAAATTAAAATTGCTCAGAACATTACTGGTACAGCAGCTATAAGTATACCACAAAACGGCGAAGGAACTGTCAGCTTTGGTGTTGGCTCATCTGGAGTTACAATTTCAAATCTATCCAACTGTATTTTCAATTTTTATAAAGAATAAGTTTCATTACTATTATTTTTATTAATAAAGGTTGTATAGTAAGGTTGTTGTTTCAATAATTCTTTCAACTTACGTGACATATCATGTCATGTGTTTGCTGTCAATCATGCTGCTTAGCAACGATGACATTTCCGTGCTATAAAGACCACATTACGCCCGCATTTTGGGGCGTATAAAGAACATTATGGTGGCAAAATAAAATAAAATAATTTTTGGTTAATTACACTTAATATTCACTTATATCATTCGTTTTGCAATTAAAATAAAATTTGGCTACTTTTACTAATTCTTCTAATTAGAATGATTAATTTATCTATACTAGACATTAAAAAAAAGCATTCCAGTGAAGCACATTTTAAACCTTTAACTCAAGAAACATTTTGATTGCAAATCTACCTATCAATAGCATTTTCACTTTTGTTTCGGTCCCTTTCCTGAAAAACAGTTATCCAACGGAATAATTATATTAAGTTGCTTTTTGAAGGAAGTCGCCAATCATCACATAAATGCAAAATAATGCTACAGAAAAACTAAATGTTTGTTCGAGTAATACGAATTCATTAGCCCAAATCCGGATACATTTAAAAGTTTACAGAATAGTATTGTATCTCAAAAAATATGTATGCTGCAACCAATACTACACAGTTACATTTATAGTATCTCAGATTTGTGCGCATGATCCCATCGAAAACAACGGCATTTTGAGTTACTACAGTCTTCGTCGTCATTAAGTTACTACAGTCTTCTTTGGATGGGTCGTACTGATAACTGTACGTTAGGAATGTTTATTACTTTAAGGAAACTGTGAACAGGCTATAGCTCACTTAACCGTTCGTTCGCTGTCTTTATTCAGAAGCATTGTCTTGCAAACCGAATGCCATAATGTTGCTGTCACCGAAAGATGGTTACATGCAGAGGGCTTATGAAATGATGGATACAATTATATGCGCAGAGATTAAGATGGTAGTGGAGTGTAAAGTGAACATCACGTTTGTAGGAACCAGAAGCCAATTTGACGCCGCCCTGTTAAAAGTAATCTTCTATGTTGCCTACTTAAATAACGCATATAATGATCAAGTCTCATATTGAGAAAATGCCAAAAGTCATTGCAAAGGACAAAGTTTCAAATTTTAAGGCGCTATAAGCACCTTTAAAATAGTGCAATGGAGAAAAGTGTGGGGAACTTATCGCAATGGTGTCGGATATATTTCAAGTACGTAAGAACTTAAATCAATTTTTCGTGCCCACCTTAAGAATCTATTTGGTTTCAGGTTTCACAGCGAACTATCCAAGACATCATAACGACAAGATCTAAAAATATAAAGTCGACACATTGTGGCAAACGCGGAAAATCTGGATTTTGGTATTTCACCTTTCAGAAAGATCTGCGACTAATTTGGCAATTTAATTTTAACAATGAATATTTTACTTTGGAAAAATTGTACTACCATGTTAAAAAAACAGATTTAGATTTTGATGGGGGCCGAACGACATTATTTAGAACTTGTGTATTAGACGAAACGTGACATCAAAAGTAATAAATCCAAAATTTAAATTGAAAGTAAACGCTATACCGCTTTAAACGCGGGGTGTAATTTCGGGTTTCCGGAAAATTTGTGACTACTCGATTTGGGAAACAAAGATCGGGATTATAATAAAACTATGAATGGAGACCGGTTTCAAAATTGGGTGATTAAACAGATGACTACTGCGTCGTCCAAACTACCCGAAAATTGTGTGATTAGACAAACCACCCTCATTTTCTAGTAAGAAACATCAGGTGCAGGAGTGCTTGGTTACGCACGGGGTCGAAATTGATGGCAAAATTACAAAACAGCAACTGTGGAACAAAATTCAACATTTTAGTTCTAGAGGGAAAAATTATGTAATTACGTAGATAATATTTTTATTAAGCTTCGATATGAAGTTTTACGATTACATCCTTGCCATTGTCAATATAACTCTATTGATATAACATGAGGCTTTTGTAAAGCAATTAAGTTCTGAACCCCCTTCTAAAGATAGGTCTCAGAACTTATTGCTTGAGGCCTTATCCAAATGTGGCAACATTTTTGTTCGCATACGGGAAAGATTATTTCAAATGATTGGGAGAAACATATGAGAAATTCTTCGATTGAAAATATCCCATCTGTTATTGTAGCACTAGGAGAATCAGATTCAGATTCTTCTGGTGATATAATGCAGTTAGAATAGAATCCCACTGTTTGGCATTAAAATTTTAATAAAAATACATTTAGATATTTGGTTCTCGTCAGGTCTTGTCTGTGGACACGAAAGCCGCAATCTTGTGGTCAATTTCATTAGGTACGACTTAAATGCATACATTTCTGGTTATTTACTTGCATGTATACGTAACCGTCAGGAAAATAATGATGCAGCAAATTTCATCACGAAAGCAAATCTTCACAATGGATTACTTATGAAAAAGCGCTGTGGATTCCCTGGATAAGTTAAATTTAATGGATACATCCTATTGATGTTCTGGTTGCTTGTTGACTTTGAAGAAAGAGAAAATTGTAGTGGGTAAATTTTATTACAAAAGGAGATCTTCTCATGGGTGACTTATAAAATTGCACTTTGGTTTTCCTGCATATTTCTTCATTGTTTTTTTATTTTGGAAGGGCGAAAAAGCGAGAAGGGGTTCTTATTGGTTTTTACGTAGATTTGGATAACAAAACGCTGCAATAGTTTTAATTTAAAAATATAACCTACAATTTTAAAAAATCAAGCTACAGTAATAAACTTCTTCTTCTTCTTTTGACAGTACTCTCCGTAGATTTCCATGGCCTGCTCTATTTAACAGTGAGATGGGTCATTATGATGAAATGATTTGTATGTATGTATTTAAACTAATTCTACGCATGGTGCGTAGTTTATAAAAATCAAACCGAAATATAAACAGAACGATACTATTGAATAATGTAAACGTTTAGAAAAAAAAATTATTTTATTACTATTAATATATTTTAAATTATTAAATACATTATATACTCGGACATCTATCATTTAATCTACGCAAAATAAAAACGTTCTGTAAACTTTCCCATTTTATTTCTCACAAGCCCTCCACTAAGATTGGTGACTGTTGATAGTAAAACCAATGCGCATTTAACTCTGAGTATAATTAAAATATCTAGTGTTGAGGAATGCATAACATTCCAATCTACAAAGTGGAAAGTAAAAGAAATGAAATAATTTTAATAATCATGTTCTTAAAGCTATGCAAAGTTAAATTATCTTTAAAAGATATGTTTACACATTTTTCTATAAAGTTGATCGTTATTCAGATATTAAAAATTGAACTAAGACTTGAAGTCTACCTTAGGATTTTTTTTGCCGATATATTACGCGTTGTATCAAAACAATGCATACAACATAATTAATCGATACATTAAGTCTATATGTCGGTATTTTTATATCTTTGAAATATGCAGGTTGAATTAAATTTTTGCCTACGTAAATGGTCATAATATTGTTACATTAAAGATATCTTAAAGAGTAATGAACAACTCAAACATATAACATAACGTGTGTTACAACTTGTAACGAACGTACAACAGTTAGAAACTAGCAGTAATTTAAGTATAGTGCGTAAGGTTTGTGTTCGGTGTCACAAGTATATTATACAATACATCAATACAATTTCTTCATTTTCTGTTCGTATAAAATTGCTACTACTGTATGTGTTTGTAGTGTGCTGTTACCCAAAAATGAGAGAAAAATGCTTATGGGCAGCTGGTACGTCTAATAATAAACAAATCATGAATACATAATCCCCTATAAAAATTAATTGCAAGGAAACCAACAAAACCAATAAATAAGTAAAACACTAACTTTTGGGTTTATTAATTGTTATGTATCATTACATTTCTATAATTAACCTTACAAACTTTTAAACCTTTCAACAGCAATAGCAGCTATGATTCTCTGTAAGAATGCAATAAGTTAAAATTTATGCTTGGCTATCGTGCTAATTATGTACAGTCCTACTATTATGAACATTATACATACTATAAAATAGTAAATAAATAATTAAGTCGTAATTGTGTAAACCAAAAATGAAGATGTATCCATCCCAATGATCTCACAGATTTGAAGAAAACTAACTCCATCAAAGATAACAACACAAATAGAATACACACGTACGAGATCCGGGTGATAATTAGTAGGCCTAGGCAAGAGCCACCAGTAATGAATAATTTTTTTGAAGTTGTAATTAATAAATAATTATTACTCTTTCTTGTATTAGGATTAAATCGCTAAAATTGATCAGCTCGAAATCAAACAAATCTGTATCCAACAATGTCTCTGGGAGAAACTAGTCTGTTTTGCGTTTGGTTTCAATAAATCTTAAATTTGCTAAATTTCTTGGGGTAACACCATCCATCCTGTTGCTTTAAAACTGTTAATCATCCAAATAATTCTGAATTATGAATGAAAATGGAATTTATTTAACAGAGGTATTATTAATTGTAACGTGCCAATTCTTGGCTACCATTAGCTTAATTTAAGTTTTGAGTTTTTGTTATTATTGGTAAATATATTTACATTACGTTGGTATCTTTAGGCATTTCCTTTTTCTCTCAATAATAAAATTTTGGTATATGTCGATACTTTCTCTTTAGTGTACATAATTAGGAATGTCCGTGTACATAGTGTTATGGTCTGTAAGGGCTATTTTAACCACATCAATTTTGTTCTTTGCGCAAACGCGAACTGAACTTAATTCATTTTTATTCTATCTACCTTGTAATTCAGTACGCTATAAATTTTTAAGTTTTACTCCCTTGTATAAAATATGTAACGGCTTTTGATTACATTTTGTATATATTATATTTAATAGGGAAATCCCCTGGCATTGGAAAAGTCTTCATTTATGATATCCAATATGATAATGAATTTCGTATCGTGTAGATGATGGTATAGGAAGCGTAGTTGATGACGTCATAAAATACATAAAAGAACATTGAAGAACTAAAAATGGGCGCTAACTTATAACAAATAAAAATGTATTGCACCTCGGTTTAGCTCAGCAAGGTACATTACTTACGAAACTTACTGTAGGTCGAGAACTCATTTTTATCAGGTTGTGAGGGATGTTTACACATTTTTCTATAAAACAGATCGTAATTCAGATATTGAAAAAATATGTTATAAAATTAAATTTTCTTTAATATATTTACATATTATCCTATAAGTCGATCGTTACTGAGACATTGAAAAAATTTTAACACTTAAATTTTAGTATCTTTGCCGCTAAATTACGCGTCGTATCAAACAACTGCACAGAACATAATTAATCGATGTGTTTCAGGTCTATATGCTGACATTTTTATAACTTTGAAATATGCAGAGACACTAAATAATAAAAACAAAAATTGCTCGAGGAAAAGTGAAAGGAAGTTTAAATGAGAAATTTTAATTAATTACGTAGTGTCGTCCTGAAGTTATTGTAGATAACACACCCACACGCGCTCGCATACAAACGCGCACACACACACACACACACACACACACACACACACACACACACACACACACACACACACACACACACACACACACACACACACACACACACACACACACACACACACACACACACACACACACACACACACACACACACACACACACACACACACACACAAACACACACACATACACACAAACACACAAACACACACTGTGCACCCGAACCCACGCATGCACACACGAACAAACAAACACACACACACGCACATACGCGCACGAGCGCACACGCGTACAGGCACACACACACGCATGCGCACGCATACGCACACGTACACGGACACTGTATGCACACGCAGCACACCCATACAGACACACAACCACGCACGCACACACACACACACACACACACACACACACACACACACACACACACACACACATACATAAACACATACACACACTGTGCACCCGAACCCACGCATGCACACACGAACAAACAAACACACACACACACGCACGCACATACGCGCACGAGCGCACACGCGTACAAGCACACACACACACGCATGCGCACGCATACGCACACGTACACGGACACTGTATGCACACGCAGCACACCCATACAGACACAACCACGCACGCACATACACACACACACACACACACACACACACACACACACACACACACACACACACACACACACACACACACACACACACATACATACACACATACACACACTGTGTACCCGAACCCACGCATGCACACACGAACAAACAAACACACACACACACACACGCACATACGCGCACGAGCGCACACGCGTACAAGCACACACACGCATGCGCACGCATACGCACACGTACACGGACACTGTATGCACACGCAGCACACCCATACAGACACACAACCACGCACGCACACACACACACACACACACACACACACACACACCAAACGTTGTAGAATGAGCTAATAAGTCGATTTAGCAATAGTTAAAAAAAGTTAAATGCATAACCTTCAAAACCTACATATGTATATGTAGGTTAGAAGGTGAAAATGAATAATTACCGTTACCAAAAAAGTATTTTATAACTAAATACGGTATACATCCACAAAAACGATTTTTTAATACCGACGTATCGAGCTGGATGTGTTTCAGGCGTGTTTCTGCTATCTCAGATTTCAGTTTAATTCAATCTTAAAAATGTAATATGGTTTTTACGCCTAGTAACAAAACAATGGTTCTTAGGTTCGTATGAACAAATTAGCTGTTACACTCCGGAAGCTAATACTGGAAGTAACTTGTGTTTTATATGTAAAAATAGTCTTCATTCCCAGATTTATTAGGAGTTCTTCAATACGGTTTGTAACGTTTTCTAAGGAGTAAGAATTAAGTGGCAATCTTTCTTTACGGGTACGTTAAACACGTTTAATAACATTACATATTTCTTTGCACGATAACCATTAGCAGCAATTGCTGTGATGCGTAAATTCAATTGCAAACAAAATTATTACTTCTGCACTAATTAGTTGTTTTAACTGTTTGGAAGAAACATATGTCCGATACTTCAATTCCAGTATTAAAAATCTGATGTGGCCTGTAAGAAAGTGTTGGTGGTTGGTCAGGCTGCTCTTTTTAGTTTATACACGTTTTCGCTTATACGGAATATTTTCGCTGACATATAATTGACAAAGTATGGTCTTATTTCTTACTTTTATCCACTTAATCAATTTAAAAATTATTATGTGCCAAATGTTATTTTTATCAATCATATATAAAATAGTAATGAACTTATGGCTTTAAAATTTATATATTAATTAGGAGAGGTAGTTTCCTTTATCTCATGAACTGTCAAAATTATCTAAGTTAAGGTAGTTTAATTAAGTTAAGATAAACGTTGCTTAAATTATTGATATCAGTTTTATGGTTAACAGTATTATATTTTTGAATATAGAACATTTTCACGACAATTCTTTTATGATAACTATTTTCGTATGCTAAAATTTGTTTATCGTCGAAATCAAAAGTATGACCAAATTCTAAATAATGGTTACAGAGGGCCGAATCATTACGTTTAGTTTTTATGGAACAACGGTGTTGTGCTACCCGTTTTTTAATCATTTGTGAAGTTTGTCCAACATAAGATTTGGAGCAGTTGTTACAATTAATTTTATAAATTAAATTTGATTTATTGTCAACTGGTATATGGGCTTTTAGTTTGGAGTAAAAACTATTGATTGTGCTGAAATTTTTAAAAGTGATATGATTAGATTCTTGTTGGGTTTTATTGAGTATGAATTTCTTAATTTTTGTGGTGACATTAGGTATATATGGTAATAGGGAGTATTGTTTAGCTTCCTTTTTATCTTTAAGCTTGTATCTATTGTTTATCCAATTAATTCTTTTATTTATATGTTTATTTATAAATTGTAGGGGGAACTCATTTTGAACTAGTGCTTTTTTAATTTTTTCGATATTATGACTCCTAAATTTTGTGTGTGATAAGATTTTAGCCCGATCAACTAAGGCATGGATAATATTATTCTTAAATTTGATGTAATTTAGTGAATTGAAATTAAAATATCTACCCGACCGTAAAGCTTTAGTATACCAGTTGGTAATAATTGTTTTACCATCATTTAGTAGTGTAATATCTAGGAAGTTAAGTTTTTGATCATTTTCGTTTTCAATAGTAAATTGAATTCTTGGATGAAAGTTATTAAACTGTGTGACGAGTGAGTCTATAAATTCAGGGTTCATTAAAAGAACACAGTTGTCCATATATCTTTTGTAAAAATTAATTTTGTCATTCCAATAATCATTGTCAAGGATTTTGTCCTCAATGTATTCCATGACCAAGTTAGCTACTACAGATAAAAGTGGAGTGCCCATAGTAATGCCAAAAGTTTGTTTGTAAAAAATATTTTTATATTGGAAATAAGTTAAATAGAGAATTACCTCAGTGGCTTTGATAAAATTTGTTTCTTATAACTTTGTAAACTTAGAGATATTTGTCCATTTGTTTTTTATGCACTTAATAACTAAATCAAAATCAAAATTAAGAAAATCATACTCAATAAAACCCAACAAGAATCTAATCATACCACTTTTAAAAATTTCAACTCAATCAATAGTTTTTACTCCAAACTAAAAGCCGATATACCAGTTGACAATAAATCAAACTTAATTTATAAAATTAATTGTAACAACTGCTCCAAATCTTATGTTGGACAAACTTCACAAAGGATTAAAAAACGGGTAGCACAACACCATTATTCCATAAAAACTAAACGTAATGATTCGGCCCTCTGTAACCATTATTTAGAATTTGGTCATACTTTTGATTTCGACGATAAACAAATTTTAGCATACGAAAATAGTTATCATAAAAGAATTGTCGTGAAAATGTTCTATATTCAAAAATATAATACTGTTAACCATAAAACTGATATCAATAATTTAAGCAACATTTATCTTAACTTAATTAAACAACCTTAACTTAGATAACATAATTTCGATGTATAGTATAATATAATTTGTAACTAGTTGGTAATCCTGATATTAATTTTAAGTTGGCTAAGGGATTTAAAGAATTTTTCACTTTGATATTCGACAGCGTTTCCTTAACATATACGTGCTGAACATAAAGTAAAATATTAATTATTAATAAAAAAACGGAAAAATTGTAACTTTTCTAATATTTAGTGAATGTTCTCTAATATGTTCGTCCAAGTATGCACCCGTTATTACCGTAATTCTAATAAAATTAAATATATGGAAAATTCTTTAAAACTTTTTATTACTTTATAGGGTTGCTGAAGAACTCAAATTTAATATTTTTGTTCGTTTGGCTGTGTTTAAATGTACACATTAAGTATATATAGTAGAACCTTATTCCTTATTTTAATTTAATTTGTATTCGTTCATCATGGTAAGTTGTAAGATTACTTAATAATAGTATTGGTAACTAATCATAACATTATTTTTAGATTTAAGCTAGAATTTTAAAAATTTATAAATATTCACCAGCATTATATTTCTGAAAAAGGGAATAGTCGTCAATTGACACAATTTCCGGAAATGTACGTAAAATATATACAATTACTTGTTGGTTATTAACCTATTCAACAAAACAAGGGAACTGTTCTTAACCATGAAACTACCACACTATTAAACACAACTTTTAAAATTCATAAGTGCACTTAAGGTTTTTTACTTAATGTTGTACCTTTTGCAGAACATGATGGATGATAAATGAGTTTATACATTACTATGTATTTCAACAGGTGTGTAATAGATTAATAGCTAAACAAACTATTTAATAATTTCTTAAAAAAATTGACTACAATAATATTTGGACGATGGTTTCCGAATATATACTGAAGACATCTTTGATTTAATTGATTTTTAAGGCTTCGTACGAAAAATATGTGCAAAGAAAACTTGGCTAAAATTGAATAATCTTTAAAAAAGGCTTTTTGACGTAAAGTGAAAGGTTTTCCAGATATTCACCAAAAATTACTTTGAGTCACATAATGTTCTTTTAAGGGCTTATTTATAATTCTACCAAAAACTTTTATTAGTTAATATCTAGAATTGAATTATCTTTAAAAAAAGTAAATTCGTGCAAGCTCTTGTCGTCATTGATGATTCAAAAACCATTCATTTCAGCTCGACAAAATTTTCAGCAATTAAATGGCCGCTTGTGTTGTTACTTATGATAATACTAAACATAGAGTTTCATTTCATCAAATAGATGCGTATTTTTAAGTTATCTTGATTACAGACCCCAAGTTGAAAATGGTCTGTATGATTTTTACAATCCTAAAAACGTATTAATCCGTTGAAAACTCAACAATTTTTTTCACGAAAACAATACTTTCGTTATTGCTTCACGCCATGTGTAATCAGTTATTTTCCTCATCACAGTGAAACAGTGAGAAGAAGGAAATGTTGTATTTTACAATAAATAGTTCTGACAGAAACCATATATAAACCTATTCCGTTGCGACAACTTTTTTTTGTTTCTGGTGTATTATGTAGCCTCATAATTTCAAATTACTGTAACAAATTGTTTAACTTATTTCCTAGAGAATCGTTGCTATTCTTTGGTACAATGATATTGTTCAGAATATAGGAATGAATTTAACAGGATTATGAAATGGGTAGCAATCAAACTTTCAATATCCAAGCGTTGGGGAAGTAGAAGAAAGATGTAGACTTACCACAAGACGGATAAAATCAAACTAGGAAAATCTGGCGGAGTTAGACGGATTCTCGAGCTAGCCGGGCTAAAGTGGATGAGTATCTATACACATAGAACGTAATGACAATAAACAACGCAACTAAAAGCTCTTGCAATTTTTTTTTGATAGTGTGCTCATGCTAGGTAGTTAGTATTACTTATTTTAGCTTATATATATCTTATTGTAGACTGTTCAGGAGTCCTTCCCCTCTTCAGCCCTGGTAAAGCTCTTGCAACATTAACTGCATTAGTAAATAAGGATAAATTCTGCAATTACAGCGGAAATATAAATTCAGAATGAACTAAAAGTGCGCATGTCTACAATTCAGAGCAAAAAAAAAAACTAAATAGATAACATGAATTGTACTATTTGACAGGGTATCACGTAAAAACGTCGCTGCTAAAATGTCGCCGCCCAAAAGTCGCCGCGACAAAATCTCGCGGTCATAGACATCGCCGCACAATTGAAAAAAATCTTCTTTTACAAGTAAGGTGATCTGGTCGAATATCATACTTTTTTCACTATGTTGTGTAATGACCCACACAGAAAAAAATAATACTTAAAATAACATATAAAAATGATTTAATTATTGTTACAAGGGATTAAAGATAATCACAATGTTATTACCTCATTATCAGAAGTTTGGAAACAAAAATTGTTGTTTATCTAACCTAATTCTGTAAGGTTACAGTAGTTTTGTTTATCTTATCTAATTCTGCTAGGTTACAGTAGTTTTGTTTATCTAATCTAATTCTGTTAGTTTTGTATATGTAATCTAATTCTGTTAGGTTACAGTAGTTTTGTTTATCTAATCTAATTCTGTTAGTTTTGTATATGTAATCTAATTCTGGTAGATTACAGTAGTTTCGTTTATCTAATGCAATTCTGTTAGATTACAATAGTTTTGTTTATCTAACATAATTCTGTTTAGTTACAGTAGTTTTGTTTATTTAATCTAATTCTATTACGTTACAGTAGTTTTGTTTATGTAATCTAATTCTGTTAGGTTACAGTAGTTCTGTTTATCTAATCGAAATATGTTAAATTACAGTAGTTTTCTCTAGTTGATCTAATTCTGTCGGGTTACAGTAGTTTTGATTGAGCTAAATTAGCTTGGACTTTTATAAATATAATAAGCTTTCGTTGAAATTTTGAATATTTATTTATTTTCGGTGTAGTTCTTCAAAGTAAGATCATGTAAAACACTCGCAAATGAAGTTTGCAGTAACTCAGATCCTCATTTAGAATATAAAATGTCAAAAATTTTCTTTTACAAGTTAGGTGTTCGGGTAACAAATGTCTTATTTTTTTTCAACGCATTTCGTAATGGCCAAGGCGTATAGAAAAAAACCATTTAATTATTGTCACAAGGGATTAAAGATAATGCCAATTTGATTACTTCATTGTTAGAAGTTTGAACATAAACAATTTCAAAATAATAGCTACGTTACAGTAGTTTTGTTTATCTAATCTAATTTTGTTAAGTTACAGTAGTTTTGTGTATCTAATCTAATTCTACTAGGTTACTGTAGCTTCATTTTTCTAATGTAATTCTGTCAGGTTACAGTAGTTTTGTTTATCTAATCTAATTCTGTTAAGTTACAGTAGTTTTGTTTATTTGATCTAATTCTGTTAGGTTACAGTTGTTCTGTTTATCTAAACTAAATCTGTTAGATTATAGTAGTTTTGTTTATTTGATCTAATTCTGTTGGTTTACAGTAGTTTTGTTTATCTAATTTAAACTAGTTTTTGGCTTTTATAAATACAATAAACAAAATTGTTTACTACATCTTTAACAATTTTTAACAAACATTACTACTGACGAAGATAACTGTAAGTGTTATCGAAACGTTTAGATTGTATAATTTAAAGTACACCATTAAAAAATCCCAAAAAAGATAAGTATTTTACAATAAACTTTCGTTCAAATTTTGAATATTGATTTATTTTTGGTGCAGTTCTTCAAAGTGTGATAGTGTAAAACACTGGCAGAGGAAGTTCGCAGTAAATCAGAACCTCATTTAAAATATCAAGTGTCAAAAATCTTCTTTTACATGTTAGGTGATCGGGTAACGAATGTCTTATTCTTTTTTAATGTGTTTCGTAATGGCCAAGGCACATAAAAAAATACTTAAGGTAACGTATAAAAACAATTTAATTATCGTTATAAGGGATTACAGATAATGTCAATTTTATTACTCCATTGTTAGAAGTTTGGACACAAAAAATTTCAAACACATTTTTACGTTACAGTAATGTTGTTTATTTAATCTAATTCAGTTAGGTTAAAGTAGTTTTATCTATCTAATCTAATTCTGTAAGGTTACAGTAGTTTTATTTATCTAATCTAATTCTGTTAGGTTACAATAGTTTTATCTATCTAGTCTAATTCTGTAAGGTTACAGTAGTTTTGTTTATCTAATCTAATTCTGTTAGGTTACAGTAGTTTTGTTTATCTAATGTAATTTTGTTAGGTTACAGTAATTTTGTTTATCTAATCTAATTCTGTTAAGTTACAGAGTTTTGTTTATGGAATCTAATTCTGTTAGGTTATAGTAATCCTGTTTAAATTGCTGTAGTTTTGCGTTTGTAATCTAATTATGCTAGGTTACAGTAGTTTCGTGTATCTAATGTAATTTTGTTAGGTTGCGGTAGTTTTGTTTATCTAATCTAATTCTGTTAGGTTACAGTAGTCTTGTTTATCTAATGTAATTCTCTTAGGTCACAGTAGTCTTGTTTATCTAATGTAATTCTGTTAGGTTACAGTAGTTTTGTATATCTAATCTAATTCTGTAAGGTTGCAGTAGTTTTTTAAATCTAATCTAGTTCTGTTAGGTTACAGTAGTTCTGTTTATCTAATCTAAATCTGTTAGGTTACAGTAGTTTTGTTTATTTGATCTAATTCTGTTGGGTTACAGTAGTTTTGTTCATCTAATCTAAACTAGTTTGCACATTTACAAATACAACATACTTTCGTTGAAATTTTGAATGTTTATTTTTTTTTCAATGTGACTTTTTTGTTCGGCGACATTTTAATGGCAACATTTTAGGAAGTGACGTTTTTATCCGGCGACGTTTATGGCCGTGACATTTTGTCGCGGCGACTTTTTAACGGCCACGTTTTACCTACGACGATTTGACAGCGATGCTTTGTCGTGGAACAATTTGACAAAGGTTAAAGATTTTTTATTAAATAAGTATTACTCAAAGTCGCCTATAATTTTTTAAAGTCTTGTTGAGGATAATCGCCGCTATGCGATGTATTACGGTAGAAATTCGTTAAAATTTGTTAGAAATCCTGTTGTGTTCAGCAATATGTAAAATATAGCAAGTAAAAAATAAAAAATTCGTTAAAATAACGCTAATTGAACTACTAAGAAACGCATCTTAGGAGGATTGAGCAACTTAATCTACCATAAACGGGATTTTTGACAAGTACCCACAGATGCCTTTGTTAAAGTTAAATCCTGTACTTATACGTATTTGTAAAATAATCATTTAACAATGTACTTAATTAAAATTTTAAAGGAATATTCTTGTTTTAAAGCACGTTTTAATATTATTTTATGAATTTTATGGTAAAATCCAAAATTAAGTTGAAACTTTATTTCAATTTTTAAATTAACATTCAATGATAAAAAGTGTTTATTTAAAGCTTGGTATGTTACTTTAAAGCACAATATTTCAATTTAATGAAAATTTGAAGTAGTTATTGATTTTTCATTTACTCATCTCATTAAAACCTATTAATTCAAATTATTACACTAATTTAATAATAAATGAACATTTAAAATAATAGTGTGCTAAATAGGAACTCCTTTCTCGTCTATCCTTATTAGCTTTTAGAACGTAAATATGTTTTGTAACGTAATCAGCAGTTAAACCCAAAGACCGAAAGACGCGTCGCATCGCGCCGTTAAGCACCCCCTTGCAAATTCCAGTAGCGACGGAAACGTTAGCGTCGCTTTCGACTGAATACAAAAGGACTTTCCACATTCAACTTCCCTACTGCAGTTATAGGTGTTTATTATATTGAGTTCTAAATGACACTATGTATCTGTTTCAGTGTTGCTACTGCTTAAAGGAATAGAACAAGGGGTGGGGGAGTATACTTCCGAAGTTAATTTTCATTAGTATACTGTAGGGAGATTTATCGGGGTAGTTATCAGTACAGAAAATGGATATGCTCAAGTGTCAGTTTATAGAAGATTAACAATCCGTAACAAATAGTTGACGATACATATATATGTAAGCATAAGGGTGCAACACAAGTGTGCTTTTCTTTAAGTGTGAAATAAAATATTTGTTCTCTTTTATGTACCTACAAGGCATTATAAAAGATGTTATTATTCGCTTTTAAGTACTGAAAACACTTTTTAAAAGAAATTAATCAAACCGTTTTCAATTGTGTGGTATTCCTAGAATAAATATTTACCAATCTTTCTACATTACTGTACCGTTAAATTAGTGTATAACTGAAGAAAATTTCGTTTATTCCAGATTTTATACTTTATAAAACAAATTTTTTGGGATAAATACCATACATTGAAATTAATTATTTAATCACAAGTCTTTTAACTATCTTTTAATTATCCAGCCAGTAATAAATCAACGATCTGTAGAAAAAGGTCACCATAAAATTTTTTGTAATGAAGTCCGCAAACATAATATTGATATAGTATTGACAATCATCTAGGTTTATCAAAACGTAACTTGTTCTGTGTTTAATTATTTTCCCTATTGGGAATATTTGAATAGATTGAATATTCGAGATTCAATTATTTACCCATTAACATCCTACATTATCTAATACCAAAAAACTTGAAGAGCTGCAAATTTCAGTGAGTCAATTAATTCATAATATTGGATGCATAGTTTTAGCAGAAACCTACAAGATCTTATTAGTATGTCACATAAAAAATTACAATTGAATATGCAGTGAAGATAACATTAACAAAAAGGACTTTTTTTTTAGTTTACCTCAGAGACAGTCATCAAACTTTATTTTTATTACATTTGGTTAGTCTACTACTGCAGAGTCGAAAGTATTTTAAAATACAGCTACACACATGTTAGTTACTTGTGTATACATAGCTCCGTCCACACGCACAGAAAACTATATTAAATGCTTAGATGAGTACTTAAAACAAGCAATTTTATAGTGGGCGACATTAATATCGATTTACTGAATGAAAATGAGAGTATTTAGACATTATCATTTGTCACAATTTCACATCACTAAAAAAAATGTACACGCGCACATAAGAATGGGAAAAGTTGCATTGATTACACATTTGTTCAACCAGAGTTTATTTATGTAAATGAACACCCCGAACCAATGACAATAGACACTGATCATACAGCAACTATTGAATATTTTTTCCATATACTCCATAAAAGCACAGGTATAAAGTCTTTCGCTTTTACCTACTTCATGCCGACTGGAAATATTTTTTACAAATTAAACAGTGTACAAAAACACCTATTTTTGTAAAAATCGAAAAATACTGTATTCGCCAAAATAAACAGTACCGAAATATGAAGGGCAATGGAATGGCTTGGGGGATGTCTGTTTGTTATGTTTGGCTTGTTTGTCATTAACTACCATAATAATATTACGCTCGTATTGAAATGGTTCTGAAAATGTTACTGACAACTGAGGTAAAGGGATTTATAGTAGAATATTATTTCCGTTCATACGTAAGTGAAAGGAGCAATGGCAGAACAAGTTTTTGAAAAATATCGGATGCAATTTAATAAAGCAGCACTCAGTAAAAGAGTAATGTTAGCAATTGTTGAGAAATTTCGTTGCACTGGTAGCGTGTTGTGTTAGCGCAAGGGTTCTTCAGGTCGTCGAAGAATAGTTTGTACCAACGATAATGAAGAACGAGTTCTTGACCAGGTTCTGCAGTCTCCACAAAGAAGTCTTCGGTAAACTGCGTATAAATCAAATATCAATGAAACATCCATACGTAGAATGTTCAAAGGCATTGGTGGTTATCCATATTGTATTCAAACTGGACAACGACTAAACCCTGTGGACAAACGTTCAAGAAAAGTTTGTTGTGGATGCATGTTCAGCCCAGTATACGAAGATACCGATTTATAGAAAAATGTATGGTTTTCAGACGTAAGTCATGTTCACCTAAATAGCTATATTAATAGACAAACAACTCGATTTCTTTCATTTGAACACCCTGACTTCATTGTAGAAAAATCACTTCACAGTGCTCGAGTTACGATTTGGTGTGCTGTGTCGGAGCACGGTATAATAGGTCCTTATCTTGTTGAGGACGGAAATCAACACACACTTACTGTTAATCAAAAGTGTTACAGGCAGAACATCATCATACCTTTTGTGAGAGAGTTAAGAAATTTTTGCCGCGCACGAAATTTATTGTTGAACAGGCAATGGTTTCAACTGGACGGCGCCGCAAGACGTACAGTCAAACGCTGATTAAAACTTCTCCGCGAGCATTTTGGAAACAGAATAATTTCTTGTGGAACCGCCTTCACATTCACCTGACCTTACGCCACCTGATGCATGCATTTGGGGTATGATGAAAGAGTCAGTATTCCGCTCTGATGATGCACCAATCGATATTGCACAGCTACGGTAAACAATAATAACTTATTCCCAACAACTGCGTCAACCACTATTTATGAATATGTTCAATTATCTGCAAATCGCTATTACGCTTGTTTACGTCGTGATGGTGCTTATTTTGAACATGTAAATTACAAAAATTAATAAAGTTTTTGATTTCGGTACTGTTTATCTTGGCGAATACTGTACTTATTCCTAATAATATGTCAATAGAATAATATGAGAATAAGAGGAATAATCGAATAACGATAGAATTAGTCACATTTGTGAATAGAAGAAGTCTGCTCATCGGTATAAATGACCCACAAAATCAAGAAAAGAAAAGAAATGTATGTAAGGTATAAAAAATTAACAAAAACTCAAACGTATAACCATTATGAAGAATAGGAAACAGAAATAACTCCAAAAATGTATGGAAAACATTGAATCAAATATCATCATAAATACCTGAGATGAAGACAATACTTACAAAGAAGGGATTACCCATATTAATAGAATACTAAATGTTCACATAAATCAATATTCCTATATTCCGTAAAAAATTAATTAAAGCAGACCATACTTAATCTTCAAAGATAACGAAGTACCATGGCTATGATCAAATAAAATCAGAGGCTATCAAATCAACGTTTACACATCACATCAACCTTTAACACGATCTAATGAATTCAAAAAGCTGTGGTGTTGCCGATATTTACAAACCAAAACCAGTTATAACTTCAGTAGCTAATTTTTAAAAAATCCTTATATAAAATAGTAAATACCTTCCTGTAGAAGTATAATATTATATATCCGTAAATCAGTTTATTTTAAAAAAAATGAACATTAACTAATGATGCAATTGCGACTATGACAGGTGACTTACGTAATCTCAACAACGCTGGAACGCCCGCTTATTTTTAGACTTGGATTTGTGTTCAACCTACTTTAGTGATAGAAAACAAATGAAAAAAAAACTGGAAAAATATGTAGTGTCGTAAAAGGACTAAGTTATGTCGTCCCACAGGAAGCAGTGTTAGGCCCTTCATTATTTTTTTTATATATAGCCTGATTTCCATTAAAAGTATATCTCGAAAAACTATTAACTTTAAGCAGATATAGTACATTCGTGGACCAAACTGAAAGAAAAAGCAGAACTTAATTTCAGATATATTCTGAACTGGTTTGCAAGAAAAAAAACTGACAATAAATTAAGACAAAGTGATACCTCTTCCCTTTTGTAGTAAGTAATATACACACCCAAAATGTGGCATACTATCAATTTCTTGTTATAAGAGATAAATCAAAATCAATTCGGCAAAAAAGACAAAGTGCCTAGGCGTAATAATCGCTTCCAGTCAATGATGGATGAGCGTGATGAAGGCTATAAGAAATTTCTTACATAAATTTCGGCACTAAAAAATATTCTGGGGGAATTCTACTTGAAATTGATTAATTTTTGACTTTAGAAACACGAGTTGATTATGGAATAGGTTGGGGTGCAGTATATGACACCGCAAAGCGCTAGATACCCCACAAAGAAATTTGCTTACTTACTCCCTAGCACTACAACCCGGGGTGTGTTTTAGCTGCTTCTACAATTTTCCACCATCATTTTCTGTCTTGGGCTATATTTTGCCATATATTGGTGTCAATTCCCAAGTTTGCAAATCCTTGTTTAGGTTGTCCCTCCACCTTAGCACCGAGCTGGTAGCGTAGTGGTACACGACCTACTTAGCATTCGGGAGGTAATGGGTTCGATTCCCGTTACCGTCTACCTTGCATGAGGTTTTTTCAGGAGGTTTTCCTCATACACATGTAGCGGCATGGTCACTGCGTATATGCACACCATGTGGGGCTACTTAGGCGAATGCTGGGGTAGTATTTTCCCCCTTAGAACCCTAATTCCCTTCCGATCCTATCCTGACCACACCCATCCTTAATCCCATCATGCATATATACGTAATGTATGTATGTATGCTGAGAATCCATGTTTGTGGCTGAAGGAGCTCGGAAAGCTCGAGCAGCCCGCCCTCCTCCTTGGGAAGGGAATGAAATACGTGGTCATTTCCTTTCCTTCTACCTTAGTTTGGGTCTTCCGATAGGTCTTAGACCATAGGGCGCTTCTCCCCACTCCGTTTTATGAGGCTGGTGTTATTACTTCTCGCGATATGGCCAGCTCATCTCAGTCTACATGATTTTATTTCTTGAATGATATCTGGGCTTTGTACATTTCTGCTAATTCTGCATTTGTGCGTATTCGAAATTGGTTTGTTGCTATGTCTCGGTGCCGGCCACATACTTTCCTTAATATTTTTCTTTCGGATCTCCGAAGGGTTAGTGTGTATTGAACCTCCATCGTCCACGTCTCACAATCATACATCACAAATGGTCTAATAATGTTTTTGTATATGGTGATTTTTGACTGTATAGATATGGTTTTGGACTAAAGGAGATGTTGAAGAGCGAAGAAACATTTATTACCCTGTGTGATTCTTTATTTTATTTACTCTCTGGTATTATTGTCAGGTGTTAGCATTGGTTCTAAATATTTAAATGTCCGTACTTGTTCAAAATTGTATTCGTCGATGATAACGCTTTGTCTAATGATATTCAACTTAAATACGCGTTCTCAGGTGATGATACACAACATTCAAATAATTGTATTAATAATGATTTTGGTAGGCTATTGCACATTGCTTTTTGATTTATAAGGTGCTTTTATTAAGATTTTTACGTTGGTTACAGTGAAATTCCATTAGCGCACCTTGTTTCTGTTTATACTTTGTCCTTAATAAACAAGTGTTGTTAAGGTTTATTATGTGATCTGTTGCTCGTGTTTTTTTTGTATAACGTCCAATGTTTCCCCTACTGCAACGTTAGTAAAAATAAAAACCAAGTCAAAATATATGAATAGATTCACTAGTGCAATATTTTGTTTTTGAGGAAGTTGATGAAATGACCCTCATCATTTACATTAGATGTTGCATGATCAGCAAATGGTTGTAACCATTTATTTCGCAAAACATTTGGCCCGGGGTTCAAGTGGAGATCTCCTTGAGATCACTACGATTTGCTGTAAGCTGCTGCGTGTTTGATTCGCTTAACCACGGTTGATGCTTTCCACTAAACCGTTAAAAACTTAATGCATTGTATTCTAACAGAAAATACAACTATAACAGATAATAATCAATTTAAGCCTAGATAAAACTGTAAAACTAAAGGATGAAACAGTAGAATGAAAAAGTCACCAAATTCCATGAGTCACAGAGCACTTTTCTAAGATGTGCAATTTTATCATCGTATATCTCAAAAAAAGTGAGGGGTAGCAAAATAAATAACACAATTTGGTAGAAAAGATTGCCTGTTCAAGCTTGAATAGACGACTTTTCCGTTACATCTCTCCTACGTTTTAGGTCAGGGCCAGCATTAATGTTAAACACATTGTTCCCGGTGGGTGTAGAAAACATTGCCACACCATTTCACCAATTCAATTTACAATGTATTTTAGTTAGTAAAATACAGCTAATTAAAAGTTGAATTTGTAACAGTACGATCTGCTTATGGGTTCGCTCGCTTTCTGTATTGGGCTATATTTTGCCATGTATTGGTGTCAATTCCCAAGTTTCCTAAATCCTTGTTTAAGTTGTCCCTCCACCTGGTAGCATAGTGGTGACACGACCTATTTTTAGCATTCGGGAGGTAATGGGTTCGATTCCCATTACAGTCTACCCTGTATGAAGTTTTTTCAGGGGTTTTTCTTCATACATATATAGCGGCATGGTCACTGCATATATGAACACCATGTGCGGCTAGTTCATCATGTGACAGTGTTGCTGAAATATTTATTCTAAATAAATATTACTATTTTGCATAAATACTAACGGTTTAGAAATTTATTTCCGACTGGTTGTAAAACGATCAAGTTCTGTAAGTGTAATGACATATTTTTAGAAGGTTGTTACCTTCAAAATGTCATTTTTCACTTAGCATTCTTTATACTACTTAATGAGCAATTGTAACTACATCTATCAACATTATTTATATTACCAGAGCCAAAAGGCGCATAAAGTACCAAAACTGAAAGGTTAGATAAGTAATTTATTCCAGGAAAATGTATTTATAGCAAATTAACTGTGTGTTATTCCTTATCTTATAAGTTTGTAGCGCAGTGATTAGTTGTCATAAATTTAACACTTTAAAAGGTAATGTTAAATAGCCCTAAAGTCGTATTAAACTTTTTTATCTGCTCCCACTATGGTAACTACGCTACTGTTGCTCCGTTTCCAAAAGAGTACGTTACTTTTACCAAAAAGGTGCTGGGAGTTACTTACCTCCCTAGGGAAAACAAGTGATTTAGAATGAAACACAAATTCAAACATGACTGAAATAAAAGTTTCATTAATTTATATTTATGGTAATATTACAATTCGTAACATTATTCACAAAATTTGGTAAAATCCCTCACGTTTATGTACCCACCACACTTCGTAGTAATATGATACGTAGTATTGTCTAACTGTATTGCGTCCGTTTCAATAGGCCGAGGTCGTATAGTACTAGAAGTGACATGAACAGCCATTGTGAAGTATCCTGTGTGCTACATCATGTTGGTTAGGTAAAGTATCTGAAACATAACTTTCTGCAATCGTAGAGGATTTTCATCCGCCGTGTCTCTTTATTGCAAGGACATAAACTCCTGTATTAGCCAGTAACTTTGCTGATGTTCTCCTAAATGAATAACCTGTATATATTTCGGGATTTTTTAAATTCAAGAACTGCGCTATTTTCCTGGGAATTGAACTAATGGTATTCTTGCCGACTGGTCTATTATAGCATTTGTCTGCTTGATAACGCATAAAGAACCGTGATATTTCAGTGTTAGTCTTTGATCTAATCGTACTATACTTCTTGACAATTTCTTGATGACAAACACTAACTAGCTGAGAAGTAGAAGTAACTGTAAACGTACGGGACATACCCTTTTCCGAATCTAGAATAATAACAACAATAATGTCACGGAAATATTCATGCTTAACGTTCTCCGGTGTAGGCTTACAATTCGTCTGTGCGGCATGCTCCTGTAAACCCGTCACTACTTTCATAAGCAAATAAGTATTGTCGGTTGTGTGTTGGAGAAATTCACTGACTTGCTGTCGTGTAAAAACGCTTGATTTTTTAGGTTTATAGTTATCATTCTTGCGTTTCAGAAATGCTTTAAGTTTGGGGTATTTCGATATATATGTGTCTTCCTCTATGAAAACCATTGACTTAATCATTGAGTACTCACACCACAAACTATCTAGCGACTTTAGTGTTGCCGATTTCTACATAAAATATGTCAATAGCGACTTCTCAGAAACGCCAGTATTTTTGCTCTGGCACTATTTATTAAATGTTCTGTATGCTCGTTCGTAACGCAATTTCCACGTTTCATGCAATAAACTTGCACCAGCAGCATTTGCTGTCTCTTCTACTTCAAAAACCCACATTTCTCAAGAATTGTAAACCAAAATTCAAATCAGGTTTTACTGATAGTGTCGTTTGTAAACAACGCCTTAGCAACGTCAAACCCACAGTTTGAGAACTCTGGGAGCAGATAAAATGTTATAAGCGGCTCTTGAGGTAGTAGCTTTGACCAGTCTCGGACGATATTTGCCTGTCCTCGCTATCGCTAAGGCGCAAAACTTTTCTCGACTGATTTACTTAGTTCCCTTGCAGGTTAAATAACCATTTACTAAACCATCAATTGGGAGGTCTTTTTTGTTTCACATAATTTTGTTCTACATCTTTTGAAAATAAAATATTTTTTTTATCAGTAACTAATAAAGTAAAAAGAAATACTGAAACCATTATCCGTTGGGTTATCCATTTTTCTCAAATTTTGCTGATATAGTAATTGTAGAAAAACTCAGTTACTCAAATGATTTAATTGATATAATATAATTATATATGCCATAAAATTGAACAATGGTGATAGTTAAAGCTTCTAATAATATGAAATTTGACAAGTATCATTGATGTTACAATTAAAATTAAGTAAAATACTAATACATCTTCACAAAACTTTGTTAAAACTCAATCAGTAGTTGAATAAACCTAGAGTAATGTAATTACCCATATAATTATATGAGAAAGAAGGAGTTGAAAATACTAAATACTATGGGTTGCATAAAAACAATGTTGACAAGCGTATTCAAGTAACAAAATATAGAATTAGTTCACTAACTCTACTCTAACTAAGTTGTTTGTGTTTGATTGCTCAGACTTTATAACTGTCTGTTTTTATTCTGGAGTTGGAAATAAATGCAGATAAATGGCTGTTTCTATATTTATACAATAACACTATTTTTGGGATATGTTAGATGTGTACATTATGGTGCAAAAAAGGAACAAATAAACACATTACTTATACTAATAAAGAAAATAAGGGAAAATTCATACATAAAATATTATTGGTTTCTGTTCAGGGTGCTTCATTAAAATATTTGAAAGCTTCAAGAAAGTCTGTTTTTTTTGCATGGATCGTATGAACCATCATGTATTGAATCAAAATATTTTTAAGATGGCTGCACTTCCAGTTATATCGAAAGCTGGGAAATATTTAGATACCTTAAATGGAACTTCTATTGCAAGATTTGAATGTTTCATTTTATTTTAGAGCGACATTTGTCAGAATTTTCTATACCAGATTTTTAACCGTTCCAAAAAAATTTCTGCTTATTTTCAAATTCTTCAATATGGAACTCTGTATTATCTGCTGCAGTCATTTCTGAAAATGAAGAAGTGTTATCGTCAGCATAATTAGTAGAACAATGAAGGGTACCTATTCGATTTTGAAAAATGCTGTACAGGGTGTTTTAAACCTGAAAATTCCTTAAAAATTTTTGTAGTTTCTTTTTGGTCACAATCACTATCTTTATAAACAATGCGATGACAGTTATTCACAGTTTATTTAAAATTCAAATAAATGAAAGAAGAAAAATAGGCAAAAAACCAATATCTCGAAAACGGTTAGATTTAGTTATAAAGAAGTCTGAAGCAAGCAAAATATGTAACTAAACGTACTCTATTCCATTAAAAAAAAAACTGGGGAATAACAACTTCTGCTATATCCGGGTGACCTGCCATCTAGAAAACGTTTTGTTCAATATATCAAAGGTAATCACCTTATTCCGAAATGTTTAGGAAACATGATTGCTGAAACTAATATTTTTAATAATGCTTTCAATCAATCATCCTATATATAAATAAAAGTAAACAAGGATAAGTAATTATTTTCGTTTAAAACCTAGTGGTAGTAACCGTAGAAAATATAAGAAGCACTTTGTTAGTGTAATAGTACTCGCGGTAGTGTAATTTGGAAATTTTCGAAAATATGCTTGGTTGAAAATATACGTAAATGCAAAAATTAAATAATAGTTATTTGTGCGGGAAGGTCACACAGTGACTAATTCTGGTAAGCAGAGTCAATTTAGGACCCCCTTAGTTTGGAATTTTAATTTTGAAAAATATAAAATCAGGAAAATCGTTTTCTTATTAAGTAAAATTGAATTTTGCCAGCCAGCTAGAAAAGAAATGTTTTGTAAACTTGCTTTGGAGAATTTTATGATTATATTTCATAAATTAAGTACCTATACTTACTTAGCATATAGTTTCAGAAATCATATCAGGTAAATGAACTACAAATACCTCATAAACTGATGGAAAAATGAACCCAACTTACATTTTTTTTTTAAATGGAACACATCGTTGAACAAAATTTATAGAACTTTACGATTTTACAAATACCATCCCCATAAATTTCTTCCCGTCCAGGGTTTAAGCGAAGAGAATGTGAGGTAACGTTTAGATTATTGTCAGGAAATTTGGCAACACATTCTGGAGGATAATAAAATTGTTTTTTTCAGACGAGGCAAGTTTTACTACGGTTCAACAGACATAACAAACACTTTTGTTTTGGGCCAAAGACGATCCGTACAAAATTCAAGTTGTCAGAATACAGAGACGTAGGTAAATAAATGTCTGGTTTGGTATCCTACGGAATAAAATCATTGGACCGATTTTTTATGTTGGAAGTTTGAACGGCCAAAGACATTTACATTTTCTTCGAAATGGAAATAGAACATTGTTTAGAAGATATTCTCGTTATTGAATATGCAAACCTGATATGGCAGCAGGATGGAGCAACGCCTCATGATATTTTACCTGTTACTGAATTTTTAAACGATAAATATAACGTCTGGATACGCAGACGAGGATTTCTTAGATGGCTTGCTAATAGCTCCGATTAAAGTCCTTTGGACGTTTTTTTTGGTGGGGATACCTTAAAAATAAAATATATTAAATAGAACTGAAAATTTGGAAATTATAAGAGAAAGATTAGAAAACGAAGCATTTAAATTAAACAGAGATCATCCTGAATTCATTTTTAATTCAATTAATAGCAAATTAAGAGCTAATATCCGTAAATTCATATTCAATAATGGAAGCTACGTAGAAAATCGATAAATTTTAGTTAATATTCGTTGTGTATTTTTTGTTATGTTGTTATTTTTTTTAGTGATTAATTGATATTAGTTTAAATATTAGTTTTTGCTTTTTAATCCAATTGTTCCCTCAATTATTAAACACATTACAATATGGTTATATATCTATTCTAGACGTTTCACGTCCCTAATATTTAAATTTTAAATTCGATTATTTAAAACTTGGTTGGACGAAATGTTAACATATTATATATTTTTAAAATCAGCTTAAAAACATCTATTTAATTATTGAATAAAATACAGGGTGTTCCGTTGGGTTTTTCTATCAGTTTATGCGATATTTGAAAGTTTGATAGTCCTAAAAGGTAATATAATTAGAATCCTATAATTTTGTATTTAAAGTTTTTTTCTCTCAAATAATAAACCCTGCAAGTGGGTGCCAAAATATAATAGAACACCCTATACATTTTTAGTGTGGAAGACATTAAAGAGACGGGATCTTGGGCTAGTAGTCATTACCAAAACGTTAGATACTACAATACGTAAGTTTTGTCACAAAATGTGCAGTGCCTCTCATACTCAAACCATCGCTAGTTTCTGTATTTTATAAAAACAGCAAATAATTGGCTCAGGTTATTTTGAAAAACGCAATAGGTTTGTTTCCAAAACTACCGCACAATTTTTAAACCTACCAGCCTTCGGCTCCGGTGGACGTAGTAACAGAATTATCGAAAGTGAACCGTCATGCGGGTTGAAGTCGTCAAGTCAACACAGCCGAATAGTGGGTGTTAAAGAATCCATAGAAAATAAAATGAAAATAAAAGACACAGGTGATTCTTAATGAGGCTGTTTTGTTTCGTGCAATTACAAAGAGTATATTTAACTTCATTCTAATATTAAACTCTAAACGATCAGGAGTTTAGTAAATACTGAACACCTTCCCCACGATGTTTTATTATTTAATTAACTGGTTTCGACATACCTGTCATCTTCGGACCTTAAAACTAAGTTTACAAATTGAATTTAAAGACATAGTATTACGGTAAATAAATAAATACATTTAAACATTAAAATTTGAAATTAAAAAGTCTTTTTTCTCATATGTTCTTTTCACTTACATTTTGGTTTTTGGTTACTTCACTTCAAATTTTAATGTTTGAACTTTAATAACTAATGTCTTTAAGTTCAATTTCTATACTTAGTTACCTTGCAATTAAATTATAAAACATTGTGGGAATGGTTTTGATTATTTGTTCAACTCCTGATCCCTACCAAAAGTATATTGATATTTTATGCAATTACTGAATTATTGCAATTATTGACATAGATGTTAATGTGCATTCATTGAAAATAAAAATCGTTTATGCACAATCGGGTAGCAAATTTAACAGCATTTTCGTGTGGTAATTGAATTTAACACCGTTATAATCAAAATAAAGAAAGCTGGTATGTTTTTTCTTTCTTTTAGGAAATCAACTTGATTTATTTGTTATATTAGTAACCAAATGTAATTTATTTTTGAAAACAATTTAAATTGAATGTGATTATTATTCAAGGGATAGTTTTTGAAAAGCCTGTACGTGCATAAAATGTAATACGTATTTTGTCGTTGACCGCCCTTCAGTATGAGATTTCCGCTATCGTATTGGTCTTCAAACACTCACGGGCGGTAAACGACACGTACAGCCTTTAATGCTTAAAAACTTTACAGCAATGTTTTATATATATTTATAATTAATAGAATATGGCTGCATGTTTCGACCAACACCATTTTCTATTAATTATAAATATATAAAGTGGATCCACTTGGTGTTTTAATTTTTTAATTTATCTTATTATTATTGACCAACTCAACAAAAGTAAAAAAATAGATTATAGTTATTTTCACATACACCTAAAGCTCTAGGAGTAGAGTTATTGTTGCATTCAATTCGCAAGTTCTGCACTGTTCGCAAGGCATGTGAAATAAGTTCCTTAATTAGTATGATTTCTCGCGTTGCTTTGATTTATGCGCAGCTGATGAAAATACAGATGGTTACTAATCATTAACATATTAAGCACAGTTATTGTGTGATTTAAAGTTTACATTAAATATAAATTAAAGTAACAAAATCATCGTTTACAACAAAATTCGCAGACACTTGTATCAATTTTGAAAATTCAATACCACCATCAAACTTTATTTCTATTACTTTATTAAGCATGTACAATGTAACTTCATATAAAAATGATTGTTACTTTTAATTATAATACACATGTCGCATAAGTAAAAGCTTTGTTACATTTTTTTACATCAACAAAAAGAACTTAGTTTACATACCAACATAACAAAAATGTTTGGTTTCATAAAGTCAAACATTAAAACACCCTTAGAATGTCATAATCTACACATTATAAACGAGAATAGAAACATTTATTTTATTACATTGAAGTATTATCTTAGCAACATATTTCAGTGTATAAAACTGTATTTGCGCAAGTACCTGTGTGTTTTATAAATGTACTTTAAATTCCGGTATCTACATTATGTCAACAATTAAGCAAAATCTGTGCGTTAATTTTTTTTCTATTTTGGTGTCACAATGATCATATTATACGTTTTTATCAAAAACAACGCTACAATAAAGGATTTTGTAACATTTAAAATGGAAAATTGCGATGTGCGTTAGTTGGCAACATCGGTTGTCCTATTGTAGATTTTAGATTAGGTACTTATATATTAGTAAATAATTGCAATGCTGCCATACCAACGAAATTGAAATAACTTTTAAATTTAATTTAATGTTACGCTCCAAAATAGAAGAAAATAATATAAAAGACGCGTGTTACAATGTTACAATAGTAACACTCATCCTGTGGACACTCGTGGCTTCGCCACTTGTGCCACTAGATGGGTACTCATGTTACAACCACATCAATTGTAACACTCTTCTTTTAATGTACGATGTGTTTAATGTTTGGTGTCGAACTGAGCACATATCCGTGCTTTTTCTTATATTAAAATCACACGAAAAGGGAATCCATTCCCATATTGTTTTTAGTGTAATTTCGCATACAGCAGCAATAGTAATGCGTAACTGCCACTGACAACTGTTTTTTGAATTCAAAATTACGTATCTAGCAAGAAAATAAATGCGACAGTTCAAATTAAACGTGAATATGAAAATCACTTTTACCACCCGTGCATACCTACTTAAACTTACTATTTGGACGACAGTAAATTTCAGTTTTATTAAAGAAAAAATGGAAAGTAGTCGCATTCAAGAAAATAGTATAAAACAGATTTTATAAAGTACATTGGCGCACTCACTTCTTGATTAAACGCATGTGCTTTATTGGTAAGTAAGATAATATAAAACAAAATAAAACTCACCCGAGGTACATTTTGTTCACAAATTTTAACCATAGAAATATTTGTAACAATTTTAAATTTTTTGTGTATAGGTGCTACCTGCCAAATTACTTGAATTTTCAGATTTAGATTCACCAAACCCTATGACGCGATTCATAAGAACTATTTTCGATATAAAAACGTTAAGATATGCAATTTTAAATATTGAAATGTGTGACTTTATGTGCTAGCTGTGAATTCTATTCTCATTTTTATGATCAGATTAAAATAGGTTCATAACTTGGCTAAATTGAATTAAAATAATGTAAGCAGTTGTTGTGATATATACTTAACACTCACAGTTTTTATTTGTCTGGCATATAGTTTCATTATCAATAAAGCATTTAAGACTAAACAAGTTCTACTGCTCGTACCATACTTCAAATACTTTTTTATGCATACCAATGAAAAGCATTTTTAAAAAAATTTTAACCAGATACATAAATTTAATATCGATATGTAAAGGTTTTGATAAAACTGGGTAGGTTTAACATGTTTTTGAGCGGTTAGAAAATTTCAATGAAGTGGTATGTACCTATATTTGAAAATCAAAAAGTACCCATTCTCGGTTTAACATTCGAATTTTTTTATTAAACATATTTTTTTTCCATTTCTTTGATTTCGCGAAGCGTAACAGCATACCTATTAAATTGATCTCTAATTACTCTATTGAATGTGCTTAAATTTCATTTTTTGTATCAAATTTGTAAGATCGTTCTTACTGGTTACATTTTATAAGTACCCATTTGACAATTCAAAATAGACGAAATGTTATCACACACACAGCTATTATTTCCTTGAAATAACTAATATTTTTTATAATTTTGGAGGTTTATAACGATTAATTTTATGAGAAAGTAAGAAATTAAGATTCTTATTGGTTTTTAATTTTGAATTGAAATTATTTTATTTAAAAACTTATCTACGATTCTATGTGTTTTTGCGTTTACTTTTAATTTTTAATTTAAAAAAAATGTAAAATTGCTTATTGCATGTAGGTAGGTAGGTATATCTAATTTGTATAAAAGTGTGCTGTTTTAAGTATATGTCTCAAATTTCTTATGTTTACATACTTTTATAGCAAAAAAATTTTTTATAGGGTTTAAAGTTACAGAAATGCTTAGCTTTATACATGCTTTTGGTGTCTAGATTGAACTTTAATTTTTAAATTTAGCTAGTTAATGAGAATAAGACTTACAGAAATAGTGTTGAAAAATTAGAACTACGGAAACTCACTAAAGTTTAAATAAATTAATTAAACAAACACAAACTTTGTATTAATGAATTAAAAATAAAACCAGTTTAACAAACTGTGTCAAACTGAAGATACCGAACGGAATATAACACTTGTACTTTCATCACAGAGCAGTTATAAGTTATATTAAAAAGTAAATTGAAATAAAATTGATTCAATAATTCGTAAAATCGATTAAGTAAATTAAAAGGGTAGATTACGTCTTGAACACGTAATGAGACGTTAAAAGGACCCGTTCCGGACGACCAAACGTTCACTCTAGTGGAAGCGTCTAACGCGTCTAGCACCTGAGTGCGTTCGAATCCTTCGCGAGGTGAACTGATAACGTGCCACAATCCATCATGTGTAGCAACCCTCGTACCTTTTGAGGTGTGTACAGATGTCAGTTTTCATCGTATACGCCAATAGTATACAAGTTCTTACTCCGGAACCAATCCTAAACTACGAGGGTTGGTTCCACGACATCGATTATCCTGGCGTAATTGTCCATTCGTCCGGAAGGAAACTCAACCGAGTAGAGGGCGCCACATTTTCACCCTTCCGATACACAGACCCTTCGCTTGGGGGTGTTAGTGTCGAATTTCTATAGGGGAGCGCCATTTCTAACTTTACCAGATGGTATCTAACAGTTTCTATTATTCTCACATTCACAGAGCGTTACTATAAATTATTTCATTAAAAAAATGTGACCCGCTTATTTTTTTAAATTAATTCTGTTGTATTCTATTCACACAACTGTAACATTATTTTATATTCACTTGCATAAAATTAATAATGCTAACTTCTTAAAGTTAAACGTACTTTTGTATTAATTACTTTCCTATTACACATTTATTACCTACGGCAGATTTTTTTAAGCTAACGAATCTTATTTTTGGAGAAAAAATCGAAAACAAGATTGAGTGTACATACGCTTTATACCGATATACCTAAATTCAAAAGGAAAATATTTTACCAAAATATAGATTAAGTAAATTAACTTTCGACTTACGCGCTTAATTGTGTTTTTTATATTGTTACACGTTAAAAATGGAAAAGCTAAACATTTTACAGTTTACAAAATCATTAGTGCTTATCACG
Organism: Vesta saturnalis; assembly: GCA_036346205.1. NCBI lineage: Eukaryota > Metazoa > Arthropoda > Insecta > Coleoptera > Lampyridae > Vesta > Vesta saturnalis. The sequence continues at coordinate 9,260,989 of JARFJB010001965.1, forward strand.
AAATGCGGTCTAAGTTATGGTTGAATTTATCTCAGAGTTCCACTTTTGGGGAGTAACAGTGTTATTACTGTATAAAAGTTCACAATAATAAACAACAAATTATTATTTTAATAACGTCTTAATTATTATTTTTTATTCTCATCACTCTTTAGGTTATCTACAATTAATTTTACATGAGCGGAATTCATTTCCCTTAATATTAACTTCAGTATTTGCAATTTTTTTTGTGTTATCAATAAATAAGTACTTAATATACACGGTCTTTTAATGAGATGAAGATGAATTTAGACATTGCACTTTGTATCCGGGATTTTGATTCTCTAGACAGAGTATAGGTTTGTTAAGAACCATTTGCGTTTTTATATTTTGGACATTTCATAAATTTGTTTTAAGATCTCAAGTGATTCTTAATGATATTACAATTTACTAAGGTCGATAACTGTAATAGTTTTGGAAACGTGTAAATTTACATAAAATATAAATAGAAAATACACGCTTTAAAAACTCAAACGATAAGTATTGTAATTATGTGTAATAATCATGAAAGTTTACATTATCATAAAACATGATATAAAAATTATTAATTAAATTTTGTTTAAAATAGTTTGAAATGCATATTCTTTAGGTACATTGAAGTTTTACGTTTATATATAGTGTGTTCCAGTTGCAACTGACTTAGTCGCTAAACGAAATAAGATAGGCATATGCGGTTTCAATCAATGAGTTTCAAATTTCGAAAAGTTTTTTCGCAATCACATTAAAATATTTTCCCAGTTATACAGGGCGAGGGAAAAAATATGGCAAACAAATTATATAGAAATTATTGCACGTGGGCTTTGAAATTTATAAACAAAAAATCGTGCATGGAACGTCTTTAATTATAATGAACAACTTCACTGAAGCACAATATATAAAAGCGAGATTTTTTTAAATTTAGAATTTACTAAATTTAATACCACTTTCTTTATTTTTATTATTTCAAATGGTGAAAGTTTCAATTTTTACCAAATATGTTTTTTGATTCTATATTTTTACTATTAGTATATAGTTATTGGTTACTATGTTGTTAACGTTAACGTTAGCAGAACCCGGGCACTAGCCTCCGCCCCTTCAACTTTTAATTGCCTTTTTCACTTCTCAACTACGCCGACTTTCGCTTTCTGCCTTCTGATTGGTTCTTAGCTACACCTGCTTGGCTGTCCAAGAGATTCCACTTCGAAGTCAGACTCAGCTTCAGTTTCTAGCTTCTCTTGTCTTCTGGTTGAATACTAAGGGATAAGGAGTGCTAATTTGTCGTAGTAATCCTGCTCCCCCTCCTATTCGAAAAAATGTGATTGTGGGTCTAAGGCTCGGTAGTCTGGTTGGTTGTCTGTTTGTACGTGTTGTCATCTAATGATACATTATATAAACTAAGTCTTCTGTATTTGGGTCTAGCAACATATTTAAAAAAGCAGTGACAGTTTCTTGCATTTAGTTGACTGTTCATGCTGTGATCTAGTGGTGTATTTTAAAAACTAATGGAAGTTTCCTGTATCTGACTCATCAGTTGTTATCGAGGGAACATTTTAAATTTTAAACTGTGTTACAATATTGGCTGTGATTTATATTCCCGTATGTGTTCGTTTGAATTAAAATAGATGAGCACTAACAATCGACAATCAAATTAAATAATTATAATAGAATACGTAAGGAATTAATTAAAATAATTAAATTATTAATGAAACATAATGTAATGCAAGAAAAGTATATTGAGCAATATTTTTTAATCAAAATGTTACACTTACCTATAACACGTTTTCTAACGCTCTCTCACAAACGTACATTCTACACTATGAAACTCCAACAACTTTATTTATCTGTTTGTAACTTAATAAATTAATATTTTTTTTTCGTGCGAAAATAAGGTTATATTAATGAAACCCTAATATTCGCAAATCTCATGAAATCAAATAATTAAGTTCTTAAAACCGCGGAACACTCAATTAATATACGTACAGAAATTAACGCGAGAAACAGTGTTAGCTGTTCACATGAATACTTTTCACAGCAAAAAATATGCTGTTATTACGCAATGTTACGATACACTTTTTATAATGGAGTTTTTGCCTTGGTGTCCTATTTATTTTATACGTAGGCTTTAGGGCGGTGTTGTTCAAGACACAATACTTAGAATCGCAGTTATACAAATTGATGATTTACTGCTAAAAATAAAAAAGCTAAAATGGGATTTGGAAATGTTGGGTATTCAGAGAAAGTTAAAAAAGGTACCCCAAAACAGGAGGAAGTCATCTTAAATTAGAGGGCGTCCTGATTTCTCATCTTCAAGGCAATTTAACAGTATTTAACTTATTAAGGATCTAGTTATTCTTTACTAAAATTGTATTCCATAATTGGCTTTGTATGTTTATGAAACTGTTATTTTAATAGCAGGCTTATTTGTTTCAACCTCTTAAACAACTCTGAAAGATTTTATTATTACTGAGGATAATAACTGTAAGTGTTACCGAAACGTTTAGATTTGTGTGAAACAATACAAAAATACACCATTGAAAACCCAAAAAGGCTGAGCATTCTAGTGTATATAGAATCCATTCTATATAGTTTCTTGTGCATTCCAACGTGATGTGGATGATACGGATGGTAGTAATACTTCTGGCACTGATACTTGCATCTTCAACGATAAAGTGCAATACTGTGGTGTCATTCTCTTCGTTTTTCGTACTTCTCTTTTTGTATATTCTACATTTTTTCCTTTTGTGTATTCTACAATTCCGCTTTTTGTGTATTCTCTCATGAAATCTTACCCGTGATATTTCAAAAACTCTTATCAGGATTCTCTCAATGAGAGAAAATATAGAAATTTGATAATGCAACAAGCAATGTTTTTACTATTCTCCAACGACAAACTCATTTTTAACTGTTTTTTTCAAGTTGGAGATAATAAAACATATTCCGCAATAATAAAACAAACGATCCAGTGTAATAGATTGATATATAAAGACAATAGCCAGAAAATATTGACAATTAAAAGCATGCCCGTTTGTAGCTCGCTTGCAGCTTGTCGCGCACGCCGTTTGTAGTTAAAACTGTACAATTAAGTAAAAAGAGGAAATTGTAATTATACCAAGCAGTTATTTATAAAGATCACTAAAATGTGGAAAAGAAAATTAAAATCGTATTCATCTATAACAAAGGTATAAGAAGAGATTGAGAAAACAAAGGAGGGCGGCTCGAGCTTGGCGACAGAGAACGTCATCAACCTATACGAGGTCTCAAATCGTCACCAGCTCGAACGAAGTGGTAAACAAGTAAGATCTATTTATAATGTAAATAAATGGAACTTTGTTGCGTTTTATTTCGTTTTGAATTTATATTTAAATACCAATGCTGAACGAAAATATATTTCGCTCATCATTGATAAAGAATTGTTTCTGCATGTAATTATTAAGAAATACTAACCTAGAATTAGAACTGATTTTTATATAATACTGTAAACAAAACAATCTACATTTCGAATTTTGGTTTAATTAAATGGGTATCACATTTGATTCATATTTATTATTATACAAATACTAAAAAGCTTATACAAACACTCAGTACGTGGATACTGAAGGAAGCAAGTTCAATTAATTACAAAATACAGGTAATTAATAACATCAGATTGAGGATAATGTTAATAAACGTTAACAATCACCATTTGTTATAGTATTAAGCTAGCTGAAGCGTCCCGATAATGGCAAAACGGAATTCGTTAAGCAATGATTAAAATTCATTTACTCAAACAGAAATGCGATGACAATAAAAGTAAAGATTAGTTAATGAACGTTACCTTTATAAATTAAAACAACCTTGTCATAAAAACAAAGTAAAATTCTTACGTAATGATTTTGAAGTTATAAAAGATAGCAAAAGCAACCCAAATATTATTCTTTGTAGCCAGGTGCGTGAGTATAGGCTTGTATGTCTGTATGTGCGTGTCTGTGGGAGGGTGCATGTGTGTAGGTGTGTTTAT
>JARFJB010001965.1:9267500-9282500 GCA_036346205.1 Vesta saturnalis
ACACAGACACACACAGACACAGACACAAACACAGACACAGACACAGACACAGACACAGAGACAGACACAGACACAGCCACAGACACAGACACAGACACAGACACAGACACAGACACAGACACAGACACAGACACAGACACAGACACAGACAGACAAGGACATTGACACAGACACAGGCACAGACACAGGCATAGACACAGACGCAGACACAGACACAGACACAGACACAGACACAGGCACAGACACAGACACAGACACAGACACAGACACAGACACAGACACAGACACAGACACAGACACAGACACAGACACAGACAGACACACAGACACAGACACAGACACAGACACAGACACAGACACAGACACAGACACAGACACAGACACAGACACAGACACACAGACACAGACACAGACACAGACACAGACAGTCACAGACCGCACAGACAGACACACACACACAGACACGACACAGACAAAGACACAGACAAAGCACATACACAGACACAGACACAGATACAAACACAGACACAGACACAGACACAGACACAGACACAGACAGACACAGACACACACAGACACAGACACAGACACAGACACAGACAGACACAGACACAGACACAGACACAGACACAGACACAGACACAGACACAGACACAGACACAGACACAGACACAGACACAGACACAGACACAGACACAGACACAGACAGACACAGACACAGACACAGACACACAGACACAGACAACAGACACAGACACAGACACAGACACAGACACAGACACAGACACAGACACAGACACAGACACAGACACAGACACAGACACAACACAAACAGACACAGACACAGACAAGACACAGACACGAAAAAAAGACACAACACAGAAACCAACACAACAACAAACAAAAAACACGACAAGACACAGAACGGCCAGCACAGACAAGGCAAGAACAGACAAAAACAAAGGGCCAGACAGACACGACACAGCAAAACAACACAAAAAAGAACCAGAAAAACCCAAAAAAACGCAGAAATAAGACACAAAAAAACAGAAGACACAAACAGACACAGACACAGGCACAGACACAGACACAACACAGACACAGACACAAACACAACACAACACAACACAGACACACACAACACAACACACCACAGACCAGACAAGACACAGACCACAACACAGACACAGAAAACACACACAGAACACAGACACAGACAAGACACAACACAGACACAACAACAGACAGACACAGACACAGAACACAGACAGACACAGACACAACACAACAGCACACACAACAGACACAAACCAACAAGACACAACAAAACAGACACAGACACAGACACAGACACAGACACAGACAGACACAGACACAGACACAGACACAGACACAGACACAAACACAACAGAACAGACACACAGCACACAACAACACACACGCACAGACACACACACAGACAACAGACAACACAGAACAGACACAAGACAAACAACAGACACAGAACAGACACAGAAGAACAGACACACAGCACAAGACACACAGAACAGACACAAACAAACAGACACAGAACAGACACAGACACAACAAAACAGACACAACACAACACAGAATACGACAACAAACAAGAAGACACAACACGACAGAACAGCACAGAACACAGACACAACAGACACAGACAACAGACAGACAAAACACACAACACAGACACAACAGACACAGACACAACCAGACACAAGACACAACACAGACACACAGACAACACAGTACAGACAACAAGACACAGACACAGACATACAACAGCACAGACACAGAACAGACACAAACACAGACACAGACCAGACAAGACAAGACCAACAACACAGACAAACACAACAGACACAGGACAGACACAACACAGAAACAACACAGACAGACACAGACACAGCACAGACACAGACACAGACACGCAGACACAAACAGCACAGACAAGTAAGACACAGACAGACAAGCACAGACACAGACCGACAGACACAGACACAGACACAGACCACAACACAGACACAGAACAGACACAAACAGACACAGAAACAGACAGCAGACACAGACACAACACAACACAGACACAGACACAGACACAGACAAGACACAGACCCAGACACAGACACAGACACAACACAGACACAGACACAGACACACAGACACAAAACAGACACAGACACAAGACACACAGACACAACACAGACACAGACACAGCAGACACAGGACACAGACAGACAGACAAACACAGACACAGACCAGACCAGACACCAGACACAGAACAGACACAGACACAGAACAGAACACACGACACAACACAACACAGACACAGAAAACAGACACAGACACAGACACGACAGACACAGACACGACAAGCAAGAACAGACACAAGACACACAGACACAGAAAACACAGACACAGACACAAACGACAACAGACACGACAGCAGAAGACAAGAACAGACACAGACAAAACAGAACAAACAAGACACAATACAGACAAAGCAAAGACACAAATAGACAGACACAAGACACAACCACACACACAACACACACACACACACACACACACACACACACACACAACACACACACAAAAAGAACACAATAGAACAAACACAATAACAACACAGACAACACACAGACACGAACAGACACAGCACACAAGACACAGACACACAGACACAGACACAGATCAGAAAACACAGACACAAAGACACAAACACAGACACAGAACAGACACAGACACAACACGATCACACAACACACAAGCAGACAGACACACAGACAGGAAAAACAAAGACACAGACACAGCAAAACAGACACAGACACAACCCACAACAACACACACGCAAACACACAACACAGAAACAGCAGACACAGACACAGCACACACGACACAGACACAGACACAGACACAACAGACACAGACACAGAACAGAACGACGACACACACAGACACACAAACAGAACACAGAACACACACAGACCAGACACAGACAAGACACAGACAAACCAGACACAAACAGACACAGACACAGACACAGACACAGACACAGACAAGACAAAGACACAACACAGACACAGACACAGACAGACACAGAAGACACAGACACAGACACAGACAAGACAACAACAAAAGAACAGCACAGGCAGACACAGACACAGACACAGACACAGACAGCACAGACACAGGACATACACAGACAGACGAGACACAGAGCACAGACACAGACAAAGACACAGACAGCAGACAACCAAGACACAACACAGACACGACACGACACAGACACAGCACAGACAGACACAGACACAGACACAGACACAACAGACACAGACACCAGAACAGACAGACACAGACAGACACAGACACAGACACAGACACAACACAGACCAGACACAAGAACAGACACGAACACAGACACAGACAAACAGACAGACAGACACGACAGAGACAAGACAATAACAGACACAGACACAGACAAAACCCAGACACAGACACAGACACAGACACACGCAAGCAGACGACACAAGACAATACCAAGACACAGAACAGACAAACAAAGACACAAACACAACACAGCAACAAAACACAGCAACAGACACACACAGCAAGCACAGACACCAGACACAGACACAGACAAGACACAGACACGAAAGACACAGAAACAAGCACAGAAAGCAAACACAAGACACAACACAGAACAACACAGACACAGACACAACACAGACACAGACACAGACACAGACAGACAGACACAGACAAACAACACAGACACACAGACACAGCAAGACAGCACAGACACAGAAAGACACACAACGACACAGCACACAGACACAGACAGCACAGACAGACAGAAACACAGACACAGACACAGAACAGAACACAGACACAGACACAGAACAGACAACAGACAACACAAGACACAGACACAGACACAGAACACAAAGACACAGACACAGACACCAGCACAACAGACACACGACACAGACACACACACAGACCACACACACAGCACACACACACAGACACAAAGCAAGCACAGACACAGACAGACACAGACACAGACACAACAACACAGACACAGACACAGCACAGACAGACAACACAGACACAGACAACACAGACAAACAAAACAGAGACAGACACAGACACAGACACAGACACAGCACAGACACACAGACACAGCACACAGACAGACAGACAGCAGACACAGACACAGACACAACACAGACAACAGACACGACAACACAGAACAGACATAACAGACACAGACAGAAACGACAAACAGCACAGACACAGACACAGAAACACAGACCAACACACACAACACAACACACAACACAGACAAGACAGAACATAGACACAACAAACACACAGCACAGCACGACACAGACACACACACACGACACAGACACAGACACAGACACAGACACAGACACACAGACACAGACAGCAGACAGACAGCACGACAGACACAGACACAGACACAGACATCAGACAGACACGACAGCAGACACAGACATCAGACAGGCACACACAGAACACAACACAGCACAGACCACACAGACACAACACAGACAAACAGACACAGACACAGACACAGACACAGACAGACACAGAACAAACACACACAGACACAGACACAGCACAGATACAGACACAGACACAGACACAGAAAACAGACACAGAAAACACAGACACAGACACAGACACAGACACAAACAAGACAAACAGACACAGACACACAGACACAGACAACACAGACACAGACAAGCAGCAGACACAGACACAACACAGACACAGCACAGACACAGACACAGACAAGACAGCAGACAGACAGACACAGACCAGACAAGACACAGACACAGACACAGACACGACACAGACACACAGACACAGACACAGACACAGACACAGACACAGACAGAACAACAAGACAGACACAGACAGACAACACAGACACAGACACAGACACAGACACAGACACAGACACCAGACACAGACACAGACACAGACAAAACAGACACAGACAGACCAGACACACAGACACAGACACAGACACAGAACAACACACAGACACAGACACACAACAGCACACAGACAACAGCACGACGACAGAACAAACAGACACAGACACAGACACAGACAACAGACACAGACACAGACACAGACACAGACACAGACACAGACACATGCACACAGACACAACACAGACAAGACACAGACAGACAGACAAGACACAGAAACGACAGACACAACACAAACAACAGACACAGACACAGACACAGACACAGAACAGACACAGACACAGACACAGCAGACAACAGACACAGACACAGACACAGACACAGACAGAACAGAACCAGACACAGACGACAGAACAGACACAGACAGAACACAGACACAGACACAGACAGCAGACACAGACACCCCACAGACACAGACACAAGACACAGACCAGACACAGACACAAGACAGACAGAACAGAACGACACAGACAGCACAGCAAACAGACCACAGACACAGCACAACAGACACAGACACAGAACAGAACAACACAGACACAGAACAGACAAGACACAGACACAGACAACAGACACAGACACAGACAACACACAGACACAGCACAACAAACGCACAAACAGACACAGACAAGACCAGACACGCACAGACAACACAGAAACAAACACAAGACACAGAACAGACAGACACAGCAGCAGAAAGACACAGAACATACAGAACAGACAAGACACAGACACAGACACAGACAGACAAGACAAGACACAGACACAGAACAACAGACACAGACACGACAAACACAAACAGACAGAGACACAGACACAGACACAGAACAACAAAACACACGACACAGAACAACAACACAGACAAGAAACAGACACAGACACAGACAACAGACACACAAACACAGACACAGACACAGACACACACACAACACAGCAACAGACAACAAAACAACACACAACACAGACACAGACACAGACACAACACACACAACACACACAACACAGACACAGACACAGACAGACACAGACACGACACAGACACAGACCAGACACAGACAACACAGACACAGACACAGACACAGACACAGACAAACACAGACACAGACACAGAGCAGACACAGACAGACACAGACAGACACAGACACAGACACAGACACAGACAGACACAGACACGACACAGACACAGACAGCACAGACCACAGACACAGACACGACAGACGACACACAGACACGACACGACACAGCACAAGACACAGACACGACACAGACAAACAGACACAGACACAGACACAGACAGCACACAGACACACAGACACAGCACAGACACAGACACAGACAAGACACAGACAAGACACAGACACAGACAAGACACAGACAGACACAGACAACACGACACAGACACAGACAAGACACAACACAGACACAGACAGACAGACACAGAACAGACACAGACACAGACACAGACACAGACACAACAACAGACACAGACACAGAACAGACACAGACACAGACACAGACACAGACACAACAGACACAGACACAGACACAGACACAGACACAGAACAGACACAGACACACAGAGCACAGACACAGACACACACGAACACACAGACACAGACACAGACACAGACACAGACACAGACAGACACAGACACAAAAAGACACAGACACAGACACAGACAAGACACGACAACCAGACACAGACACAGAACGACAGACACAGACACAACCGACAGAACAGACACGACACAGACAACACAGAACGACACAGACACAACCGACAACAGACACAAGACACAGACAGACACAGACATAGACACAGACACAGACAAAACATACAGACAAAGACAGAACAACAAACAAACACAGACACAGACAAGACACAGACACAGACACAGACACAGACACAGACACAGACACAGACAAGAACACAGACACAGACAAACACAGACACAGCACAAGACAGACACAGACACAGACACAGACACAGACACAGACACAGAACAGAAGACACAGACAAACAAGACAGAACAGACACAGACACAGACACAGACAGACAAACACAGACACAGAACAGACACAGACCAACAGACACAGACACAGACAGAACAGAACAAGACACACAAGACACAGACAGACAACAGACAAGACACAGAACAAACAGACACAGACACAGACACAGACAAGACACAGACACAGAACAGACACAGAACGACACAGACACAGACACAGACACAGACACAGACACAGACACAGACACAGCAAGACAGACACAGAAACACAGACACAGACAGCACAGACACAGACACAGCACAGACACAGACACAGAAACAGACACAGACACGACACGAGCACAGACACAGACAAGACACAGACAAGACACAGCACAGAACAGACACAGACACAGACACAACACAGAAAACACAACAAGACACAGCACAGACACAGACACAGACACAGACACAGACAAACAGACAACACAGCACAAACAGACACAACACAGACAGACACAGACACAGACACAGACACAGACACAGACACAGACACAGACACAGACACAGCAGACACACAGACACAGACACAGAACACAGACACAGACACAGACACAGACACAGACACAGCACAGACACAGACACAACACGACACAGACAGACACAGACCAGGCACACCACACAGACACAGACAAGACAGAACAGAACAAACAACAAGACACAGAACAGACACAGACACAGACAGACAAGACACACAACATAGAACAGCAGACAATGGACACGACACAACAGACACAGACCACAGGCACAACAAGACACAGACACAAGACACAGAACAGACACGACACAGACACAGACAAAAGCAAGAACGACACAGACACAAAAGACACAGAACAGACAGACAGACAGACACAGACAAAAAACAGACACAGACAAGCACAGACACAGACACAGCACAAACACGACACAGCAACACAACACAGACACACACACGACACAGACACACACACAACACACAACACAGACACAGCAACACGACACAGACACGACACACACACACACACAACACACACACACACACAGACACAGACACAGCACAGACACAGCACACACAACAGACACAACACACACACAGACACAACAACAGACACAACACAGACACAGACACAGACACAGACACAGACACAGACACAGAACAGACACAGACACAACGACAACACAACACACACGGACAGACACGACACACAGACACGGACACGGACACGGACAGACACAGACACGACCAGACACAGACACGACACGACACGGAACAGACAGACACACACGACACAGACACACAGACAGACAGACACGGACAGACACGGACACAGACACGACGACAGACACAACAGACACAGACACAGACAGACGACACAGACACGACACGGACAGACACAGACACAGACACAGACACAGACACGGACACGGACACGACACGGACACAGACACAGACACGAAAACCCAAACACAGACACGACAGACACAGACACAGACACAGACACAACCAGACAACAGACACGACACGGACACAGACACACGGACGACACAGACACACACGACACGGACACGACACGGACACAGACACAGAACAGACACAGACACAGACACAGACACAGACAAGACACAGACACAGACACACACAGAGACACGCACGCACGGACACATACATTCGGAAAACATACAAGCGAGACACGGTAAACAAGACACAGACAGACCAACAGCACAGAAGACCGTAACGAAACGGGTTGAAGCGATAAAACAACGGACAAAATCATCCTCAATGTGGTCATGTTGTATTAAACGCAGATTACAAAGCTACAAGACACAGACACACAGACACAGACACAGACACAGACAGACACAGACACACACAGACACAGACACAGACACAGACACAGACACAGACAGACACAGACACAGACACAGACACAGACAGAACAGACACAGACACAGACACAGACACAGACACTGACACAGACACAGACACAGACACAGACACAGACACAGACAACACAACAGACACAGACACAGACACAGACACAGACAGACACAGACACAGACACAGACACAGACACACAGACACAGACAGACACAGACACAGAGACAGACACAGCACAGACACACAGACACAGACAAGACACAGACACAGACACAGACAGACACAGACACAGACACAGACAAGAGACAGACACAGACACAGACACAGACACAGACAGACAGACACAGACACAGACACAGACACAGACACAGACACAGACACAGACACAGAACAGACACAGACACAGACACAGAAACAGACACAGTCACAGATACAGACACGACACAGACAGACACAGACACAGACACACACACAGACACAGAAACACATACACAGACACAGACACAGACACAGACACAGACACAGACACAGACACAGACACAGACACAGACACGACACAGACACGACACACAGACATAGACACAGACACAGACAGAGACAGACAGACAAACAGACACAGACACAGACAAGACATCAACACAGACACAGACACAGACAGACAAGACACAGACACAGACACAGATACGACAGACACAGACACATAACACAGACACAGACACAGACACAGACACAGACACAGACACAGACACAGACACAGACACAGACACAGACACAGACACAGACACAGACACAGACACAGAGACAGACACAGACACAGACACAGACACAGACACAGACACAGACACAGACACAGACACAGACACAGACAGACACAGACACAGACACAGACAGACAGGACACAGGCAAGATAGACAGACACATACACAGATACAGACACAGACACAGACACAGACACAGACACAGACAGAGATATAGACACACACACACACACACACACACACACACACACACACACACACACACAGACACAGCAAGACAGACACAGACACAGAACAGACAGACACAGACACAGACACAGACACAGACAGATACAGACACAGACACACACACAACACATACAGACACACAGACACACAGACACAGACACAGACACAGACACAGACACAGAACAGACACAGACACAGACACAGACACAGACACAGACAGCAGACAGACACAGACACAGACACAGACACAGACACAGACACAGACACACACAGACACAGACACAGACACAGACACAGACACAACACACAACACAGACAACAAGACAAGACACAGCACAGACATAGACACAGACACAGACACAACACAGACACAGACACAGACAGACACAGACACAGACACACAGATACAGACACAGACAGACACAGACACAGACACAGACACAGACACAGACAAGCACAGACACAGACACAGACACAGACACAGACACAGAACAGACACAGACACAGACACAGACACAGACACAGACACAGACACAGACACAGACACAACACAGACACAGACACAGACACGACAGACACAGACACAGACACAGTCACAGACACAGACATAGACACAGACAGACACAGACAGACACAGACACAGACACAGACACAGACACAGACACAGACACAGACACAGACACACAGACCGCACAGACACAGACACAGACACAGACATTGATACAGACAGACAAAGACACAGACAAGACACATACAGACACAGACACAGACACAGACACAGACACAGACACAGACACAGACACAGACAAGACACAGACACAGACACAGACACAGACACAGACACAGACACAGACACAGACACAGACACAGACACAGACACAGACACACAGACACAGACACAGACACAGACACAGACACGACACAGACACAGACACAGACACAGACACAGACACAGACACAGACAGACACAGACACAGACACAGACACAGACACAGACACAGACACAGACACAGACACAGACACAGACAGACACAGACACAGACAACAGACACAGACACAAGACACAGACACAGACACAGACAGACACAGACACAGACAGACACAGACACAGACACAGACAGACACAGACACAGACACAGCACAGACAAGACAGAGACAGACACAGACACAGACACAGACACAGACACAGACACAGACACAGACACAGACACAGACACAGACACAGACACAGACAGACACAGACACAGACACAGACAAGACACAGACACAGACACAGACACAGACACAGACACAGACACAGACAGAGACACAGACACAGACACAGACACAGACAGACACAGACACAGACACAGAAACGACACAGACACAGACACAGACACAGACACATAAACAGACACAGACACACACACAGACACAGACACAGACACAGACACAGACACAGACACAGCACAGACACAGACACAGTCACAGACACAGACACAGGACACAGACAAGACACAGACACACAGACACAGACACAGACACAGACACAGACACAGAACAGACACAGACACAGACAAGACAGACACAGACACAGACACAGACACAGACACAGAGACAGACACAGACACAGACACAGACACAGACACAGACAGACACAGGCACAGACTCAGAGACAGAACAGACACAGACAGACACAGACACAGACACAGACACAGACACAGACACAGACACAGACACAGACAGACACAGAACACACGACACAGCACAGACAGACAGAGACAGACACAGACACAGACACACAGACACAGACACAGACAGAACAGACAAGACACAGACACAGACAGCAACACAGACACAGACACAGACACAGACACAGACACAGACACAGACACAGACACAGACACAGACACAGACACAGACACAGACACAGACACAGACACAGACACAGACACAGACACAGACACAGACACAGCACAGACACAGACACAGACAGACACAGACACAGACACAGACACAGATACAGACACAGACACAGACACAGACACAGACACAGACAGACACAGACACAGACACAGACACAGACACAGACACAGACACAGACAATCACAGACACAGACAGACAAGCACAGACACTGACACAGGCAGAGAACAGACACAACATAGACACAGATGCAGACAGACACAGACAAACAGACACAGACACAGCACAGATCACAGACACATACAAGACACAGCAGAAACAGACATAACACAGACACAGATACAGGACAAACACAGACACAGACACAGACCAGGCACAGATACAGACACACACATACACACACAGGCAAAGACACAGACACAGACACAGACACAGACACAAGACACAGACACAGACACAGACACAGACACAGACACAGACACAGACAGACACAGACAAGACACGGACATTGACACAGACACAGTCACAGACACAGACACAGACACAGACACAGACACAGACACAGACACAGACACAGACAACAGACACAGACAGACAACAGACACAGACACAGACAGACACAGACAAGACACAGACAGACACAGACACAGCACAGACACAGACACAGACAGACACAGACACAGACACAGACAGACACAGACACAGACACAGACACAGACACAGACACAGACACAGACACAGACACAGACAAGACACAGACACAGACACAGACACAGACACAGACACAGACAGAACAGACACAGACAAAGACACAGACAAGACACAGACACAGACACAGATACAGACACAGACACAGACAGACACAGACACAGACACAGACACAGACAGACACAGACACAGAAGACACAGACACAGACACAGACACAGACACAGACACAGACACAGACACAGACGTAGACACAGACCAGACACAGACACAGACACAGACACAGACACAGACACAGACACAGACACAGACACAGACACAGACACAGACACAGACACAGACACAGACACAGACACAGACACAGACAGACACAGACACAGATACAGACACAGACACAGACACAGACACACACAGACAAAGACACAGACACAGACACAGACACAGACACAGACACAGACACAGACACAGACACAGACACAGACAACTCACACAGACACAGCACAGACACGACACAGCAAGATACAGACACAGAACATAGACACAGATACAGACACAGACACATAAACAGACACAGACACAGACAGAGATATAGACATAGACACAGAGATACGACACATATACACAGACACAGATAACAGACACAGACACAGACACAGACCGACAGACACAGACACACACACACACACAGACACACACACAGCGCAAAGACACAGAACAGCACAGACACAGACACAGACACAGACACAGACACAGACACAGACAAACACAGACACAGACAAGACACACACAGACACAGACACAACACAGACACAGACACAGACACAGACACAGACACAGACAGACACAGACACAGACACAGACACAGACACAGACACAGACACAGACACAGACACAGACACAGACACAGACACAGACAGACAGACAGACACAGACACAACAGACACAGCATAGACACAGACGCAGACACAGACACAGACACAGACACAGACACAGACACAGACACAGACACAGACACAGACACACGACACAGACACAGACACAGACACAGACACAGACACAGACACAGACACAGACATAGACACAGACACAGACACAGACACAGACACAGACACAGACAGCACAGACAGTCACAGACCTGCACAGACAGACACAACACAGACACTGACACAGACAAAGACACAGACAAAGACATACACAGACACAGACACAGATACAAACACAGACACAGACACAGACACAGACACAGACACAGACACAGACACAGACACATGACACAGACACAGACACAGACACAGACAGACAGACAGACACAGACACAGACACAGACACAGACACAGACCAGACACAGACACAGACACAGACACAGACACAGACACAGACACAGACACAGACACTGACACAGACACAGACACAGACACAGACACAGACACAAGACACAGACACAGACACAGACACAGACACAGACACGACACAGACACAGACACAGACACAGACACAGACACAGACACAGACACAACAGACACAGACACAGACACAGACACAGACACAGACACAGACACAGACACAGACACAGACACAGAGCACAGACACAGACAGACACAGACACAGACACAGACACAGACAAGACACAGACACAGACACAGAGCACAGACACAGACACAGACAGACACAGACAGACACTGACACAGACACAGACACAGACACAGACACAGACACAGACACAGACACAGACACAACACAGACACAGACACAGACACAGACACAGACACAGACACAGACAGACAGACACAGAACAGACACAGACACAGACACAGACACAGACCAGACAGACACAGACACAGACACACACAGACACATACACAGACACATACACAGACACAGACACAGACACAGACACAGACACAGACACAGACACAGACACAGACACAGACAGACACAGACACAGACACAGCCACAGACATAGACACAGACACAGAAACAGAGACAGACACAGACACATACAAAGACACAGACACAGACATAGACACATACACAGACACAGACACAGACACAGACACAGACGCAGACACAGACACAGACACAGATACAGACACAGACACAGACACATAAACAGACACAGACACAAACACAGACACAGACACAGACACAGACACAGACACAGACACACACACAGACACAGAAACAGACACAGACACAGACACAGAGGCAGACACAGACACAGACACAGACACAGACACAGACAAAGACATACACAGACACAGACACAGACACAGACACAGACACACAGACACAGACACAGGAGAGATACAGACACAACATAGACACAGATACAGACACAACATAAACAGACACAGACACAACACAGAGATAAGACACACACAACACACACACACACACACACACACAACACACACAAGACACAGGCAGAGATACAGACACATAACAGACACA
>JARFJB010001965.1:9287500-9382500 GCA_036346205.1 Vesta saturnalis
GACACAGACACAGACACAGACACAGACACAGACACAGACACAGACACAGACACAGACACAGACACAGACACAGACACAGACACAGACACAGACACAGACACAGACACATACACAGACCCAGACACATAGACAGACACAGACAGACTCGGACATTGAAACAGACACAGGCACATTCACAGACACAGGCATAGACACAGACGCAGACACAGGCACAGACACAGACACAGACACAGACATAGACATAGACATAGACACAGACAAGGACAGTCACAGTCCCGCACAGACACAGACACAGACACAGACACAGACACAGACACGGACACAGACACAGACAGAGACAGAGACAGGCACTGACACAGACACAGACACAGACACAGACACAGGCACAGACACAGACACAGACACAGACACAGGTACGGACACAGACACAGACACAGACACACACACACACACACACAGACACAGACACAGACACAGACACAGACACAAACACAGACACAGACACAGACACAGACACAGACACAGACACAGAGACGAAGACACAGACACAGACACAGATACAGACACAGACACAGACACAGACACAGACACACAGACACAGACACAGACACAGACACAGACACAGACACAGACACAGACACAACAGACACAGACACAGACACAGACACAGACACAGACATATACACAGACACAGACACAGGCAGACACCGACATTGACACTGACACAGCACAGCACAGACACAGGCATAGACACAGACGTAGACACAGGCACAGACACAGACACAGACACAGACACAGACACAGACACGGACACAGAGCACAGACCGACAGACACAGACACAGACACAGACACAGACATTGATACAGACACAGACAAAGACACATACACAGACACAGACACAGACACAGACACAGACACAGACACAGACACAGACACAGACACAGACACACAGACACAGACAGCACAGACACAGACACAGACACAGACACAGACACAGACACAGACACAGACACAGACACAGACACAGACACAGACACTGGCACAGACACAGACACAGACACAGACACAGACACAGACACAGACACAGACACAGACACAGACACAGACACAGACACAGACACAGACACAGACAACAGACACAGACACAGACACAGACACAGACACAGACACAGACACAGACACAGACACAGACACAGACACAGACACAGACACAGACACAGACACAGACACAGACACAGACACAGACACAGACACAGAGACAGACACAGACACAGACACAGACACGGACACAGACACAGACACAGGCACAGACTCAGAGACAGAGACAGACACAGACACAGACACAGACACAGACACAGACACAGACACAGACACAGACACAGACACAGACACAGACACAGACACAGACACAGACACAGACACAGAAACCGACACAGACACAGGCACAGACACAGACAGAGACACTGACACAGACACAGACACAGACACAGACACAGACACAGACAGAGACACTGACACAGACACAGACACAGACACAGACACAGACACAGACACAGAAACAGACACAGACACAGACACAGACACAGACACAGACACAGACACATAAACAGACACAGACACAAACACAGACACAGACACAGACACAGACACAGACACAGTCACAGACACAGACACAGTCACAGACACAGACACAGACAGACACAGACACAGACACAGACACAGATACAGACACAGACACAGAAACAGACACAGACACAGAGACAGACACAGACACAGACAAAGACACAGACACAGACACAGACACATACACAGACACAGACACGGACTCAAGCACAGACACTGACACAGGCAGAGATACAGACACACATACATAGACACAGATGCAGACACAGACACAACCACATATACAGCCACAGACACAAACGCAGGCAGAGATATAGACACACATACATAGACACAGGCAGAGATACGGAGACATATACACAGACACAGATACAGGCACAAACACAAGACACAGGCACAGACTCAGGCACAGATACAGACACACACATACACACACACACAGGCAAAGACACAGACACAGACATAGACACAGACACCGACACAGACACAGACACAGACCCAGTCACAGACACAGACACAGACACAGACACAGACACAGACACAGACACAGACACAGACACAGACACAGACACAGACACAGACACAGACACAGACACAGACACAGACACAGACACAGACACAGACACAGACACTGACACAGACACAGACACAGACACAGACACAGACACAGACACAGACACAGACACAGACACAGACACGGACATTGACACAGGCACAGTCACAGACACAGGCAGACACAGGCACAGACACAGACACAGACACAGACACAGACACAGACACAGACACAGACACAGACACAGACACAGACACAGACATAGACACAGACACAGACAGTCACAGTCCCGCACAGACACAGACACAGTCACAGACATTGATACAGACACAGACAAAGACACAGACAAAGACACAGACACAGACACAGAACAGACACAGACACAGACACAGACACAGACACAGACACAGACACAGACACAGACAGACACAGACACAGATACAGACACAGACACAGACACAGACACAGACACAGACACAGACGTAGACACAGACGCAGACACAGACACAGACACAGAAACAGACACAGACACAGACACAGACACAGACACAGACACAGACACAGACACAGACACAGACACAGACACAGACACAGATACAGACACAGAACACACAGACAACACAGACACAGACACAGACAAAGACACAGACACAGACACAGACACAGACACAGACACAGACACAGACACAGACACAGACACAGACACAGACACAGACAGACACAGACACTGACACAGACACAGACACAGCCACCTAAACAGACACAGACACAGACACAGACATAGGCACAGACACAGAGACAGACACAGATACAGACAAAGACAGACACCGACACAGACACGGACACAGACACAGACACAGACACAGACACAGACACAGACACAGACACAGACACATACACAGACACAGACACAGACACAAACAAAGACACAGACACAGACATAGACACAGACACAGACACAGACACAGACACAGACACAGACACAGACACACAGACACAGACACAGACACAGACACAGACAGACACAGACACTGACACAGACACAGACACAGACACATACACAGACACAGACACAGACACAGACATAGGACAGACACAGAGACAGACACAGACACAGACAAAGACAGACACAGACACAGGCACAGACACAGGCACAGACTCAGGCACAGACACCGACACAGACACGGACACAGGCAGAGATACGGACAAACATACATAGACACAGATACAGACACAGACACGACCACAGAAACAGACACAGACACAAACACAGGCAGAGATATAGACACACATACATAGATACAGGCAGAGATACGGACACGTACACAGACACAGACTCAGGCACAGATACAGACACACACACACACGCAGACACATGCAACACAGACACAGACACGGACACGGACACAGACACAGACATAGACACAGGCACAGATACAGACACAGGCACAGACACAGACACAGACACAGACACAGACACAGACACAGACACAGACACAGACACAGACACAGACACAGACACAGACACAGACACAGGCACAGACACAGACACAGACACAGACACAGACACAGACACAGACACAGACACAGACACAGACACAGACACAGACACAGACACAGACACAGACACAAACACAGACACAGACACAGACATAGACACAGAGAATGACACAGACACAGACACAGGCACAGACACAGACACAGGCACAGACACAGACACAGACACAGGCACAGACGCAGACTCAGGCACGGACACCGACACAGACACGGACACAGGCAGAGATACGGACAAACATACATAGACACAGATACAGACACAGACACAGGCAGAGATATAGACACACATACATAGATACAGGCAGAGATATGGACACATACACAGACACAGATACGGGCACAAACGCAAAGACACATGGAACACAGACACAGACACAGACACGGACACAGACACAGACATAGACACAGACACAGACACAGATACAGACACAGAAACAGCGACAGACACAGACACAGACAAAAACACAGACACAGACAGAGGCACAGACTCAGGCTCAGACACAGGCACGGACACAAACAGAGATACAGACACACACACACACACACACACACACACACACACACACACACACACACACACACACACAACACACACACACACACACACACACACACACACACACACACACACACACACACACACACACACGTATACACACACACACACACACACAGTGACAGACACAGACACAGACCCAGACACAGACACAGACACAGACACAGACACAGACACAGAGACAGACACAGACACGGACACGGACACAGACGGACACGGACACAGACACAGACACGGACACGGACACGGACACGGACACGGACACACGGACACGGACACGGACACAGACACGGACACGGACACGGACACGACACGGACACGACACGACAGACACGGACACGGACACGGACACGGACAGACAGGACAGAACGACAGACACGACACAGACACGGACACGGACACGGACACGGACACAGACACAGACACGACAGACACAGACACGACACGGACACGGACACGGACACGGACACGGACACAGACGGACACGGACACGGACACGGACACAGACACAGACACAGACACAGACACAGACACGACACGGACACGACACGGACAACACGACACGGAACGGACACGACACGGACACGGACACGGACACGGACACGGACACGGACACGGACACGGACACTGACACGGACACAGACACAGATACAGACACAGAACAGACAGACACAGACACAGACACAGACACAGACCCAGACACCGTTCAACGTTGGGTGATACAACGTCACGTCTTCGGGCATTTCCGATACACTTTCGTGGGAAATTTATTTCTTCAATGTGCGTCGTTTTGGTTTTTAAAACTTTGTCCATATCGTTTCTCAACTCCGCTAGAATGCTATTTTTTGTAACATCGGGTTTGTGCAAGCGTTGTATAAAATCTAACGGTACAATAATCATCTTCTTCAGGTTGTGGTCCATTGTTGTTATTGAAACAGATTACTAAGTAATGGTCTTAACAGGAGTGATAGAAATTCACCGCCCTTCTGTACAAGAAACTGTTTCTTCCTTTTTATAAATTCGGCTCTCTGCGCCAAGCGTGTTGAAGTGTGTTTATGTTGAGAGAGTGACTGCTTCTGAACACTTGATAGAGGTACACGACCTTTGTGTGTGAACACTCGCAGATGCATACGACCTGCTTACTATTATTTACTAACATTTCAATAAAATGTCAGGTTAACTTTTACTTAACCGGGCTAATGCGTGAAGGATATCGGTGTTTTTGATTAAAAAAAAGGCTATCATATATGATGTAATCTTCATGAGTGTCACGTTTAAATCCTTTTTTCGCTAGATATACGTGACAAATGCCCTGCGGCCCGAATATATTTGTTCTATATTGTAGCAAGTCCGGCGTATTCTGCTTTAAATCGAACAATAGATACTTGTGGGGGTTGAAAGTGGCACCCTGGTAGGCATCTTCTAAAAAGTTCGGGTTGTCAGGTGAAGTCTGTCGTGCTAAATGCTGTATCTGAGCTTTGTCACGCGGATTCTTGAAAAAAATTGTGTAATGAATGAAATATCTCTGTCCACGGCCTTGATGGAATATGTTTTGCATTAACAAAAACACATTTAGGTTTCTATGTTCCTTTGTAGAAATATCAACCACCGAACCGTTAGTTTCGCGCATTAGATCGTCAATTATTATTAAGACAGGTTTTTCTCCATCAAACTGCTCCATACCAGGTAAACCCTTCTGAAATTCCACCGAGAGATCCTTGAATAGCTGCTGTCACTCGCTGTAGAACCAAATAATTTTTTTGAAAGTTGTATCGCAGACAGTTTCAATGTTTTTTAGAAAATCCACAATAAAATACGATTTCCCACAATCCGATGACCCCGCTACTATTGCTGAAAAGGGATGCTTAAACTGACCCTCCATCTTGAATCTCAAAACGGTACTACCGGTCACTATGACTTCAACCTCCCTTAAATACTAAACAAAAATCTGTAATGTCCTGATCACCGGTATATTTTTACTTTTTTCTTGCTTATCTTTTAATATCAAAACAGTGTTTTTGTTTTCTAGAACGTAAACATCAAAATTGGAATGCTTTATGTTAATGATTGGGAAAACCCATAAGTACTTTATATTGGCTATTTATAAGCAAAACACAGAAAGTGAACGTACCGTGACGATATATAAGTAACAGAAAACCAGCAGTTATTCACCCTCGTGGCCATGTCTAAAACAACTGCTGCTGCACAAATAGACCAATTACTGTTAAAGATAAAAAGTTTAAAATTAGATCTGGAAATTTATGGTATTCAAAAAAGGCTGCAAAAGATGAATCTGAATAAACCCAACACAGATGAATCAGGAGATTGACGTAACCAATAAAATATGGGTGATTGTTTTTGGCATTACCCCTTATTTTATTGATTTATTCATTTATTTGTACAGCTTTATTAATGTTACGTTGTAATTACAGATATGGATTTAACTACCCTAAATGTAATATGTTTTAAACCTTTTAAAAACGTTAAGAAGTAAGAGACGGGCGTAGAATACAAGATACTTAATTTGAACATCACATCAACAAAGTACGGTGAAATGGTGGTGGTTGAACTGGAGAAATTTAAATGTGTGCAATTTAATAAACGGCTGAAGAGTAAAGATGTTTAAATGCATTCTTTAGGACTAATAGAGAAAACAACCAATTTAATATTCGTTTAGAAAAACAGTTTTATAATTACTGTTATGTAATGACGAGATTTAATAAATAAAGCCACTTTTGTCTCCCAGGCACCCAGTGTTATTATTATCTTTATATAAAGCCACGCACACAAAAATGACTTGATTAATTGATTTGATTAATTGGTCTGGGCAAAGCACATGCCGTAGGCTCAAATCCTACTCGAGTTAAACTTTTGTATTTAAAATCGAATTGATTTAATTGTTTGGATTAATTGATTTGGTTTCAAAAATGACCGACAAAACAAAAATGACCGTAAAAAATCCTCCGAAAATGAACAATACCCTTCGGCGTTTGCATGGAGCCCCACAAATTCAGACGCTGAGAAAGAGAGAGAATTTTGTTCCAGTCTCCGCCCCTTCTTGAAATACTATTTCAAATTTCTAGTTTTTCCAACAAGGGGAGCCCGCAAAACGGACTCCACCAATCAGAAACCAGGGGGCTTGGACTACCCTTAGGACATCCAATCAGAGCGCGAGTCCTGGGACAGTATGCGCGTGCACGTTCAATCAGATAGAAGTGGGCGTGGTCTGTGACGTCAGACGATTAAACGTCATCTCACTCCCACTCATCTGACCCAACCATTTTCCATCTCACTCGCACTCACTGAAGGTATTGTCCCAGAGTGGCCCCCTTCTACACATTTATACGCATGGAAAAAAATATTTGCCTACCTGACAATTTTCTTTTGTTGTCAGCGGTGTACATATACGATGTCCTTGATACGACTCCAGACAAAAACATCTAATGGAGTGATATTACAGATACTCTCAAACCTCTTCCGGCATCTTTTAAGGAATTTTCAGGATAGGCTCTGAAATATCCCAAGACTAGCTTTATAGTCTTCATTTTTCATATAAGGATGTAAAAATGCTCTTACTTCTTAGTGCAGAATCCACTGGTCGAGTGAAAGAGGTCATTGCTGCTTAAACAAGTTGGGTTTTAGAATTTTTGAGATGACGAATTTTCGCATCCTGTATACATTTTTAGGAAGCTGTATACGTTCCATAAGCTACACGTCTTATATGTGAAAAGCCTAAAACGATTTGGTCTGACTCAATTGAATTTCAAAAAGTTTTTTTTTGTCGCAGACGGTATTTAGCAAAAATTTCGGAAAGGCTGAAATAACTTAGAAATCGTTCCTTCATGCATACAGTATCTCATATGAAAACGCTTTGAAATTTAGCGTAGGTTTCAAAAACTGACTATTCGGATAACCTCTGTACATAAATTTGCAGAAACCTATTGGCAGTAGTTTTCCATATAGAAATCAACCCAGCTCATCGCGAAAGATCAGGTCGTCTGGGCAAACGTGGGTAAAGCGAGGATTACTTTAATCCACCGATTAAGAAAGGTGATTAGTCAAGTTTTGACCAACTGGTATAATTGAAAGATTCCGGGATCAAAATAATCCTTGCTTAAACTACTGTCCAAAGTGAAATGTAAGATTCTAGGCCTCAAAATATTACGATCCGACGCAACTTGCTTTAATAAAATGACAATAAAAAAGATTTTCGAAATATCTCCAAAACGTACATTTATTTTAGCTTATTAATACGTTTTTATTATGTACAGCGGCGTAAAACGCAAGGGGAGGGAATTTTTTTTATTAGAATACGAAACCTACCTAGTTACGTGCATTCTTCCCGAAATACTGATTTTCTCGTTTTGATGCTACAGAAATAATAACCTGCCTAATCTGTTGTTAATAAATACCTAAAAATGCAAATATCTTAGTCAAAGTATACCTTTATTATCTGAAGAACATCAAGGTTTCCTAGTTGGATAAAAAAATCCAATTTACTCCATTGGCGTAGAAATTAAGGATTATAAGGTTGCTCTACGCCTTGCGTTCCACGTCACTGTACATAATAAAAACGTATTAATAAGCTATGTAATTTATTCTGCCAAGAATGCGAAAAATATCTATTTTCGTTTTGGATATATTTCAAAAATCAACATTTTGTTGGAACTGGCGCCCTGTGTATTTTTTATTATCAATATTTTATTAAGTTGTGTCAAATCGTAATATAATGAGTCCGAGAATCTTACATTTCACTTTGGACCATTGCTTACGGACCACCCCGTATGTGTATATATAGGGTGATTCATAAGTAATAGGCCAAATTTTAAATACTCGTTCAGAAGGCAAACATAATTTTTTTTAACAACAATGGGTCTAAGTCTGCTTCTTACTGAGATACAGGATGTTAAAGTGAAAAAAATAAAATGGATTATTGTTAATAGATCAGCCATTTTTCTAGATAGTGACTTGAAAATTGGGTATAAAGTAGCCTTAGTAAGAGAAACAAGAATGTGTGAGAGGATTCGAGTTAACTCGTAGGTGTCGCCACATACGCCGTATTGAACAGATGAATTCAGCTACAATTTTTTTTTCACTCATTAATTTACAACTTACTTATTTAATTTGGATAGCTTCATCATTTCTGTATAAAAAAGGCATTCTTTTTTTATTTTCAAAATATTAATAGTTTTCGACATATTAGAATTTTACTAATTCACTGCATGGCGTCCGTGGTTGTACTTTACATTTACCTAACCGTAATTGATGACGACTGAATGTAAAAATAATAGATGGAATGCTTCTTAACATTGGACATCGAAAAAATTTATTTTGTTTTAAAATAAAGTGTATTTATGTGATGTTGCTATTAGAAATAAGTGACAAAAATTATAAAGTAATAAAACAAAATTTATTTATTTTCATGTAACATAAGTTAATGAGCAAACCAATAATGAAAGCAAAAGTTCTCCTATTTAAGTGTAGAAGAAAGTTCACAATAAAATTTTAGTAGCGAATACATAATACATAGCATTAATGTCTTAGGGCAAAAGCATGCCATGGAATGTTGACAGAAACAATGTGTAATAAAACTTGATTTGCGTTTACGCAAGAGAAAGTTTTTCTGGGCAAGCATGATCCAGAAAATATCGTGAAATGTACCCACAGCCAAACCGTAAGATATCTAAAAATCCTTATAATCTATTGGGTGAAACAGGTTCATTTCGTCCAAAATATTATACAGGGCGTCCCAAATTATTACCCCGCGGCAAGAAGATGAAATTTTGGTAAGAGTTGCGGAAACTAAAAAATTATCTTACAAATATCTAAGTAGTTAGGTCATTTTCTGCAAATACATGGTGTACTATCATGAAAAGGTCAACCTAGTTGAGATCCTGTAACACTTCATATAGAAGTGTATACCAGGTTTGTCTAAAACAAAAGCTCAGCACTCTTGAAATTAATTCAGAATAAAATGTAATAACGTAAAATGTGATTTAAAACACTGTATAAGCTTACGTCTAGAGTATCTGTATAACTTCACCCTTATAGCACTCATTGTACTGACCCAGATTTTAAATCGAAACAAATTGGGATTAAGTAGCACGGTGATTTAAGCAACACCCCAATCTAGTTTGGTGCGACTGAATCATCGTCAAAGGCTGTATGTGTAAAGATACGGGGCGTCTATCGCACCACCGCCTGAAAGACGGGAGTCTGAATAATGTGTTCGGGGAAGCGTTATCCTTGCAAGGGAGGGACTCATTGGACTGTACGTAACAGCTGATGTCACTCTTTCCCCTAAACTCTGGGCCAGAATTTTCATTAAAATTATTTGTGCTCGCAGGGAATGTGATAATTTCATAAAATATGTATTTTGCTTCCTTATCAGCAACTAAAATGTTACTGCGCTGCAGTTTTCTACCCTTTCTGTCTGATTATTACTTCGATAATCAACCAAAAGTTATGCTTGAACTGCATTAGCGGCGAACAGGGTTATAATTTATTCGGCTTTTCAGTATTTTTGCATTGCACTTAAACGATGTTAATAGAATCGCATTCGATTTTGATGTTTCTGAATGGTTTTTAGCGCATGACAATTTTTGTTTCAGAAAGAAACTATAATATTAGAACCGTGTTAGACGTATAGAATAAATATAAAGAATAGAAAATATATATGCGTCTGGTGCAATCATTCCGCATGTCTAACTCTATTTCCGATATGATTGGAGGCAACCGGAACTGAATCGTAACAAATCCCCGGACCGCTACAGCGGGTAATTCTTGCCGAAGATCCCACCGCTTGCCAAATGCCACCGTACAACATCCTACTTATACTGAATATTGTAACAACTGCACGAGCAGCTTCTTAGTTTTTCTTTTTGTAAAATTTACTAGCTTGCTTGTTTTAATTTCCAAGTTGTTAAGCAATCCCACGGTTTCGTTTGTCACAGTAATAAATTTATTTAAATTATGTTACCAATATGCTCTAGAAAGTAATGCCACACTGGACCATTGCACCAATTGTAAATTAAATTTCATTATTAAAAGTACTTTAAATATTTTTCTTACGTGTATTTTATTGTATTTCTCTTTCCAACACCAAATGGAAATGGTCAAATAATTCGAAAATAATTTAATAATATATTACTTCTTGAATAAGCTTGTATAAAGGAATAAGAATGACTAAAAGTTCTCTAGTCGATAAATTATGACCCAAAATAAAACCGCGAAAGATTTATAACCATACACTTAAAATATTTTGTTAAAAATAAGAAAATATGAGGCAGAAAACAAAATGTACCATTTTAAAATGTGTTTTATAGATGTTGCATCAGTTCTTACTAAATATCGGAAGTATGTGTACAGGTTTTTAGTTTTTTTTAAAGGAAATTAATGTAATGCGGTCAGTAATGTTGGGCCATCACAATTCAATCTGGTAGCTTGTTTGATATCTGATAAGATCAGATTATTGCCAAATAAGCGAATTTCAGTGAATCTAGTATCATCGCAGTGAGCTATTAAATTTGTAACACAGCCAAACTATACGCAAATTGTGAAATTGTAAAAATTGTAAAAATATTGTAATTGTTGCTTTGTTTGAATCACCCCTACCACACAATTACTATCATTGAACGAAATTGCAAACAGTGCTGCCACAACAATTTCCTGTATTATACAAACCTTAATTTTTAAATAAAAGCTATTAAAATTAACGGGCATTCAATACCCGCACAACAGAGAACTACCCTTAAATGAGCTGCTCCAACTAAAGCCTGTCCGGTAGAACTGAACGGGTATCGGATTAACAAGGAGGATTGTCAATATATGGTTCTATTGTGCTTGAAACCGCCTTAATGCTTTGCTGTCTCGTACTTATTGTACGTGACAAAGAAAGATGGATATATTATGAATAATGCCTCTATTTCTGCCGAACAAAAGCGTTTGCAACTTTCACACATAATGACAAGGCAATAAGAATCAGATGCAGGTAGAATAGAAATTCAATAGGTATAATAAAATGCCAGTGGTTCTCAACACTGCTTTAACATTATATAATTTGTGAAGAAATGCAACTTTTGTATAATAAAAATAATAATCGATTACTAATTACCTATAAGTAATTTCAATTGACACCTTTCACTTATACTTATAACAACAATAACAAATACATTTTTATTATAGTTAGTAAATATTAATTAAATTACAAAGATATACTTTTATAATTAAATGTAAAAATTATAATTGTCATTCGGCTTCAGATTCATCACTTCCTGAGTCATCCAAATCTTGGAAAAGATCATCGTCATCACTTTCTTCATTTGTTCTTAGTAATGCTCCATACCAACTCAATTGGATTGAAATGGCAATGATACGGGGGCAGGCGCAAAACTTCATGTCCATATGATAGAGCTAGCTCATCGATTACATATTTTTCGCATTGGTCTACTTTGTTTCTTTTGGCCAATTCCACTAACTCTGCCTTTGTCATAAAATTTTCCCACGCTATTTTTTTAGCGGTTAACCATTGCTGTATTTCTTCTTTTTTCCAAGAAACTTTGACTGCCTTCTCTGCCTTTCGAGAATGATAACTCGCATTGTCAAGGACAATTATTGATGGTTCCTCTAATTTTTGTAAAAGTGATTCCTCAAACCATTTTTCGAACAATTCTGCGTTCATATTATCGTGATAATCTAATGATTTATTTTTGTACCGAAAATTAATTGACTTCCGTCGATAAAACCGTTTCTGTTACCTGCTTCAATGATAATAAATCGTTTTCCATCTGATGATTTGTTCGGTTGATGTAAACTCTTTGCACTGTTATCTTGCCAAGTACATTTTGACGTACTACCTTTACTAAATATCCACGTTTCGTCTGTAAAACAAACTGTCTCGAACTTTCGGAGTTAAGATTTTGAGATACTTTCTCAGAAAAACGTTTCTTTTGGCGACAATGTGGCTTTGTTCACACAAACCGCGTCTATTGTTGGTTTTTGGAATTTAAAGCCCATATTTTTAACACTAGAGCCAAACTGGTTTTTCCTATTTCATACGCGGTTCTCAATTTTAAGAAGTTTAATAATGAATTTAACGTTACGTGTTCCTTCTTCGCGTACATCTCGTATATTAATGCACGAATTGTTTGTTTTCCATTTTCTGGAAAATCTGTAGTGCAAAGTTTGACACGCTGTTTTTTCACTGGAGGTTCCAACTCGCCGCCATTTTTTTAAAGCACAGATTTTCCCCACCGTCGAAACCGAAAGTTTTAACGCGTTTGCTGTTCTTTGTTGAACAGAAAATGTAGATAATAGTGGACCACCATTTTCTTTTTCTTCTTTAAAATAATCGACTGTATTTAAAACTAATTCGCGAATTTCTTTACTCAACTTTTTCGGCATTATATTAATGGTTAGTTTATATAAACGCTTACTCAAAGAATAATGATAATATAGATATTGCAGTTGTTTTATTTATACCTATATGTACCTACTAAATGGTATAATAATCTATTATTAATTACTTATTGTTACAGTATTGCATATTTATTTGGATTCTTTTGTAATTGGAGTACACTAAAACGTCATTACCATACTTAGGTATACAATGAACTTTCTAAATGTAAATTGAAATACCTATACTTAATCGAATATTCATTATTATGAATGGCTTTTATAAATGTTTATTATAAAAACTTGCATTCTTCCATAAATTTTAAATGTAATGTTAAAGCAGTGTTGAGAACCACTGGCATTTTATTATACCTATTGAATTTCTATTCTACCTGCATCTGATTCTTATTGCCTTGTCATTATGTGTGAAAGTTGCAAACGCTTTTGTTCGGCAGAAATAGAGGCATTATTCATAATATATCCATCTTTCTTTGTCACGTACAATAAGTACGAGACAGCAAAGCATTAAGGCGGTTTCAAGCACAATAGAACCATATATTGACAATCCTCCTTGTTAATCCGATACCCGTTCAGTTCTACCGGACAGGCTATAAGTTATTTCTGCACTGTTACAATGGATGCTACTAGACGTTGCAAACCAATTTTCCCTGATATACTGTAATTATAATAATCACACCTAAATGTTAATCAGAATCGTTAGAACCCTTTTTGAGGAAAACGCCCTTAATTATAAGGATACAAAATTTGCAGTGACCTACAAATTTGACCAAATACAATAAAAGTAAATTGTACAGTTTCTTCTAGAAAATGAATAAACATGCACACAGACATAAACATGTACTAACACGCACGCACGCAAACACACCGTCCACGCGCACGTTCACGCTCATGTGCACGGTCACGCGCACTTTTGGGTCTCCACACGTACACGGACTTGCACACGCAGACATATCACGCACGCATCCACGAACGCATGCACGCACGTACGTACGCACGCGCACGCTCACAGACACACATGCACGCACGCGCACGCACGCACGCACGCACACGCACACGCAGATGCACATGCACACGCACACGCACACGAACACGCACACGCACACGCACACTCACACGCACGCACACACGTGCACGCACACGCACACGCAAACGCACACGCAGACGCACACGCACACGCACACGCACACGCACACGCACACGCACACGCACGCACACGCACACGCACACGCACGCGCACGCGCACACGCACACGCACACGCACACGCACACGCACACACACGCGCACGCACACACAAGCACACGCACACGCACACCCACACGCACAAGCACAAGCACATACACGCGCACGTGCACACGCACGCCCACAGACACGCATGCACGCACACACGCGCACACACACACAAAAATGACCCACAAAACGTCCAGAAACTCAGTATGAGCGATTCGGCTATCGGGGCGATCATAATACCTTTTTTTTATATATGTTATATATGAGAACGTAAAATGGCAGGATTTCAGATTTCTAGATTTTTTGTTTGCAAATTTATCATTTTCCCAATAGGTCACTATTAATATTGAAAATTGCTAAGTAGCGTCTTCCACCATAACTTTCTAAGGTAACTTTTCACCCGTGTTAAGACTGAAAATTTCCTATTATTATATTATTCAAGGCAGCGTATTAGTGAATTAGTACTTTTCTACATTGTAACACTTTCATTATCTACAGCTCTAAACTATTTGATTGCCTAATTCGGAAATTTAGTGCGGAAAAGATTAATAGCACATTATTAGCAAAGATAAAAAAATGATATCGAATGCTGATAATTATTTTAAAGTATACTGGGTGATTGATTGAGTTTAATTAAACTTAATACTTAAGAACTCCCTGTGTATTATTACAAGTAAGTAAGATTGCAGAGTTCTGGAGCACAATTTCATAGTTTCACAATAAAGGTTGCATAATATCAAGGTCATATAATTCAAAGGTTAACACACTGAAATAATTGTAACGTCTCACGGACTAACAATTCAGAAAGTGAAATCTAGAACGACTACTTATACCACACCCAAACGTTTAACTGAGGTCATACTCTTCACACTAAACTCCTTGACATATAAAACTAGGGAAAAAAAGATGATATGTTAATGAATTTATTTATATGGTCTGCTTTCGGAACAAATCATTTTGATTTAGTACAAGTGCAAAAAGTCCTTTCCATTTCTGTTTCATTACACCTGCGTGTAGGTGGTACAAGCAATTGAGATTACGTGCAGTGTGACGCCATCGTAGATGCTGCTGTTGTGGATTATCCGATGGTTACCATTGGTAGATAACGGAATACTGGCACCGCGACTATTTGTATTTGAGAATATACAAAGTGTAGTGTTCGTATATTTGTCTGTCTGTCAGTCAGTTCGGTTAGTCAGTCAGTCTTGTCTCCCGATGACACTGCTCTTATGACGTTGGACAGAGGCGGTAACGTAGTGAATGTGAGTTACCCAAAACCAATGGTCATCGCATGCCTGGACTTCCATGTCTTCGTCGTCGTAGTTGTCGCCGTCGTAGTGGTCTTCTAAGAAGTCTGGTATGTCGTCCTCATCAACACCATTATTGCTGTGGACTTCCAGTGGTCATCGTGCTCATGCACCCTATCAGCGTATTGTCATGTTGCTGTATGCAGCGGCTAAGCCCCTGTGCCTTGTTGCTAAATTCCTGAAGCCTGTTGGTCAGAACGTATACTATGCCCTCGTGTCCTCTTCAATGATGACTTTGTTACAAAAAATGGATAGGTCCATCTCGTAAGCTTTGTTGTTATCTCAGTGCGTCATTGTCGTAATCGTCAGAATCGTAACTATAGGCATGATCCATAACAATGTCAGAGTCGTACCCATCAGTGTTAAAGTATTCGTTACCATCACATTACGAACATAATACCTCAACATCAGATAAGATGTCGCTGAAATCGTCAGCATCATCGTGGGCCGTCGTCTACATAAAAAGTTGTTCTGTTATCGTCCTCGTCACTGACAGTCAAGATTTCAGCGTTGGGTAAGTCCAGTAGTATAGTCTCTACGTCCGTAGGTAAAGAATCCAGGTGGGTTATGTCGTCATCTCTAGTTTGCGTATCCATATCCCTAGAAAGAGAGGAGGATATGTAGAATCCAAGCAAAAACCAATTGTATCAGGCAATGGTGATATGGAAAAAATTAAGAAATGCAAAATATTTGCCAGTTGAAGAAGAAGATGGTGAATTTGATAGATAGTTCATGTTTTTGGTGTTGTACTTACTTGTAGAAGTTGCTGCACGAAAAATTGTACTATTGTCGTTTAACTAAATATAGGTGTTTTCCTCACTAAACTTTTATGTATTTTTGGAGGTCTGCAAACAGTGGTAAGAATGCGTTTAAATAAGTTTTTGTATTGATCTTTCTTATTCATATTTCTATAAAGAGTCTTAAATGTTTTATCTTGTGTATTTGCAGTAAGAATATCTTGTTTCAGATTCAATAAACCAATTGTCCACCGCTTGGAGTGGTTCTGATGTGGTGAACAATACATATATCATCTGCAATCAGAGGTAAGAAAACGTTTAAATAATTTTTTTTATAATTAGTATTATAAAATTTATTTCCTTGATTTTTTGAGTACGATCACGCGTGGTGTATGATATACCAGTAACAGTGGGTGCTAGAGTGAACGTCATACATCACGTAGTGATAGTACCTCGATATGATACACCATCCTGAGCGGGTTGCTAGAAGGAACACCTTAAGAAGGAACATCTTGGATGGATTACGTGCAGTATGTAACGCAGTTACTCCATAAACGAGGTGCTGAAGGTGGCTTGGAGTAGGGTGAGCAGCATTTTGACCACGGTCACTCGGTCACTGCGAAATGGCATTGCAGTTTTTGGATATACCACAGCCTGCAGAGGATGACTTGGATGAGGTATTGGGCGGAGAACGGGAGAATTGTATTCTGAAAATGTACTTGCGTTTCGTAACTTTAAAAACTGATGTCTTTGCCGTTTGTGATATACGCCAATTTTAAGTTTTATTATTCCGGGAGATGTGGCCGAACCAGATTACCAACAACAGTTTACCATGAGAACGTGTAAACACGAATCGTACTCTTTCTGTTATTATATTAATTCCGGTGAAGCAATATTTAGTTCAAACTAGAAATTTACTATTAAATTCAGCGAAGGAATTTATCACAAGAATAGAGAGCGATGTGGAAGGAGTAGACATTGAGCCTTTGAAAACTGTTGTTCCAATTTTATCACTAACTAATGAACAAAAGGAAGTATGCTGCCCATTTTGTTTGTAATTTGAAATACCAAATACCTTTATTTATCCCATTTTTCCATAATTTGAGTGGCTATGATGTTAATATGTTCACATTTGGCGAGTGAAACGGAAGAAATTGACATACTCCCTGTTACTAGTGAGAAATCTGTATCGTTTGATAAGCGTATATTGGTAGATAAATTTATAAGCAGTCGCGGTCTTAGGGAAAAGAAATACATTAATTTAGAGTTCTTGATTCTTGAGAGCTGTAGGTTCATGGCTGCATCTTTAGCTACCCTACCTCAGAATTTATCAGGCGAACAATGTGTAGAGGTAAGGAAATATTTTGGTGACGACTTCAACCTGGTTAGAAAAAAGAGATAAGTTTCACTATGTGTACGAAGATAGCTTCAGTAAATTAGATGATGTCACCGTACCTTCTTATGATAAAATCTACGAGGAAATACGTGATGAAACGCGTTCGTTGGTTATATGGATATATATTTAAAAACAGATAACTTGCTGTTGGCTGACGTGTTTGAAAACTAGAGATGGTTATGTCGGAGTGTCTTTGAATGTACGAGAGTGGAGTTGGAATTACGATATGAATATGTACCACTTGAAAAAAAGTATTCGTGGTGGAGGTGGGGTAAGTACTTGTGTTGATCGGAGAAATGTTGCTTACGAGTTTGTTCCAAATGCTGACCCTAATCAACCTTAAGTATTTTTGCAGTATTTGGATGCAACGAGCTTATGAGGACAGACTATGCGTCAATATCTACCTCACGACAGGTTTATGTTGTTAACTGAAGATGAAACTTAAATTTGATGTATTTAAAATTCTTCCTTTTTGCCCAGAAATGATTTGTGCACCACATTTCAAAGAGGAAAAATTAATTCCTAATTTATGTGAGCAAACCAGCTACGTTATTCATTGCCTATATTTAAAACAAGGTATAGAACAAATTAATTGTTAGTCGTATTCATAGAATTTTGCTATTTCGCTAAAGCCATTGGTTCGTACTATGCATAGAATTGAATATTGTTTTCCGAAATCAAGCAAAAGACATTTGAAAAGAGTCTCTCTCAAGACATGAAGAATGGAGTATTTGGTAACAATGGAGATCGTTGACAAAAGAAAAGTAATCGAATTATTAACGTATTGGGAAAATAACGTTCGTCGTCTATGACTAGCACAGCACATGGCAAAAGCGTAATTTAAAATTTTCATTTAATTTACTGACAAATTAAATGAAGCAGTTATAATAATAATGTATTGTTACTCTTTACGGATACAGCCTCATTAATAGTGGAAATAACAACGGATGATATGTATGCACATAAGCGGAATAGTTTACAGGACCTTTCCAATTATGGTTACAATCTACACGGTGTTCTCATTAATACTTCGATCGTAGGAAAAATGAAAGATCAATATGCTGGGGGGCCATTCAATATTTTTATGGTGCAGGATCAAAGTCGTATTGTGTAAAGCTTGCTGATGATCAACTCATTAGGAAACCAAAAAGGATTAAGAAAGTTGTTATTGAAAAAGTACTAACGGAGTAGACTGCAAAGCTGTTACGGAGGCATCCGATAAAACTGTCCTAGGATGATAAACGGTATCAAGTTCATGATACGCGTTTAACATTGGCTTGATGGCACTGGAGAATTCCGGAATTGGAGAAAGTCGATACTTTAAGCAGTCTAGTTGAGATTCCTAGGAAAATGAATTTGTATTATATTTGTACTATGTCTTCATAATAAAAGTAGGGAAAAATAAATTTATTTATTCGATATCGTATGTTATACTATGCAAACTAGATCATATGGGTTTCTTGTTTTCAATGATTTAGGTAGTCATGTGATCAGGAAGTTTTTAATTGAATATATATGTTAATATTATGTATTTTTAAGTATAATGAACTAGGAATTAATTATCGAGACACTATATACGAAGTGTAGTATTATTGTGTAATATATAGAATAAAATAAGTAAAATGAGTATTTACATTTCTATTTAAAAACAGAGGTGCAAGCTTTACTGCATTACATAGTTATCGTACAAATAGTATGCATTAGACAGAGCACAATGACATAATGACAATAACAAACTTGTCGCAAATGGGAAGAGCAGGACGTTATTCTAGTTTAATAAGGAGCTAGGTCACAAATTTTCTTCCTACCCTTTGTGTAGATAGTATCTGTTGGATGAATCAATCGACTGAGAATTTTTTGAAATTGGTGTAGTGGTGGTTGGCCCTCTTCCCATTTTATACAGTCATGTATTAACAACGTGGTTTGACGGCAACACTCTGTGTCTAACGTATGTCATGGATACGGTGGTTTGAAGACATAGTATGCAGCTTGTGTCCCGTTGAAAATTGTGAGTTGATTTTGAAACACTTGTACGTCAACTATGATGGGCATCGTATTGCATTGGTTAACGCGTTATACGTAAACGATCACGGATTGTAACAGTTTGCTGTTGTATTGGTAGGTACTTTGATCCATGTTTTGAATGATATATGAAATACCACTACAATACCTCTTTGATTCGAACAATGTACCACTATCAATGGTGTGATTGTCGTAAGTTGATTATGTGTGAGTAACAGTTATCCATCTCTTTGATAGTATGACATTTGGAATTTAGCAATCCAGCAATTAAGTAATTAAGGTTTAAATTGCCATATGGATAATGGTTTGTATTAAGAAATATCATAATAGTTTTTGGTGCACACTTATCGAATCTGTTTGTATTCTGATGAACATTATTCTCTGGCCCCATTTGAAATCCTATGTGTTTCCTAACTTCTAAGCGCTACTGGAGTATTTAAATCTTTATGGATGTATTTGGTTAACGGCAATTCCTCCACTCATGCTGGAATATATCTTATCTATGTTAACTTTAAATGCTTTATTCGCCACAGTTAAAATTACAGTGTCGGTATCAATGCTCCTGGGAATTAAAGCCAGTTTTTTCTGATGTCAAAATGACTTGTAATCTTCAGCTAATCCGAGTAGCATTCGCAAAGATACACAAACATTAAAATGTCCTAGAGCATTTGTTGTTGTGCTGTTTGATGTAAAAAATCAACCCGCAATTTCATGATGGGCGAGATTATTCGATATCAAAGATACCAATCCTTTTATTGTTGTTTTATTGGTTCCGGAATCTACCACTATTCCATTCGTTCGTATCTAATTTCACTGAATAAAAATGCAATTCCATTATTAATGAATCGAGCGGTGTTGGAAACAATACTATCCTCTCTCAACACTTCTTTCAACATAAATATAAATTTAGGATGGTACACATGTCTTCCTGAATGCGTATTCTGATCTCATTATCGTTTTTTTGTTTTGGAATTAACAATTTTAAAAATATCTTTGCGCAACCAGTACCGAAACTACAATTTATCACCTTTGGGAGTTAACGTTGTTTTAGATATCAAACTTTAAGGTTGAATGCCT
This sequence comes from Vesta saturnalis, assembly GCA_036346205.1. Taxonomy (NCBI): domain Eukaryota; kingdom Metazoa; phylum Arthropoda; class Insecta; order Coleoptera; family Lampyridae; genus Vesta; species Vesta saturnalis. The sequence continues at coordinate 9,308,972 of JARFJB010001965.1, forward strand.
TCTGTTCGACGACGTACAAATTTTCAACAGTTAATCATATTTTAACTCTGTAACGTAATTGGTCTATATGAAGCCGGATTATCTATTTGTCATGTTGCCCACTGTGTGGGACGCACTGTACTTACAATAGCTTTATGTTAACTAAAGTGGGCTGAAAATAATAAAGGCGACTACGTCCACAGCCTGGAGGTCCCAGCCGCACGCTGAGTGCCAACCTCGGATATGCCTTGGATTATCTGGTACAGTTTTCGTGCAATAAGAAAATTTGGAGAAGTTTGGTTATCCAAAATCTGTTAAGTATAAACCATTACTATGTTAAGCTTTACCTCTACAACATCAAGCTTCTTGTCTAAAGTACTGTAACGAAAGATAGGACTGACATGAAAAATGTCACCGAGTCGTGTTTTCGAACAAATCTCGACTTAGTTTCTCAACTCAGGATGTCTGTAGAATGCCAGAAGAAGTTCTTGAATTTTATGAAATCTGCATTAAATTCAAGTTGCGCCAGCAACATCGATTTAAATAGTAGCAACGTTGTTTATTTAAGAACTGGAAGATCTCATTTTTGATACTACACACTACCAAAGATGCTACGCAATGTTTAAATAATATTGATACGATATGCTTTCATGGCTCTCTCGCTCGAGTGTTGCACTAATAGAACGGGTGTAGGATGTTACGCCGATTAAATATTTATAACCACCAACAACATTGTAGAGATTCTGCAAAATGATTAAGCATTTAAACGTGTAGGAAAGAGAATCGACTTTTATTGATTGATTAAGTTAAATTATTTCAGTGATATCGTGTTCAAGTTTTCACCGCTTCTTGATGCAAAGTAAATACAACTTGACTGAACATTTTATAAAAAAATATGTAAGTAGATTGGGTATTGATTTAATGTCGGTTAGAAAATCGTTTAATAATAGTAGAACAGATCCCCCGCCACTTTTAATTGTGACGTCACAATTATAAGGGGGAGTTAACATACCCCTTCTCCTTACCCGGCCCCGCCCAGTTAGGGATCCCCGACGTTAGATTACACACACATGGGCTCAGGTATTTTAAAACGTTGATTTTGTTAACTAGGTTTACAAGATTGAGAAATTGAGATGAAAGGTAATTTAAGCATCCCTTTACTGTTATAGATTCGGGACCGTCAGTCTGAAGCAAATCACATTTTGTTGCATAATTTCTGTAAAACATCAAATCGTGAAAAAGTTATTAGGTTCGACAGGGAGTGGACGCCGTTATTCAAATATTTAACGGTGAATTTTGACCAGTAGTTATCAGATATGAAGCTGTTTGACGGCGAAATACCCATACCAATAGTAATTAATAACCTAATGCGGGACCCTAATAGTGTGGTGGATATCTTTACAAAGGTATGTCATTCTGGTTTTTAATAAAAAACGTTCAATTAAGGACAAATTAAGCCCAAATAACACTTCTAACAAAATAGGCCACACCGAAAAATACAAAACTTTTAGAAGAAGCACCATGGTGCTACATTTAAACCTCACGGCTACTTACTGTTTGATTTAAAGCAAAATACACGAAATGACCTATGTTATAGAACATCAATATTTGGCCCTACAGATATTTGTGTGCTATATATTCCGAAAACATAAAAATTACGTAATATCTGAGGTTGATGGAACAATACATACAGGTGAAGAAGAAATTAAGTCCTCAGCAGGATCGTCTGAACACCATAAGTCGCACGGACACAAGCTAAGAAAGTATGAAGGAAAATCTAGAGACTGTAGAAATGGATGCTGTTCATGCTACCGAAACATAAAAAACAAGAAGAACGAAAAGAGTAAAAAGGATTTGGACTTACTGCGTAGACAATACTAAACAACCAGCAATATGCTTACCGTGCTTTAACGAAACATACTTGAGGTTTATTTAGCGCTTACATAATTGTTGTAAGAATTTCTTGTGTTGAATAGACTTTCATCCTTCGCTTTATACAAACACATGTTGTATACAACCGTGGTACGCAAAGGCCTTATTTGAACTTAACAAACGTGTTAATTTGATGAACGTGTACCACCAACAGCAACCTTACACATACAAACATATTTACACGCAAACCCTTGCAACTTGTAACGGTCGTTACTTAACAAATCAGATTTTAAAAATTATGTTAGACCCTGTTTTGTAAATAGAATGTAACTCAATCCCGAAATTTCAGGATGTGAACTGTAATTGGAAATCTAAGGGCATCCTTAATACAGACCGAGCCCCTGATAGTTGGGGGTTGAATATGTCAAAAGAACTCTAGATGTTTAGGGGCTATTACAAGATTCAGCATCTTCGATGTTGGAGTAATTTTAAGGGCCACTTCTGTAAAAGGACCTTATTTCAAGTGCTGGGGCTAGAATCTGTTAACAGGACCTTAGAAGTTTCAGGTTTGGTCGTGTAGGAAAGATAAAGCTTACCTTTTGGCAACTCAGGCATCAGCAAAGATGTCTATAATCGGTAGGTCGATACATATAAAAATGTTTCAAAAGAGGGCAATATATGATTTTCATTGATCTATTACAGGTTTGTCTTTAATTGTAGTTGTAAAATAAACATCCACCCATATACATATATATATATATATATATATATATATATATATATATATATATATTATGTAGGCATTTAAGCCATATTCAGACCAGTAATTAATCTGAAATGTGTTATTCTGAAATTATTCACTTCTATACTTACAACAATGACGTGTTCTGTGGGAATCTAATGTAGTACCAAAAATGTATGTCCCTTTATTTCCATAGTCCTACAGAACCCCTCTCGTTGGTGATGGAAACGTGCTAAAAGGACACTTAAGGTCATGTAAAGTCTCGAATCCCTTATGAACCGTTGACAAATTTACATTGAACCAGTAACCCCAGATTTGAGTAGACGATTAAACTAAAAATCGGATAGGCATACTAAACATGACTAAAAAAATAAATCTAATCCAATTTGATAATAAGACAATTTGATCCCGATTTTCTACCATTCTATTCTGTAAAATGAAGCGATTGAAATTTTTTGGAATGAAGTTGATATGAACTGCTCTGTAAATTATGTTTCACGTGTAATATAACCTCAACGAAAATCCTAATTAATAGTAATAAAAACGTAGGAAATACTTTTTCTATTGAATTCTAATTTAATTTCAAAACTATTTAGCAACACAATACATGTTGAAATTGTGTGAGTGTTGTTCTCGTGTGTGCCTGTGCGCGTGCATGAGTGATTGTACCCGTGTTGGTTCGTGTGTGTGCGCGCGCGCTAGTTGAAACTTGCTTTGAGATTATTAACGCTTATACTTGTGCATTCTTTCACATTTTTTGTCATCCTTAAGATATTATCCACAATCCTTTATTATAAACTTCTCTGCAAAATATACATTTTATATAAAAGTATTAAATTAAAGCTATAAGTGCCTGAATATTTTATAATGCCTAAAATATTATTAATTTACACTGATAAAACACAATTTCAATTGCTAAACAGAAAGTTACGTTTGATCTTACGAGGGTCACTATTTATATTTTGAGCCTAACAATGAAAAAACAGTAATTTGTGATTGAAAATTGCTTTCGAAATATTCTCCTTTATAATCAATACACCTTTGCATTCGTTCAACCATTTGTGATAGCATTGAGACACCTCCATAACATGGCTTTTGAACGCATCAACGGCTTTTTCCGCCGACCAAAATCGTCCACGCAGTTTATTCTTGACATTCAGGAACAAGAAGAAGTCATTGGGTGCAAAATCAGGACTGTACGGCGGATGACCCATCAACTCAATTTTTAGAGTGTTCAAATAACCGGTTGTTAGACGAGATGTGTGAGAGCTCGTATTGCCGTGATGAAGAACGATCCGACGGCACTTGTTTGTTTTCCGCATTTCACTGAAGAGTTCCGGCAAACAAATGGTTGTGTACTATTCAGAATTGACCGTTCTACGTTCCTCTAAAGGCACAGTTGCTACTTGACTAGTTTTTCCGAAAAAATAGGAGGCCATTTGTTTCGATGTGCTTGTAGTGCGAACAACTTTTGTTGGATTTGGTTCATCTTGAAACACCCACACAGTCGACTGCTGTTTACAGCATATATCCATGATTCGTCACCTGTTACAATCTCATATACGTCTTTTGAGGCACCGCCATTGTATTTTTGAGCATTTATGTGCACCAATCGACGCGACATCTTTTGTGATTTCGTCAAATTATGTGGGATCCAACGAGAACAAACCTTTTTCATGGCTAAATGATCATGTTATATTTTATGTCTGCATTAGCTCCAATGCCTAGGGTTCCCTCAATTTCACAGTATGCCGCATGGCGATCTTGTATTATTAGTTTTTGCACAGCATGAACGTTTTCTTGAATAACAACTGATTTTGGACGACCTTCGCAAATTTCGTCAGTGAGCGAAAGACGGCCACGATTAAAATCGTTATACCAGCGTTTCACAGTGGCAAAGGATGGAACTTCATCGACAAATGTGGAAGTAAATTGGTCGATGCACTCTTGACTTGATAATGCACGTCGAAAATCGTATTAAATCATCGCACGAAAATTTTCGCGACTTAATTCCATTTCTTTGCAGACACGCAATCGTCAAGTAACCGTGAGCAACACAAATAACGCTATTGACAAAAAGTTTGAAGCATGTTATTGTCAACAATGCAGACGTTTCTATGGAAACGTAAAACGGCGCCTAACTGCAATCAGTGTTACCAAGGCTCAAAATATAAATAGTGGCCCTCGTATACACACTTTCGATTTGGATATACATATGTAAGAATTAACACTTTACTTTGTATATTACATGTAAACGAGAATATGAATAAATTAAACATATCCATTGTCCTACTATCTCATGGTGCGTCTTGCATTGTAATGCAGGAATGCTTACTTTTTGTCCTATATAGATTTTGTTACCACAAAATGGTATATGAATAAGAAAGTCAAGTGCTGGCCACATCAAATTTTTCTGTTTTGACACTCAAAGCGTGCTCTTTTTTCCCAATTTTATACGTTTATCAACTTGATGTTGATAATTTTTTGTATATTGACCATCACTTATTTGTCCTCGGACTGAAAGGTCAAAACATGTAGTACCGAACCTTTATTTAATACAATTTTATTTGTTTAGGAGAAACTTTTCTGTTGTATTATTTACATTAAATTTACTAGTCTATTATAGCTTATTTAACCAACTGGCTAGTTCTTAAACAAATTTGAAATCGATTTCTTGGAAGGGCGACAAATGACCCAACGTACAGCAAAAAAGAAATAAGAGTTACGATGTGTGAAGTAAAGATGAGCACAAATAAGTTCTTGAAACATCAAATATATAAAAGCATAAGGGCACCTAATTGATATGTTTTATATTTAAATACAGCTTAACTAAGGGATTATGGGATACTAACATTCAAACTAGTGTTACACTGACACAAAAATTTATTATGAACAAAAGCTAATATAAATAACAAAATACATTAAACCGGTTTGATATATCTATAAAGAATTTTAGAATATCGTTGTCCATTTCTACAAATAGTTTAAATTTTAAGTAACGGCTTTGGAGCATGTCTTCGTTAATAATGACAAAACAATAAGGTCATCAACAAGTGTTTGTTTATTCTAAAGAAAAAGATAAGAATAATTTTTGCTTTGAATAACGAAAATAAATAAGCGTTAAAGAAGGAAAAACATTTCCTTTGAATGAACAAGTAGGTATGTAATACACATTCATAATAGAATGCAAGAGCGAGTCCCTCCTATATGCATGTAAAGAAAAACATTGATCAAACGTGAGAAATTACTTTTATGTATATTATAGGTAGAACAATAAAGACAACAAGCTTAATTTGAGAACATGTAATTAAAAGGCTTCTTATCCCTACATCAAGCAGGTGTTAATATGCGACAGGAATTAAAATTGGGTAGATAATCTTTATTTAAGACAGGAATAAAAAGCTGTCAGAAAACTGAATGTAAAGTACCTCCTTGTAGTTACAAATTAAACGGACATAAAAAGCGCAATAGGTTTTATAAATGAAGAGCTTATAAATATTTTTTGCTTGATTTTAATGGCCAATATTTTCCAAGCGATTCGGTAAAGAACATCTGAATATCAGGGGTATTGTAGTAACAATAACATTGTGAAAGCAAATATGCAAATTACTTCATTGTGCAAGGCGCTGACTTTTGTAATACAAGTTAAACGGTATGATATGGCATAAATTTAACATAATAGGTGTTAGGTTAATGTGTACATGTAGAGGGGTTTAGTTGCTAGTATCTGAGAGGAGTGGTTTGAACCTTATACTACCCTAGAGGCGCGGTGAAATCAAAGACCGCCTCAACATGCACGTGTCTGTTAGTTGTCATATCAATAATTACGTTAAAGAACCTAATTGTTGTCGTTTAATTGCATACCGCCTAACACAATTAGAGTATGTTAAAAAGTTTGTTTAATTTACATCACTTTGAAATTGGAATCATATTTTCGGTATCAACTCACATATCGCGATAAAAAAAGTTGGAGACAGCGATCAATCTTTACGACACGACTAGTTTACATATAAATGAATATGATTAAATAATTAATTAGGTGCATTATGTAATTACCAATTAACGTCTGAAAAAATTACTTTCATTTTGTTCACTTATTATTCAAATAAAAATTTAATGTCAGTCAACATATTGCGATAACGCTTTTGCTCATTTTTGTTATGATTATTGTATAAGAGTTCGATTATGTAATTTGAATAAAGCAATTTTCAAAAGATTTAAAATTCGTGTTTTATACATTTGATAAATAGTCTCTGTATTTCAGCGTTATTACGTGTAGGTATTATGCACACATTCATTTAAATTGCCCTTATGTCGTGTTACAATTGCACATATCAACTTCTAGACACAGGTAGTAAACTTCTGTTTTTATTTACATTAATTTGGTGTTTCAATTTGCTTATGCAAATCTGTAATAAATGTTCCTGTTTTTTTTATCTAAACCGTTGTAAAATTATCGTAAAATATTCCTTTGTCGCGCTGGGTTATTTTCGATCAGAAATTATTAAATAATTAAAGTACCTCAGAATAATTAAGAAGTAAGACTTAAAACCAATTTATCCCAAATAGTTTTTAAATTCTTTCCTACATGAATTTATGTGCTATTTGTGATACGTGTTCGGTAACCCAACTTTAGCGAGTTATGGATTTTATATTAAAGTGAAAGTAAATATTCTGGAATGCCTTTGGCGACAACACACCTACAGTATTTCTAACATAGAGAGTCGAAAATGTTGAACGACCTTTTATACTTTGGAGTGATAACAATAATGAACATCAGAACAAAAGTATAACAATTTATTCACAAAATTTTACGAATTGATGTAATACCACATTATTCACGGTGACCATGAATCTTATACGTATTTTCATAGTTCTACGATGACTATTTCGCGGGTTAAAAATTTTGCCTCGAATAAATAAATAAATTAGTACATTAAACCTATTAAAAATCTAACAAGTGTAAAAATCGGTCCCCTTGATATGGTGTACTTTGTTGGAGTCATAATAGTGGGTACAAAATCTTCTCGTAAAATCTTCCAGTCGCGTTAGTCACTCAAAGATTTCTGACTAGTAGTGCTTGCTGTGCGCTGTGTACCGCCAAACCAAACATATTGTGGTAGGTAAATAAAGGAGGGGGCACGTTTTAAATGTAAAATACCTTTCGGTCAGAATTTAACCAAATTTTGATATGTTCTAGAACTTGACCAATTGATCAAATGTCTTCATTGCCCGAAAGCTCAAAGCTCAACAGTTTTTGATATACAGGGTCTGCAATATCACTATTTGATACTTTCAATATATCATAAAATGGACATTTTTGCCAATATTAATGCAAAACTTAGTGGAATGTTATTTTTTTGTGCTACTGGTTACAACCTTTTCTTTACTTTCATTATTTTTGTACATACGCCTGATATACAGGGTGAGACCAAATATATGTATCTGAGAAGAATTATACGGTGGTATTGTTTTGATATTTTGGTGAACGGAAGATAACACATATATATGTCCATTTAAATTATTATTATAAGTCCCCTAAACGTCCGTTATACAGAGTGTTTCATTTCTTTAATAGATTTAATTGAGCATTATTGTACTTCCTAGTTAATTTTCTGATAACTTAATTGAAATGTCTATATTAAAATAAACTATTTGCTAACTGTATATACCTACATAATAGTCACGATGTGTTTATACTGATACTGGGTGTCCAAGTACAAAGGACCAAAGCGATATCTTAAACTTCATATAGGTACGGAAAAAACCGTTAACATAAAAAATCCCTTGCAATTGGATGTCGTTGCGAAATACAAAGCTTTTGGAAATTGACAGATAGAAAGGTTAGATGTGATTCATTTATTATGCTCACTATTTTCTAATAAAGTTATATTTAGTATTTACTTATTCGTTTAAACCAAAACCGTAATGTGGTATTGCGCTTTTTCTTCTGCTTTTATTCGTACAACTAGATTTTTTTCTGATTTTGCACTTTTCTTTCCGTTTTTCATACTACAATTATTATTTTTTTCTATTCCCAAACTTATAAAATAACAACAATATAGTAGGTGGCTATGAAACGTCAAAAATGTTTCCACTAATTAAGTGATATTGTTGATGCTTAGTTGCAAATCTACTTTTTGAATTAAAATCGTTGAAGAGTTTATGTGAAAAATGAATCGAATTCCATGTTTTGCTTGTGGAAATGCTTTAGTTCCTAGGGTTATGGTGAAAATAAGTGGTGAGGTAAATGCAAGAAAGCAGGAAATTGTGATTGCACGTCGCCGCGAAGCAAATCTACCAGAGCGCGTCATAATAGAAGAAATTGGAATCTGCAATGTCTGCAATATTTCTATTGTAAGGGAAATTCAAGCAATAGACAATAACCCAAATTGTTTGCGATTAAATGTGCTACAAAGGTCAACTCACTTATGCTGCATTTGTAACGATGGGGAATGATATACATAAAATATCCATGAAAGACAGAATTAATATTTCTGTTGCCAGAAAATACGTACTGCTGTAATATTCATTTGGATGAGAATGGTAATCTGTTTGAGTTTCTGCTCCCTGGGTTACGATATGTAAATCGGCCATTATTAGCAGGTAATCAGATTTATATTTTTTTACAAGCATTACGTAAGAAAATTAAGAAAAAAAGCTACCACACGGCTTACGAAGACGAAAATAACTTCACAGATTCTCAATTTAAAGCAGTTTCTCCTATAACCAAAGATCAATTTAATAATCGTTTCAACTTTTGTGACCCCGTTAGAATAGGAAATTCTTTGAGATATGTAAGTAAAAAAGATCTCTTAGCATTCCCGTGCAAGTTACGACAAGGTCTTAGTGATAGTTTTTTAGAGGTTATTTTTAATTATTCCACAAGACAACAAGCCAGTTTAGCTATATCTCTAGTTAGACAATCTCTTTATGCAAGATTTGTACCACAAAATATTGGATTTACTGCTACAAGAGACAGCTACATCGAAAATCATGTAACTCCTTTTGTAAATCGTCTATATAATCAAAACCTGGATCGGCCTCAAGTTATAGTGTATAATGACTGTACTTATCTAGAAATAGAGAAAAGTTCTTGTTTTAAAGTGTTGCGACAATCCTACTGTACTTATAAGGGTAAACATCTTATCAAGCCATCTCTGCTTGTTGCCCCGAGCGGATTTATTCTAGACATTCAAGGGCCATATTTCTCAAATTCTGAAAACAACGATGCTAACATACTTATAAGTGAATTTAATAGAGATGTGAATGGAATGCGTGAATGGTTTAATGAAGGAGATATTTTCATTCTCGACCGCGGGTACTTGGATGCTATTCCAGCTCTCAATAGATTAGGTATTAATTTTAAAATGCCAGCCTTTTTGCCCAGAGGTCAGCTACAGTTGTCCACAGAAGTGGCTAATGATAGTCGTCTCGTTACGAAAACCAGGTGGATCGTAGAAGCACGCAATGGGCACTTAAAATCAATTTTTAAATTTTTTAGCTTTAAGATAAAAACACCCCACATTTGTAATATTGCTGATTTTCTTAAAATTGCTGGAGCAATTATAAATAAATATTTTCCAACCATTTTAATGCAAGATGCTACTATTGAGCTAGCTGAAAGTATTCTTCAAAAAGTTCAAGAGCCAAATGTTGTTCAAGCCAGGGTTGAGGAGGAAAACTTACGCGCTAGAAGGGACAGATGGGTTGATTTAAATGAAATTATCGTTCCCTCATTCCCACGTTTGTCACATTACTATCTTAAAGAGTTATCTGTAGGTATTTTTCAATTAAAGCTTGCTCCTTCTTATATACAGGACAATGAAATAGAGGACCGTCAGGTTCAGTATCAATTTGATGAAACTACGAACCCGGTTTTATACGGGTAAGGATATATTCTTGCCTCAGAAATGTTACTTGTTACCAGTTGTGGATTGCATTTGTGCCGAATAATGAGCAAGAAGTACCTAACCCAATATTAGGTACTTACTGCACCTGCAAGACTGTGCCAGAACTTTAGGTATTTGTTCTCATGTGGCAGCTGTACTATGGTTTTTAGGATACGCTAGGTATCAAGAGCTAATCAAATATCCTTCTACAAATGTTTTAAATCATATACTAAATGCAAATAATGTGGAGGTGATAGACATTTAACATTTGATTATGCAACTTTTTGATTTCTATGACAATGATTATATCAAGACCAAAAATTATTTACTGTTTTCTGCCTCATCAGTTCAGTTAACTGATATCTTATTAAGCTTAGATGTTTTTAATATATTAAAATACGTTCATTAACGTTTCTACATAAACATTTCTTATTTCCAATGACTGTACAAAGCGGTAGTGATGATGGAGGTAGACCTGCGAAACCGGTCTGTCGATGGTGTGAACAGTGAAGACACTAGTATCTTAAAGAATTATCTTTTCTTAGTTTTGCAAAATAAAGATGAACTCCGACAACGCCTTCTTTATTAAAAGAATCTACTGAAAACTTTATTAGAAAATAGTGAGCATAATAAATGAAGCACATCTAACCTTTCTATCTGTCAATCTCCAAAAGCTTTATATTTCGCAACGACATCCAATTGCAAGGGATTTTTTATGTTAACGGTTTTTTCGTACCTATATGAAGTTTAAGATATCGCTTTGGTACTTTGTACTTGGACACCCAGTATCAGTATAAACACATCGTGACTATTATGTAGGTATATACAGTTAGCAAATAGTTTATTTTAATATAGACAGTTCAATTAAGTGATTAGAAAATTAACTAGGAAGTAAAATAATACTCAATTAAATCTATTAAAGAAATGAAACACTCTGCATAACGGACGTCTAGGGGACTTAACTTGCAATAATAATTTAAATGGACATATATTGGCGTTAAAATTGGCAAAAATGTCCATTTTATGATATATTGAAAGTATTAAATAGTGATATTGCAGACCCTGTATATAAAAAACTGTTGAGCTTTGAGCTTTCGGGCAATGAAGACATTTGATCAATTGGTCAAGTTCTAGAACATATCAAAATTTGATTAAATTCTGACCGAAAGGTATTTTACATTTAAAACGTGCCCCCTCCTTTCTTATGATGGAAAAATATGGACAATGGATACATAACAAAATTTGATCAAACCTATTCAATTCCCCAATTCATAAAATATAAAGAAATCTTTAGGGCCTAAGGCGCACAGATTTAAGGGCGGAAGGGATTTGTTCGCAAACAAAAAATTAAATAGTTAGTGTAAATAATTGAAAAATAATATAAATTAAATTATGTAATGTATCATCGCCAATGATGTCCGCAGTGTGTCATATGATGGCAGCCACTATTACATATACGGTTTTGTTTACGTTTTGAAGGGTTCACAAATTATATATTGTGAGCAAGTAATTTTCGCTAGTAACCTTTAGTTGAATCTTTGAATATGAACGTATATATTTAAAGAATAAATCTACAAATGATAGGGTAATTTCGGGTTAGATGGCGCGGCGTTTGAGACGGCGCAGTTCACTATAAGTCGACCCGCTGCAAAAAGAGCAGTTCCCGTCATCAGTCAGTTGTTTGTTGCATACGGCCGCACTGTGTTAATTTTCATTGTAATAGGTAAGCAAATATTCAATATTAGATATTGCATGCTTCATAAATGTTTATGAGCTTTAGTATAAGTCCTGTAATACTGTAGTTTTTCAACGTAAACTAATAGTTTTCGTTAATATGAGTTTATAAACGATCAAACCACATGCCTAACCTAAAATTTCGTTCGTAAATAGCCGAGTTTAAAAACTACAGCTGAGATCATCTCTCTCTCCCGGTGCAGTATAGTTGGCACGCGCTATAACCCCCGAATTCATAGTCCGTCAACTCTCCCGATCCCATTTTTAACTGAGTAGGGGAGACCGGTGTAAATTGTAACAGGTCTCGAAAGTAATACAACCGATAACAGCGCCATCTTTTTCAATTATATCGAAACGAGCATGTGAGCCAAAGCAGAAAGCGATCCGGCTGTATGGTATTCAGTTAGAATGCACGCCGCTTATTTTGTGGATGATCGTTTATAAACTGTTGAAAAAGTAAATAAACGTAGCGCTACAAATTGTTTGTTAAAGATCGAAGTGCTCAGATTGGCAATATTTCAAGGTAAGTATAGGCTTTAGTGTAGTTTTTGCTTTGTTTTTAGACGATAGTGGTTTGCGATTTTGGTTAAAAAATACGGAAATGCAATCAGTATCTTTTGAGGTTAGGGGGTGTCGATAGTAACACATGCTACGGTGTCGATTGTAACGTGTTAAAATTGACACCTGCATTTATTTATTTGACAAAATATTTTCTTTTTCATAGTTCACTTTGAAAATGGTGAAGCCCAGACCAAGGAAGACCGAAAGCGGACTGATATACTAAAATTATTTATGAAGAAGCAGCAAGAAAGGTGATTGATAACGATCAAGCTGTTAGAAAAGTAGCCAAGGATCGCTTTGTGAATGCTCTACGTAATAACTTACCTGCTAATGTGGGATACAATCCCCACAATAGGGTGTTTACTGCTGAGCAGGAGTCCGAGCTAGTAAAGTACTGTGAAAAAACTGTCTGTTTGTATTTTGGGCTCACTACAAAGGATCTTCATAAACTAGCGTTTCAGTTTGCATCTGGTAACAATCTTAACTATCCTCGAAAATGGAATGATTCAGAACTGGCTAGTGAAGATTGGATCATAGCTTTTTTGAGAAGAAATCCTCGTCTAACACTTCGCACCCCCCAAGCAACCAGCCTTGCACGAGCCATGAATTTCAATAGAGTAAATGTCTCCAACTTTTTTGATAAACTGGCAACTGTTTTGGAAAGACATAATTTCGAACCACAAAATATTTACAATATTGACGAGACTGGTGTCTCTACGGTTCAAAAACCAACCAAGGTAATAGCTAAAAAGGGAACCAAGCAAGTAGGATCAATAGCGTCTCAAGAGAATGGAACACTTGTTACGCTGTGTGTGGCTGTAAATGCAGTTGGTAACGCAATTCCGCCAATGTTTATATTTCCCCGGTTACATTTTAAAGATCATTTTATTAGAGATAGGCCTATTGGATGCATTGGGGCAGGAAATAAGTCCGGATGGGTGCAAGAGAACGAGTTTCTTGCATTTATGAAACACTTTGTGAAACATGCTAAACCCAGCGAGACTAATAAAGTTCTAATTTTATTGGACAATCACTCTTCACACATATCCATTGCCTTGATAAATTTTTGCAGAGCTAATTTTATTACATTACTGTCGTTTCCGCCACACACCTCACACCGACATCAACCACTAGATCGGGGGGTATATGGTCCTTTTAAAAAGTATTTCAACAACTGTGGAGATCAATGGATGAAGAATAATCCAGGAAAACGCATGACCATCTATGATTTACCTTCAACTGTTAAAGAATCACTCCCCTTAGCCATCACACCATCGAATATTTTAGCTGGATATTTGGTCTTTTAACCGTGAAATATTTCAAGATTGCGATTTCCTAGCATCTACTGTAACTGACAGGCCATTAGATAATGAGCATCCGGTGATTGAAAACAATGTGTCAAATATTGAAAGTGAATCAAAAACAAAATCAATAACTATTGCCAATCAACAGCCAGAGACACTACTCCTTCATCACAACCAGGACCATCGACAGCCATAGACACAACTTCTTCACCGCAACCAGGACCATAGACAGCCAGAGATTGTACTTCTTTAAAACAATCACAACCGACAGCATTAATTACACCTGATATTTTGAAACCATTACCTAAAGTAGATCACTCTAAATTCAGGAGAGGGGGACGAATGAAACGAAAATCTGCAATATACACCGACACTCCAGAGAAGACTTTAATTGAAGAACAAAATTGTAAGAAAACACTTCAAGCAAAGCACAAAATTGACCAAGATGACACAAAAAAATCCTCAGGTTTCAAAACTGGCAAAACAAGAATCAAAAGAACGAAAACAGTGAAGACAAATCCAGTAGAAAATTACTCTTCAGATTCTTCCGATGATAACACTTTGTGTTTGGTGTTGTGGATCATATTCTACCAGCACAGAAGATTGGTTACAATGCATATCATGCAAAGAATGAGCGCATTTAAACCGCACAGACAAAAGCCCATTTTACATTTGCATAAACTGTAATTCTGATGACGAATTTACAAGATCCGCATTTTTATAACCTTTCAAATATGTGAGTGACTTCGATATTATTAGCTTGCTTTGAATTAATAATGATAATTTGTTGTATTTTTCGAGAAAAATAATTGATTTTTAAAAGAAATATCTTTTTATGAAAGGTTTCTAAAGTTCTTGCATCATTATAGGTAGTTGTTACAATTAACACCGTCATTGTTACTATTGACATCAGATAGGTTGCAGTTGTAACAGTTGTTGAAGCCTCCTAAAAAGTCGCCTAGATTTAAATTAGCAGAATTTTTACTAGTTCAAAATACGAAAAATTAAATCCGACGTAGTCTACATTCTAAAAAAAGTAAATTCAACTTTTTAAAAAGAAAGATTGGGCAAAGAAAAATAAAAAAACGAAATTTTGTTACAATTGACACCGGTCTCCCCTATTTGTTCCAGAAAATTTATTATGCCTACTCGCTACAAATGGAAGGGTAGTGTTTCTCGAGGATCATGGTCGGAGGAGAAACTATTGTCTGCCATTAAAGCTGTGCGAAACGAGACACTTGGTGTTGATAAAGCCTTCAGGCGGTATGACATACCATGCACAACGCTACGTCGGAGAATAGGATCAGGTGTCACTAAAAATGGAGCATAAGGTCAGTCTGCTTCATTTAGTGAGACCAACTAGCGTAAACTTGTAGCGCATATAAATAAATTACAGAAAAACGGATTTGCACCTACTCTATTGTCTATTGTCCTCACGATAGCCTTCCAATTAGCTGAACAGTTAAAGTTGCCTCATAAATTCAATACTAATAATGGTAAAGCTGACAAAGATTGGTTACATTCTTTTCTTGGCAGAAATAAGGATTGATTTGTCGGAAAATTCGAAGGGGTTTCTCTTGCTCGAGCGAGGGGGATGAATAAACATAATTATTCTGAATATATTGAGCTACTAGCACAAATTCTTGAAGAAAAGGGGTTGAAACCAAATAACATATTGCATATGAATGAAACTGGTGTACAGTTGAACAATCGACCACAATATGTAATTGCTGAAAAAGGGTCTAAAAATGTTTCGGCCTTAACTTCGGAAGAAAAGTGCGAAATAATTTCTTTAATAGTTTGTTGTACTGCTGAAGGTACTTACATTCCACGATTGTGTATTTTCAAGGGCAAAAACAAAAAAAAACGAGTATGCAGTTACAGTCCGAAAAATCGGTATACGTAAACACATCGATTTTCCCTTTGTGGTTAGAGAAACAATGTATTCCCCGAAAACCCGAGGGACCTGTAGTTCTCATTTTAGATGGCCATTCCTCACATGTGAGCTCGGTGGAGATATTAGATTTCGCCGAACAAAATAATATTACATTGTTGTGCCTACCAGGTCACACGACTCAAGTTTTGCAGACTTTAGACCGAGCATTCTTTAAAGCACTTAAGTCCCATTACTATTCCGGATGTAACACTTTTATTCGTGCAAACTCGACCAGATCTATCAACAGGCTGCAGTTTGGAAAGTTGTTGGGAGAGGTATTTCACGATAAGTTTCTGGTCCCAACAATTGTTCTATCTTAGTGTTATAATCGTTCATATTTAATATAACAGTTGCATTAGCTTTATCTGATTTTAATATTATAATATTTTCATTGCGTTTAAGATCAAGTAAAGCATGTCGTTGACGAAAGGATAAGTTGCTCTTTGGAGGTTTTGTTTTACGTAATATGTTAACGGTGTTATATCTAACTTCATTAGCAGCATCAAAAGGTAATAATCTAATGGAGTTTTCGATGTTGGAAATTATATCTTCAAAAGGTATTACTCTTGGTGTTATCGCAAAATTTCCTCCTTTAGAAAGCGCTTCAATAGCATAATCTGAAACAACATTATCAGAAAGGTTTATAACTATATATTAAATTTTTCTTTTTGACGTTGACATGAGATGTCAAAATTTATTTCCATAGATTTAAACGTTATAGAATCAATTTTATCCCAATCTTCTTTATTCAAAATAGATGAAATTTCTAAATGTAAATATAAAAGATTTTTATCGGTGTTATCCAGTAACTTCCTAGTAATATGTATTTGATTACGTAGAAGAGCATTTTCAGTTCTTCTGTAAATATTATTCGCTTGCGTGTTATTAAAATTTCTTTTAATATAGATAAACTTTGGGATAATCTTTTGGTCTCGGCATCGTAATAAAAAAGTGAGTGACGATAATAATTGTGCTTTACGTTTCCTTAATTTTTCGAATTGTCTGATAAAACGATAAGTTTCCTCCCCATAAAGGACTGAAATACGAAAATGTAAACTTTCACCATTAAATAATAAAATATTACTTTTTGGGATTTTTAATGGTGTACTTTAAATATAACTAAACGTTTGATAACACTTAAGTCTCGCAGTAGTAATGTTGTAAAAATTGTATAAAGATAGCTAGTACAATTTTGTCAGAATTTGAAAATATTCTAAAATAAACATGAAGCCTGCTATTAATATAACAGATTTTGAAAACGTATAAGCCATACTATAAAATTGTAGTAAAGAATAACTAGGTCATCTTTGAGACAGTTTAACAATATTTAATTTTAATGACCTAGTTATTCTTTACTACAATTTTATAGTTACAACATTCTCAAAGTGTTATATTAATAAGATGTTATGTTGTTAATAATTTACAATTTCTTTAAACAACTACGATAATGTAAATAATTTAAAGTACCCATAAATAAGTATTTTATCTGATGATGAAGTATTATCATCTAGTTGGTTTCTCTTCACCCTGTGCTTCTGTTTCTTTGTACATTTCTTTTCTTTGTTTTCCTTCTTACTGCGTTCCTTTGCCGCCTTTTTTCAGCCAACTCCTTTTTTCTTTTAATATTTTCTCCTCCAGTTAGGATAGCTGCTAACTGTCGACGTTTTCTAATAGTATTAACTCTCGAAGTCGATGGTATAGGATTATTGCTTTCTTCAGAGATGTACACATAGTCTGGTATTACATCAAGATTGAAAGGATAAATTCCCGTCGATCGGAAGGCAGAGGCAAGATTATCCACCGTAGCCGCTTTTGACCATGCCTCTCCCAACAACTTTCCAAACTGAGCCAACTCTCCAGAACTTACCCTAAATCGTTCAAAACATTTCCAGAATAATGAATGCTCAAATCTTATAATTAGGAGTAATGTTGTTATTCTATATTATGGAATAACAGCAATATCCATTTTAATTAGCAGAAGAAAAGGAAGGTTGTAGCGTTCCGGATTTGTGATACCGAAAATAGTCGCTTATTTAGTGTAATTAATCTGTATGTATAAAACTTAGAATATAACTATGGTAGCTAGTGCCTGCCGCCGTAGTAAGTAGCAAAAATGAATTAATTGTCGTACCTATTGGCACTCTTAATATAACCCAAACCAGAAGTAGTGTAGAACATGGTATAAATCCTGAATATAACATAATCCCTCAGCGTAATCAATCCACTGTATTACGTATTCATTTAAACAAAATTAATATTATGGCTAAAATATTCTTTTTTGAAAGGAAAAGAACATATAATGAATCCAGTAAAATATTGAAGGCCGTAGTTAATTTTAAACATAGATACGATAACTGGCCTCTGTATGAAATTAGAACATAATCAGCAATGAGTGTAATTTAAGATGATTGAGTTGTCCATTAATTAACTAGGTAATGAATAACTTAATTTAAATAATGTATATACAAACGTAAATTATTTTTCATTGTTATAGAAAATAATGTGTTTCCCTAAGGTAAAGCCACACGTGAAGCAGTAAATGTAATTTTAGTGAACACTTTGTTCTAGACCAAAAATTATGTTAGGTGACATAAATTTGAAATAGTACAGTCAGCTCTTTTTATATAAATGTGCCCGGACGAACTTTCGCAACTTTTTAAAATCTAAAAGGATAGATGTAATTAAAATAGTTAATTAAGCCGTTATAAAATGAGTGAAATTTTAAGCGCACGATTATTTTACACCAAATATAAAAATGTAAATTTTCACCATTATCACACATAATAAAATACTTGTCTTTTTTGGGGGTTTTTTTAATTGTGTATTTTAAATTATACAATCTTCGTCAGTAGTAATATTTGTTAAAATTTTAAAGGTGTTGTAAACAATTTTGTCAAAGTTGAAAAATTAAAACATAAACATGTCAAATCAAGAAATTAAAGCTGAAATGGCAAATTCAATCAACAAAGACATTCTACGTATTCTCGAATGGGAAGCAATAATCTAGTTAAATTTAATGCTAACAAAACTTAGTGTTGCCTTATGTCCGCCAAAAAAGATAGATAATTTCCTGTTGTAAGTATGAATGGCTCAGTTCTTAAGTTTTCAGACTCTATTACTCTGTTGGGTATGACTGTATCTTCAAATCTCTCATGGGTTGACCATCTTCTGTCAGCTACCAAAACAGCTGCTCGTAAAATAGACTTTTTGTACAGGTCTAAGCAGTACTTTACCTCTCGACAACTCCTTCTGCTGTATAAGGCCCAAATTCGGCCTCATCTGGAATATAATTCTCACCTCTGGGTTAGTGCTCCCCAATACGCTCTCGATATCGTTGATCGTATTCAAAAGAGAGCGATTAGGCTTATAAATGACCCGTCCTTAACTTCTCACATACAGTCCCTTGAGCATAGAAGGATGGTTTCAGTTCTTTCTTTGTATTATCGTTATTACAACGGCTATTGTGCTGCTGAATTATATTCTTTGATACCATCTCGGGCTATTTTTGCGAGAAACACTCGGTTCGCTCATTCACATCATCAGTATGCAGTACAAATCTCCACTTGTCGTACCAAACGGGCGCAATCCACATTTTTCTACACGGCTTCTAAACTCTGGAATGATCTCCCTAGTTCCTGTTTTCCTCTCACTTATGATATGATAAAATTTAAGGTAGCTGTTCATAGGCATTTATTGGCAATTCATTATCCCTCTATCCATCCTCCTAAGTGTTCGTGAGTGCTTTAGCACGATAGGCCTAATTTAGCCTGTTCAAGTCCATAATCAAAAAAAAAGCCTGCTATCAACATAACAGTTTGAGAAACGTATAAAGCCAACTATAGAATAGTAAAGAATAACTAGATCATTAAAAATTAAATATTGTTAAACTGTCTTAAAGATGACAAATCAGAATAATCTCTAACGGCGAAAGCTATCAATGAAAAATGTCAGCCAAAAAACATATTTAACAAAATTTAATCAAGTTATGATGTAAGTGTAAACTTATGATAAACTTCAATTTCAAAATGATAGAAGCATTCACAAATATAAACATGACATGAAATAAAATAATCCAGTTAAATCTAACAAAGAGATATCTTTATCAATAAGTGCAAGTATTATTAACAATGAAAAGCATAATGAAAAACGTTTTTTGTAATTTCTTAAATTTAATCTTAATTTCAACTACTTATGTTAAATTATAGTGCTGTGATAATTTAACATATCTTCTTACAGTTGAAAAGTCGACCTTGAGTTTTTACAGTCAGTTTTCATTAGTATTTGTGTGACATATTTGACCGCTACTGCATAAAAGATAGTGAGCATCGCAGTGTCTCAGTTTAGTGTTTCCATTTATTTGTTCATATCGTCGATAGCTAACCGTGTTTGTTGGGAAAATAATTATTACCTTTCCTTATTCACAAGCCGCCTCTCGTTTGGATTAATACTGATTTTAAAATTACCTTCATTATCGACCGCCCGAAGCTCTGTAAACATCCTCCGCTGGAATTATCCAGGACCGCGTTTGGAACCAAAGAATCTGAGGGTGGCTACCAGGTACCCGTAACCACGAACTCGTTTTGAGCCGCTTCTGGTGGCGCCTGAGAACCATAACAGTTACCGAATACCACCGCCAAGTATTACACCCCGATTATTTATTCATTTTTTTTGCAAATAAATTTACTTTTTTCAGACGTGATTTTTTTGTATCGTTTGGGGTCAATTAAATGCGTCACGTTCAATCGGCCCTAACCGTTGTAAGTTAGCTCGTAGTATTCAAAATTTAAAAAAAACCAATTGTCATTAAGAAACCCTTTTTAATATTTCTGGGATGATAAATGTAATATAACATTTCTTGCATTGTATTCAATGCAATACTAGACCTACATGTCTCAAGTACTCTTTATTACGCGACTCACATTTCTTGTAACTACTGTTAATTTGTTTAAATCTTATTAGTAGCATCGTAATCTATGATAAAAAAGGTAACTGACGAATGACGCCAAATGTCAACATAACCTAAATTGAGTATGACTAATTAGTTTTAGTTTTGGGTTATTTTATTACCAGTTTGGATACTGACTATTAAGTAAATAGTTATTAAACCATTCTTTAAGAACTCTTATGATGATTTCAATGTAAGTTAGAAATAGTTTTAGGTTAAATTTATTCATCTTATTCTATATTGTAGAATTTAAGCTGTTAAGAAATGGTATTTACAAAAGAGCAGGACGGTTTTCTTTATTGCCACACTTTTGCAGTGGATATTTTGAGTATCTTTTGTAAAAATTGTTAATTTATGGAACAAATAATGTATAAGACTTGTAAAGAGCAGAAACTCTTCCTAAAATTTGGATTATTTGCTAATCAATTTTTACAAAATTATAGAATTTCAAATAATCCATTTTACCCCCTCTGACGTCGATACGCAAAAACACTGATAATTTTCTACGTCAGAGTCCCCTCCAGTCCCATTACTTAAACAACAACCATCTCTGAAAGAATGCCACTAGCAGAAGCTGTGCCCGCCTTCAGCGGATTTCTATTTCCCCACAACACGCGCTACTGAGTGAAGACCCTTTATTCGAATCCTCTCTCAAATTTTCCTGTACACCCTGGCCGGCTCGCTCAAATTCACCTTCACCTGCCCTTAAGTCTTTTGCAACGCTGTTTCGGACGAAAATGATAGTAGAACGGAAGTAACAGATAAGGGAAGGGTCGGTAGCTCAGTGGTATAAAGGGGGTAAGCATGTTACTAATTTAGTATTTAAGATAGCTCCTAATACGTAAAACATGATATGGATTAGTCATAAATCAGGAAAAATATATCACAAAGGCCCCACCTGTAACATAAATTTATATCGGGAAACGTCTTGAAAACTCAATCTTAAAATAATGACCTAACAGGAAACCATAATGTTCATTCGAAAAGAAAACTCTCAAAACTCATTATACGTTGCGGTAAACGTCAACGTAAAATTACTTGCTCAAATAACCAAAAAATAGCTGGTCAATATGGTAATTAACTATTATTCAGTTAAAAATGAATATACGTCACAACAAAAATGAATGAAACGCGATCAAATATTTAAAAATGTCAATATAGGGGTGGTAATACCTAAATGCGAAAGGTTCACAGCTAAATTCTCAAACAAACAAAAATACTTGCTTACCTTTAGTCGCAAATCCAGGTGAATCAGTGAACTACAGGTTCCTTTAAATCTTGAAAATTTTTGCAAGTATCCACAAAACTATGACGTGCAAAAAAACAGCTGATCGGTGAACGATCTTATTTACTTTATATTTACGTTACGTAATATCTCAAATCCTATCTTTTAAAATGAACTTGTATCAAAAAAATCGAAAGGACACATTATCTACTAAGAAATCTGTCTCAAATTGTTATGTTAAAGACTAAAATAATGAAAAATAATTGAACGTTGTTGCCGTTTAGTTGCATAATCCAAAATTCTCATAAAATAAACCACTCGGTAACTTGAATGTAACCCAAGTGTCTTTCCTTTTAAATTTCGCACCTCGTAAGTAACTATGGCGTTGTGAGAAAGGAATGAGGTCACAACAATATTAAAGAGAAATGAAATAATACTCGTCATTAACTTAAAAATCCGCAAAACTAGTGCGTAAACTTGACATAAAAATCTTAAAATTCCAAAATCCGGAAATCCAAACTAAACTACGACATAGATATCGACCAAAAAAAAATCGAGAAAAATCTACAATAACTGCCCTAAAATTTTCAAAAATAAAAAAACAAGCCCTACACGTTGGTCGCCGCCATACGAAACTTACTAACTACAGAGTGTTGCTAGAAAGCAATCAACCAAACCAAGAATTGGTAATTATTTCTTGTCCTAAAAGTTTCAGTCCGTACGAGTTACATAAACAAAAGTGAGTATCAAATTCTCTCACTTAACGTAATTGCCCGCATCGAATCTACTTCTTTTCTGAAATTCTGAATCCGAACCGTTCTTGTATCGCACTTCGTGATAAAGACCACGTTAAAGAAATATTCCTGTATCAAGTATTCTTTAATATCAGACTACATCAAACGTTTAGTTTATCGCCCGCCTGTGTAAATATTATAGTAAACTAATCGTTCCTAGAGGTTTAAACACCTTACACAACCGTTCCGAGGTAAGACACTTCTCTTATCCACCACCACCACCACAATTTTCGTCTAAAGCAGTCCCGAACGACGCATACTTCCAGTAAAAGAATAAATCGTACCACCATCAAATTTCCCACTTGAAAATGATCCTGAAAATTCAGAGCCTAAATACGGATAAGAGCACCCAAAAGAAAAAAAGGAACGCTGTCATTCTAATTTCAGTTAATCACTAAAAACTAAAGTCACTTTACAAATAGTATCAAAATATCTTAAAAAGTTTATTAAACTAGCTAGATATAAAACTGTTAAAGCGCAGGCAGTCATTCAAACATAAAAATATCGATTTTCTTATACAACTAATCTACCCTATTCCAGGTAGAGAACGTTTACCTCTACGTCCTTATCTCTTTGAAAATATTTCAACGATCAATAAAATATTATCGCGCATTTCTTAACAGTAAAACTTGTATACTACCAGGCAGGGACGTAATTAAAATATTATAATTTTTGTTTATTTACTTTAACATATTTTGAGTTAGTTTATCCTCGTGTACAAACTTTTACCTGTACGGTCGATATTTATTATTCTCAGCCACTGTAAGAAGGCTTCATTCCAGTGCCCGAGTGGATTGGGACCCGGAGTGCCCGTGCTAAGGACCATAATTTTTTTTAATAGAGTAATCCGTTTAATTCTTTTCCGTTTTGTTTTACTAGAATAGAGTAATCTGTTTAATTTTTTTTGTTTTTGTTTTAAAAGATTAATTACATAATAAAAGCAATTTGTTTTTTTGTTTGGTTTAGAGTTTATATTTTGTCTTGTTCTTATCTTAGCGTAGAATGAGTGTAAATAGTTATAATTGTAAAGTTATAGGCCAATATATGTACAAAACCTTTTTTCTGTTTACGCGTCAGTGCAAATTCCCAGGTAGCAACCAATCAGTCCTATCCAAATGAACTCAAGTCTAACCTTCGATTTCGAGCTATGGCTGTGGTAAGGAATAATAAAAATAAACTTGTAGGATCTTACAGGCTGGTCTAATCGGTTATATACCTAGTTCGTAAATTCTATTGGTCAATTTTGATTTATGTTAAACAATTGACTTAACCATTACTTGTGAACCGAATGAAGTAAAGAGTAAGTTTATGATTCTATTGTTATGTATTGTTTGAAAAGGTAATGGCGTTTTATATAGGTTTTTACTGGCGAGAAGAGAAGTTTATTGGCAAGTCGTTAGGCAAATCTGTGATCTTCTCGAGTCACTAAAATCTGTTACCTTGCGTGCAATACATATTTTATTTATTAGTGCATAAATTTTATTTAAAATGACAATTTTAAATATCTAGTCAGCCGTGACCTCAAGTATTACTGCGACAATAGGTTACTAATTGTCAAATTGTTAATACACATGCTATTAATGACAGTTGAGTTGTAATTTTTTTTTACATTGCTTAAGTTTAGTTAGGTCAATGCATGTTTACTATTGAGTAATAAGTAAAATTATTTTAATTAACGATACCAGAAATTGACCGACTTTGACATTTATATACTTTTAGGAATTTGTTTTATTATTACCGTTTGTGTAGTTGCCAATCATCCGTTGTCACGTGGGACTAATACAAAGGGAATATAAAAAGTGCGCCTAAAATGACAGAAACCTAGCGGGCAGTTAATCTTTTTCCAGACTTCGGAAACCTGTTTGAAAGAGCGGTGATATCCTAACTCCTGTACCCTTGAATCAACGATTATAGGTCTATAGTCGTTGTCATTCTTAAAATTGTATGCTTCTTCGATTGGTTTTTTCATTTTTATTTGGTACGTACTTCACATATTCTACGAATAGCAAGTATCTGGGAGTATTTTGCTGTTGCCATATCTATACCCCATTTCCCATTATTTTCCTTTTTATCTGTTGCCTTTGTTTCAGTTCGCTTTCTTGTTTAAAAATACAAATCACACATAAATTAGAACTAAATATTTCAGTAAGTCTCGAAATATTAAGTTGCGTAATTTTTCTTATCGTGGCTACAAACACTCACTGGCATCATATTAATGGTTTAGATTGTTTTTTTGTCGTCGATTAGAATGCCTTGGTTATTAATGTCAAAATCGTTAATAATTTGTCACTTTATGGCATGCGTGTTGTAATGTTGTGCCATAAAGTCGTCTTTACGACGAAATACAAACAAAGAAATTGAACAAATTATTTATTTATATTAATATACAGTTAGAATATGATCTGTAATTAATGTAATATTAAAGAAATTATTGTTTACTGATGATAATATTAATGGTGCAATTGGAATTTCCGGTAATTGAAATTCCCCCAGACGTTTCAAGAAGTTTTGGCAATTTTCTTCTTGTTTTAGATGGAGTCTGCCACGTACCCTTCAGCAACAGCATCGTTTTTCCAATCCCCATGCCGTTTTAAAGTTCTAATGTCAGCTCCACTGCCTGCCAAGATTGTGGCAGAAGTTCTACGAAATGAATGTCCTGTGTATTGATCGGCATTGGGAATATTTAAATACTTGGCAATCTGTCCAAATGTGTTAATTCCAATAGGATTACAGGTACATTTACACCCATTGTAGAATAAAAAAAACACATGCTTCGGTCTTAAATTCATGTACTTCTTAATGAGGTCAATATAATTTACTCTACTGTCATCGTTTAATATGGTAAAAACCCTGGGTCTATGTGTTTTGGTATCTCTAATATAAACCACAAAGACAGAACCTTCTTCTTTAATATCTCCAACACACAGATTGTACAATTCTATGCGCCTGCAACCGCCAAACACACCAAATATTGCAACTACCTAAAATGTAATCATATTTATTAAGAATAATCTTAAAAGTAAAAATTTACATTCAGAAGTAAGTATTTGTCATTGGGTGCTTCAAGAAAAAATTAAGTAAGTGCTCTTTGGAGCACTTACTTCTCTGGTATGTACCCAACAAAACAGTTTTTCAAGAATGCCGAAAGTTTTGAAAACTTGCTGATGTCCACATCCTTTTTGAGACGTAATATACATTTTAATTTGTAGTACATGCACCATAATGAAGACGATTTGTAGTTTTTCGACTAATAAAATAAATACAAAGAATGATTTCCTTTAATAAATGAATAATTGAAGAAATGAAGCAAAACCTTCTCTCTAACAGTTTCCGTATTATTCTTGCGCATCCACTCAATAAATCTGTCGAACTCTTTCTTATGAATGATTTCGGACTTTTTTGGTATAAGACTCAACTTAGCTTCTTCTGATTTTTTAAGGATTTCTTCATCCACGTCTGAATCCATTTTTGCAAAATTTGTTGCTTTACAAGAAATAAATGACACTTATAATGGAAAACTATTGCAACTATAATAAGACCGTTCATGAACTCCTGTGACATGATATTTTCTTTGTAACGATCTGAAATTATTATTTCATTTAAACTGTGTCTCAAAGTGGCTAGTTCGATGACAAAATAGCACATGAAATTCGTTTATAATGCGAGATTATGGCATTCGTTTCCAATAATGGAAACTCCTGTCATAATCCCTTGCATTATAAACTAATTTCCTAATATACTATTAAAACCCTGAAAACGAGTAAAAACGTTGAAAACTAGACATTGATTTTTTCACGTTTACTTAACCTTAACGGTATATATGTGTATGTCAGCCTTTCAATTGCTGATTTGGGTATTCGGATTTGTAAAAATAATAGACCGTCTTCAAAATACAATAAGCCTTCATTGCTAAAATATACCCGGGAGAGGTTGCTAGTGGCCCATCGGGCGCGTCCCCATGTGGTGAATAGGGTAATGCCTCCTAGATATGGGTGGTATCGGGGAAATCAAACACCCGGCGCAGACCAAAACTAGCAAAATAAAACTGTAACGTCTGACTTGAAACGAGCAGCTAAGCATGCAACCACCAACACGCTCGACAAGCGAGGCGAGGAAAAAATGCCAATACCCAATAAAACCAGTCAGCCTAACGGATTCTGGGGGAGGCACAAAACTGACTAAATTGAAAAAGAAAATGATTTCCCTTTGGATTGGAACATATAACAACAGATCACTATAAACGACTATCAATTAGTTGACCTCGAGAATGAATGGAGCAAAACTAAATTTCACGTCTATCGGAAATACGAAGCTAAACTCAGGAAGCACATTATTTTACAAAGGATACGAGGTGGAAAGCCAAAGAGGTATAGGATTCCTAATACACAAAAGACAGCACAATAACATAAAAGTATACAACGGAATATTAGACAGAGTCGCATACATGGTATTCAAAATCTGTAAACAGTACAGAATACAAATCATTCAATGCTATGCACCGATATCCTCATATCCTGACGAGGACGTTGAACTTTTCTATGACGAGATAATCACAGCGACTAATGAAATAAAATGTCAACAGAGATTAATAATTGGGGACTTCAATGCTATCATCGGAGAGAAAGGACGAAACAGAGGAGCATATAGGAAACTTTGGATTAGTACAAAGAAACAGCAGAGGGGAAACGTTAATAAACTTTCTGACCCAAAACAAACAAAATGCGATGAATACCTTCTTCTACAAAACCTATACCGGAAAATAATGTTGTTCAATAGTTGACCTCATATCCCTGTAATGCTCGTGTGGCCCTAACTTACACTCTTACTGCCCCACTACAGGAAAGGTCACTTCTTCAATCGATAATTCATCCATCATTAAAATTGGAAATATAACAGGAATTTTGATGTTATTGTATTGAAGAAATTGTAACGCGTTGTTTGTGTCAAACACAATAAACAACATTTGCGTGGTAGTGCCAATTGTTAAAATGTATGGCAAAACATTAGGAAAGTTATAACCAACTGAGTATTTCAATCGAAACTAATCTTTTGTGCACATTAAAAAGCGTTATTTGACCAACATGTCACTATCATACAGTTACACTTAAAATGGGTGGATTTCGTATGAAAGTGAGCGTAAATGATTTTGGTAACATACAAGGTTTGATAAGAAAGTCTGTAGGCCAAACATCTTTATTTGGTAGAAACAATAAAAATTATATTAAAATAAATATGTGAATAGAATAATGTTATTTGTATGTTGCAGTACCTAACTAGAGGGAAATATTTTAACTACTTCACGTTGAAACTTATACAATTCGCCGAATAAATATTAAAAGCCCAATTAAAGTTTCAACTAAATTTCTGTAGTAACTTCATTGTGAAACCTTAGGAAGCTATCAGCAAAAATATTAAAGGAACCTGAACTTGTGATAATATCCGAAATAGTATTTCCATCCCGCATAAACTTTACAGCGAATTTCGCTTTATTTTCAATAGATTTTTGTACATAACTTGTTCATTATGGCCTACACCGAGGGGACATTTTCTATAAACTTCAAGAAATCCAATTTTTTGTGGTTGAAAATTTGTAACGGAGGCAAATAATTTGTATAATCCCGTAGAATGATTGAGACCGGGACAGTACAATCTAGCAAGTATAATCAAGAAACTAGCCAAACTAGTTAGAGCACTTTAGATGCGCGATCAAAAGATTTAATATTTGAACTAAACTAGTGTAAACGTTAGTAAACATACGCCTTTGCAGTGGTAAGTGCCATGAAGTCTCTAAAATAAAACCCTAAATGTTCAAGGAGGGGAAAAGGAAAAAGGGGATCCGAAAGAGAAAATTGTAATTGGCACAGGATAAACACCGTTTATTCAGCAATAAAAAATTAATGCAAACTTTAGATTTTACATACTAACTCAAAGTAATGATTTGCTACCACGATTATTAATTTAAAAAACGAGATATCAAAAGTAGTTAAATTACCGAAATTTTAAGTTTGCAGAAAGCGGCCACATATCAAAGTCATTCATTTACCCAACACAATAATTGTAAGTAAAGCAAACGACGTAGACCGTTGATCTTAAAGAATTAGTAATTTTACCTCCAAAAAAACCGATCCTCATGTGTAACCGTCTGTATTTAAAGTTAATAATAAGGAAAAATAAGTGCACGTGGCACACAAGTTTCTACTATATGGCATAGATGCACAGCAGCATCTATACTGAGATTTTTAAATCCAAAAGAAGTACAGCAACGTGACCGGCAGATTTATTCATCAAAATAACAGTAAAAGGTGTACGACTGTACGTGAGTCGCAACAGCGTTTGAATACAACATTTAAATGTTATTTTTTATAGGTTATTAAAATTAAATTACGTACAAATAACAACTAAACACCTCTATAGGTAAGTAAAGCGTATATATGAATATAAGAACCTTTACTTAAAGTTTCTAGTAAATTTTATAGGCGCAAGCAATCTACTTGAATGGCGATAATAATACGCAGTATACCTATTGAGTGGTTATAGTGACAGTTGATAATATACAGTGACCGGCAAAGGGTTTGCAACAATTGGGAAAATATTTTATTGTTATTTTAAAAAAATCTTACTTGGGATTCATTTAGCAGTCACTTGAGCACTGTCATGGCGGCAAATTTAAAGAATTTGCCTTAAGTATGTAAAAAGTGGGGTTAGATGACGAAATATCGAAAAGTCTTAAAGAGTAAAGTTGTTCAGATCCGATTTTACGTCTGTGTTAATTTCGTTTGGTTTACATAAAACAGAGTTAAAGTTATAACAATTTCCCTTTATCGAATTGGAAAAAACTAAAACTATTAATTTTCAGACCTCTGACGTTGTTGCAATCACCTATAGAATACGAAAGCTTTAAGTAAGAAGTTTAGAATTGTTTTTAATTCCTTCTAAACGATCCATTCTTCTATTCTAAACTTAACTAAGCTATTTTTTTTTGATTTGCTTAAATACAAATAATAATTTTATAAAAAAAATAATGCCAGTATATGTTATTCAAGATTTTCATACTTTCGTCCTTGTTGCAGTCGCCTATAGAAACAAGAATTCATTAATTTATCTAGGCGGCACGGAACGCCTTAAAAAAAAATCATAATTGTACATAGTTACGTTAAACTAGCATTTGATCTTATTATTAAATCATGTCAACAGTGTGATTTTTACACGTGTATTTTTGTTCTTTTTTTTTGTTTTGTTTGCTTCCAGATCTGTCGGTGACCGAAAAGATCCAAATAGTGCTGCTTTACAGAGAGACAAAAATATTCAATGCGAGACATACAGACAAAACGGTTCATTATTCCACAGTGTCGCGCATAGATTTAAACAAACATTCTCAAGTAATCTTATGAAAAGCCGTTAACTAGGGATGAAGGTACTTTAGATACAACAGTTTTAGAAACACCGCAGATATTGGTGAGTAATTTCCAATACTGCAACCATTGAAGATAGGTCAGTTAGAAGGATTTTAATAGGAAATAAGTTCCATCCTTATAAACCAAAGTTTGTTCACGTCTTAAAGGATGGTTTCAAGGGATGGTTGAGGAGGTTGCAGGTTTTCCAAAAAAGGCAATATTCTCTGACGAAGATACGTTTTCTTCCAACGAGACTGTTAGCTCGCGGAACTGTCGTTGGTGGGCCAGTGAAAATCCGGAATTTGTAATAGAAATTAAAGATCAATACAGTTGTAAAGTGAATGTATGGTGCGGTATCTACAACTTTTCGATAATAGGACCATTCTTTTTTCATCAAAATTTAAATTAGGAGAGATATTTGAAATTGTTGCAGACAGAACTCTCTAATGTTTTGGACAATATGCCATTACTACAAAGGAGAAACCTGTTCTTTCAACAAGACGGAGCAAGTATTTATTCTACACTGGATGTAAGAACACGGTTAGATCAAACGTTTTACCAAAGGTGGATAGTTCGCTTTTCTCAAAATCCTTGGCCGACTAGGTCGGCGGATCTTACGTCGTTAGATATTTTTTGGGGTATTTAAAAAATATGGTATACGAACATCGGGCATTCAGAAATTTTACAAAATGCCATTCGAGATTGCATAACTCAAATAACTCCGCAAATGTTGAGAAACGTGTATAGAGAACTGCGCAGAAGAACAATGTTATGTATGGAACGGAACGGGGGACATATAGAGTTTAATTAGGATTAAGTGGTCTACTTACTACTTGTTTTCTGTGTTTTATTGTTTGCAATGTTTCTTAGTGATATTTTGTAGCTTTAGCACTGGCATTATTTTTTTAATAAAATTTTTATTTGTAATTAAAGCAAATCCAAAAAAAAAAAGATTGCTTAGTTAAGTTTAAACTAGAAGAATGGATCATTTAGAAGGAATTGAAAATAATTCTAAATTTCTTACCTAAAGTGTTTGTTTTCTATAGGTGATTGCAATTAGGTCAGAGGTCTTAAAATTGATATTTTTGAAACGTCCTTGAATCTTTTTGAAAATTGACACAGACGTAAAATCGTAACATCGAAAAGTTAAAAAAAAAAAGTTTTTCTTGTAACTTTTCGATGTTTTGTCATCTAATCCAATTTGTTACATGACAGTAGTCAAATGAGATATGTCAAAGTAATTTTTTTGTTATTGGGTATGATGAATCCATCCCAAGTACATTTTTAAAATCTTATTAATAAAATATTTTTCCATTTGTTGCAAACGCTTTGCCAGTCACTGTATATCTTGATGATATACAGTCACTATAACCACTGAATAGATATACTGCGTATTATTATCGCCATCGAAGTAGATTGCTTGATACTATATAAGTCAACGTTATTATGTATGTATATATATATATATATATATATATATATATATATATATATATAACCTATAGTTATTGGGTATGCTGAATGTCATAATACTGCAAAGAAACATTCGATTATATATTTTCTACATTTAAACTTAATGCAAGGTTTAGTTATATTTTTCGAAACGTATTGAAAGTGTTTAACAAAAGTAAAAATACCTTTTATAGACATGCGAAGTTATACTACAAATTTATTGTTGAAGGATATAATATACATAACCTTATATAACCTAAAAACGTCACTCATGCTTTTTGATTATTGATACTTGCGCTGAAAGTATCCATCAATAAATGTGTTTACAAATGCAATAAAAATTGATTGCTTAACTATGAGGTTTAATAAATTAATTTAATTTATTTGAGTCACTCATTGCATTTGCACATTGTTATGTACATTTATTGAATATTAAATTCTCTAGTTCTACAACCATTATATTAACGATTTGTAAAAATGGAGGTAATACGAATAGATTATTTTAGCAGAACGATTCAGAACACAATTAAATTAAAAAAAATTATTCCCTTGTAATGTAATGGAAAGGGGACACAACACTTATTTGTATCACATGGTCAGAAAAGGAGTGTTTGCGAGTATGAGTAAATTGCAGGCCGAAACTAAGTCAAGCCCTGCAAACACTGATCATGATAGATAATACAACTCCAAATTTATCACGTTTATTTTTCTTGAAGATACTTACCTTATGTTACGTGGTATTTTAACCCATATGCCCGACAAACGATCATTTTATGGACAACATTACTATCGAAGAACAGGTTATTAAAGGACAAAGACACAAAATTTTTTTTCTATGTTTCTGTTATATAATCCTGTTTTAAAATATTGCGCTTTTAGAAAACGTACAATTAATATTACCTCTTCGCTAATATCAATCTATCACCCTTGCAAAACAAAAATATTAAACTGCAGGAAAATGGAATAATAGTACTCCTTTTTTAGAGAAAATCTGAACAGAATGCTCTCTGGCTTCCTTCTGGGACGTAGCAAAATTGACACTTCATGCATATCGCAATAAAAACTTTTAATGAGCGTAACTCGAACAGATACTTCGTCGTAAATATAAATGAAATTTACAGGTACGATTTCAAACACAAATATTCAAAAAATGTATATAAACCGCAAAAAATAAATAAGAAACTGGATATTACATGGACACTCGATATGCATTTGTTGCAGTACGAAGGCATGCATATAGATGCAATAGATAATTAGATACTTTTATAAAAACCACCTGTTAATTTAACCAACACGCCGAAGGAAAGGCGATATGACACGTCGACCACCTTGAAGTAAATAAATAAAAAACAAGACCAAGTCATTTTCGATTTATGTTATATATCTGCCAAATTAACCTTACTGATTCTTATCTCAAATATATAGAATTACCAATAAGGGAGAGTGACACTAGATACATTTTTAGAAAGGAAGCTTCTTTCTATAAAATTTAATTTAAAAACCGGTCATCCGATAAATTTTCAACGGTTCGAATTTTTATCAATCTTGATTACATTGTATGAATAAGAAAAAGAGCGCGAATAAAAAGTGTAAGTTTTTCTGTGGTGATCCGATTATGGGTTGATTTGTTTACCTCCGGTTCCGTGCACTCCATTTGCTGGTCACTGAACCAGCTATACTCGATGATTCTCACTTGACTTCCTATTTTTATTTACCAAATTATACACATAGAATTAAAACACCTGAATAAATTCTATCTTCCCTTACTTCTGTCAGTGATTACTTAACCTAATACTGCTAATACGTTGTCTGTAAGTCACCGTGTTATTTTTGTAAAGACGACTTTAATTAGGTATTGCCTCATTTACACTTAGTATTTAATTTACATTGTATACTTTACGGGTGTATTAAAATGACATTGTTTACCTAGAGAACATATTTAATCAGCTTTCAACTCAAGTATATAAATGTTCAAATTTAAGAATTGAAACGGTCTTATTCAATGTTAATTAGCTAAGTTTAGCATTATAAAACTCATGCACTTATTTTACCTTTTACATTTATGCCATGCACTTACCATATATTGTACATTTTGTACAAAATTTTATATTAAAAATAAAAAAAATGTATAAATGCGGAAGCTTTTTGTCACAGCAATTTTCAATACTATTTCAATGTTAAAACTTAAATAATATTTGTATTAAAAGCGTTGATATAAGAATAATAGACATGTATTTATTAGTTGTGATGTAGAAGCCTAATCTCTAGTGGTGTCATCTAATAAACGTATTTCCTCGAAGCTAATTTATTATACATGACGAAAAAGATACACTAACATTGAGCGAATAATGATAATTAGAATGTTAATGTTAATTTTTACTCTCGTGTATAAATTTCTATTTTTGTGCTAAGTACGTAAATTGTAGAAGAACTGTCAATTTTTTTTATTCGTCAAAAGCTAACGTTAAGTATCTATCACAATTTGGATTACACAGCTGAATACAAAAATATACACTGCAACAAAAGTGTAACCTTAACAACTTACTTTACTATATAAAAATTTATTTTAATCGTAGGATCAAAATAAAAGTATCTATTTTAGGGTCTATTTATTTCTTTACAAAAAAGGTTTGATGAAGAAAATCTGTCTAAAATTGAATTATCTTTTCTTTTTTTATCCAAATTTCTCGAAGTACACCCTCTATAAAGTATTTTTAATAGTAAAGGAATGTTAACCAAAATTTTATACAGCTGAGGAGAGGGAGAGGGAGAGGGAGAGGGAGAGGAGAGGGAGAGGGAGAGGAGAGGGAGAGGAGGAGAGGAGAGGGAGAGGAGAGGGAGAGGGAGAGGGAGGAGAGAGGAGGGAGAGGGAGAGGAGAGGAGAGGGAGAGGGAGAGGGAGAGGAGAGGAGAGGGAGAGGAGAGGAGAGGGAGAGGAGAGGAGAGGGAGAGGAGAGGGAGAGGGAGAGGGAGAGGGAGAGGGAGAGGGAGGAGGGAGAGGGAGAGGAGAGGGAGAGGGAGAGGGAGAGGAGAGGGAGAGGGAGAGGGAGAGGAGAGGAGAGGGAGAGGAGAGGGAGAGGAGAGGAGGGAGAGGAGAGGAGAGGGAGAGGAGAGGAGAGGGAGAGGGAGAGGGAGAGGGAGAGGGAGAGGGAGAGGGAGAGGGAGAGGAGAGGAGAGGAGAGGGAGAGGGAGAGGGAGAGGGAGAGGGAGAGGGAGAGGAGGAGGGAGAGGGAGAGGAGAGGAGGGGAGGGGAGAGGGAGAGGGAGAGGAGAGGGAGGGAGAGGGAGAGGGAGAGGGAGAGGGAGAGGGAGAGGAGAGGGAGAGGGAGGAGAGGGAGAGGGAGAGGGAGAGGGAGAGGGAGGGAGAGGGAGAGGGAGGAGGGGAGAGGAGAGGGAGAGGGAGAGGGAGAGGGAGAGGGAGAGGGAGAGGAGAGGGAGAGGGAGAGGGAGAGGGAGGAGAGGGAGAGGGAGGGAGAGGAGAGGGAGAGGAGAGGGAGAGGAGGGAGAGGAGAGGGAGAGGGAGAGGGAGAGGGAGAGGGAGAGGGAGAGGGAGAGGGAGAGGAGAGGGAGAGGAGAGGGAGAGGAGAGGGAGGAGGGAGAGGGAGAGGAGAGGAGGGGAGAGGAGAGGGAGAGGAGAGGGAGAGGGAGAGGGAGAGGGAGAGGAGGGAGAGGAGAGGGAGAGGAGAGGGAGAGCGAGAGGAGAGGGAGAGGGAGAGGAGAGGAGAGGAGAGGGAGAGGAGAGGGAGAGCGAGAGGGAGAGCGAGAGGGAGAGCGAGGGCGAGAGCGAGGGCGAGAGCGAGAGGAGAGCGAGAGGGAGGAGCGAGGAGGGGAGAGGAGGAGGAGAGGCGAGGAGGAGAGCGAGAGGGGAGGAGCGAGAGGGAGAGCGAGGAGGGGAGGAGGGAGAGGGAGAGCGAGAGGGAGGCGAGAGGGAGAGGCGAGAGGGAGGGGAGAGGGAGGGGAGAGGGAGGGCGAGAGGGAGGCGAGAGGGAGGAGCGAGAGGGAGGGCGAGAGGGGGAGAGGGAGGGCGAGAGCGAGGGCGAGAGCGAGGGCGAGAGGGAGGGCGAGAGGGAGGAGCGAGAGGGGGCGAGAGGAGGGGAGAGGGGAGGCGAGAGGGGGGAGGAGGCGAGAGGGAGGGCGAGAGGGAGGGAGAGGGAGGGCGAGAGGGAGGGCGAGAGGGAGGCGAGAGGAGGGCGAGGAGGGAGGAGGCGAGAGGGAGGGCGAGAGGGAGGGCGAGAGGGAGGGCGAGAGGGAGGGCGAGAGGGAGGGCGAGAGGGAGAGCGAGAGGGAGAGCGAGAGGGAGAGCGAGAGGGGAGAGGAGGGAGGGGAGGCGAGAGGGGGCGAGAGGAGAGCGAGAGGGAGGGCGAGAGCGAGGGCGAGAGCGAGGGCGAGAGCGAGGGCGAGAGCGAGGGCGAGAGCGAGGGCGAGAGCGAGGGCGAGAGCGAGGGCGAGAGCGAGGGCGAGAGGGAGGGCGAGAGGGAGGGCGAGAGGGAGGGCGAGAGGGAGGGAGAGGGAGGGCGAGAGGGAGGGCGAGAGGGAGGGCGAGAGGAGGGAGAGGGAGGAGAGGGAGGGCGAGAGGGAGGGCGAGAGGAGGGCGAGGGAGGGCGAGAGGAGGCGAGAGGGAGGGCGAGAGGAGGGCGAGAGGGAGGGAGAGGAGGGCGAGAGGGAGGGCGAGAGGAGGGAGAGGAGGCGAGAGGGAGGGCGAGAGGGAGGGCGAGAGGAGGGAGAGGGAGGGCGAGAGGGAGGGCGAGAGGAGGGCGAGAGGGAGGGCGAGAGGGAGGGCGAGAGGAGGCGAGAGGGAGAGGACGAGAGGGAGGGCGAGAGGAGGAGCGAGAGGGAGGGCGAGAGGAGGCGAGAGGGAGGGCGAGAGGGAGGGCGAGAGGAGGGCGAGAGGGAGGGCGAGAGGGAGGGCAGAGAGGGAGAGGGAGAGCGAGAGGGAGGGAGCGAGAGGGAGGAGCGGAGGGAGGGAGAGGGAGGGCGAGAGGGAGAGGCGGAGGGAGGAGAGGGAGGCGAAGAGAGGAGGGCGAGAGGGAGGGCGAGAGGGAGGGCGAGAGGGAGAAGGCGAGAGGGAGGGACGAGAGGAGGGCGAGAGGGAGGAGAGGAGGGCGAGAGGGAGGGCGAGAAGGAGGGCGAGAGGAGGGCGAGAGGGAGGGCGAGAGGAGGGCGAGAGGGAGGGCGAGAGGGAGGGAGAGAGGGAGGGCGAGAGGAGGCGAGAGGGAGGGAGAGGAGGAGGGAGGGCGAGAGGGAGGGCGAGAGGAGGGCGAGAGGAGGGCGAGAGGGAGGGGAGAGGAGGAGGGAGGGCGAGAGGAGGGCGAGAGGGAGGGAGGGAGAGGAGGGCGAGAGGGAGGGCGAGAGGGAGGGCGAGAGGGAGGGCGAGAGGAGAGCGAGAGGGAGAGGAGAGGAGAGCGAGAGGGAGAGCGAGAGGGAGAGCGAGAGGGAGAGCGAGAGGGAGAGCGAGAGGGAGAGGGAGGGGAGGGGGAGGGGACTGAGACGGAGACGGAGACGGAGACGGAGACGGAGACGGAGACGGAGACGGAGACGGAGACGGAGACGGAGACGGAGAGAGACGGAGACGGAGACGGAGACGGAGACGGAGACGGCGACGGAGACGGAGACGGAGACGGAGACGGAGACGGAGACGAGGTTTACAAATTCAAATTTGTAGAAACACATGGTTGGTGACCACACACCTAATATAACAGATCCTATATCCCACTAACACTCTTCTACAATCTCAATACACCAGTCGAATAATTAACATTTTTCACAGTTTCGCTGATAATAAAAATTATTCAATTACTAATCAATGTTTTACAGCATCCTCCAGAGAGGGCGATACCGGCGCTCGGGAAAATTGACAATGGCGTCCCGTCTCGAGGGTCCGCCAGAATTAATTTATTTTTTCTTAATTATTCGTTTACTTAAATACCTGAGATTTTTTTAGTTTATTTTTATTAATATACAGAATTCCTTTTATTTTTATATTCACATCATTGAATAAAACTTATGTAATCCGACTGTGCGCGAATAAGATTATATCCACAAAGTAGAAAGGTGGTTTGAACCCGACCCTGCAGGTCTCATTGCTTACTCACGATCTACCAGAAATTTGCTTTGTGACAAGCGTCACAGTGCTATTTCCAGACTAGTATATAATTTCCAATATCCAAATCAGAAGTAATTTGAATTCCATAAATAATATTGATCCAACTGTGGAAGACCTACAGCATAAGCATATGAAGGTATTCTGCATAAATATTTTCTTCAACACCATATTCACGTTAACCTAACTTATGACTATTTTAGAATTTCAATTGTTTAATACTTGCATTTTTATAGGTTATACGAAAGACACAATTCATTTTAAATTTGAATTCATGTACGCCATGAGTGGTATGTTCACACTTTGAGGAATTAACATTATAGCCAATCCATTCATGGGTAAATTTGAGACAGACTTAAAACGCGATTTGCCTTATTTTCCTAGAGTTTGGATTAGATACGTGGATGATGTGTTTGCCATCCTTAACACTAAAATTTTTAGCATTGAGAACTTTGTAGAAACATTAAATTCTAAATTTCCGACAATCAAATTTACCTATGAGATAGAGGCAAATGACAGTCTTTTGTTCTTTGATACTCTGGTAACAAGAAATGGTAATAAACTAGATATAGATATTTATCGTAAGGAAACTAGCACTAAAAGATTAATAACCATGGCTCAAGTTACTGTAGACAGCATAAACTCGCGACTTTTAACTTTTTGTTTCATAGATTGCTTAATTTTCCTCTTTCAGTTCAAAATTATAATAAAGAATTGCGCACTATTAAAGGAATTGCTGCATACAATGGGTTTTCAGATAGAGTAGTTATGAATATAGTTAGGAAACAAACACATAGGATGAGGGTTAAGAACGTAACTATATTAGGTAACGCTAGAGAACGAATAGAAACAAAGTATGTAAAGTTACCAAACTATCCTGCTTATACAAAAGGTCTACCTAAAATCTTTTCCAAAATTAATTTGAAAACAGTCACTACTTCAGATAATAGTTTGCAAACTCTTTTAGGCAATCCAAAAGATAAAGTGGATAAGCAGGATAGGTCGGGAATTTGTAAGATTAATTGTAAAAATTGTGAACAAATATATGTGGGGCAAACTAAACGACCTATCAAAATTTGCTTTAAAGAGCATTTAGCTCATATAAAATACAAACGTTGGACAAGTTTGCCGTAGCCCTACATATGTTTGATAAAAATCATGTAGTAGATGAGGTATCATTAATCAAACATGTTAGTAATAAGCAAGTCATAACTTGATTGTTATGAAAGTTTAGAGATCTTCAAAACAAACAAATTCTAATGAATAATGATGATCAAGGACCTTTAGGCTGCTCTGAACTCATTAAACTTTCATAACTTTCACTTTCACTTTCACCAGATTAGCAACGAAGCGTCACTCGCTGATGGTATATATGTTAGAAATTTTCTTTAGTCCGCCATAGTCGACCGCTGATGATGATAGCGTAGCTAGCGAAACGTGTTCGGTGTTTTTTTAATTTTGTGTGGTACGTGGGTGTATTTTGCTTGTTACAGATCCTGCCACAGTTCCAGTGTTCCAGATTTTTCACATAAATATAAAGTTTACCTCGAGTAGGATTAGAATCTATAACATGTATTTTGCTAGAGTACCGCTTTAACCAACTGAGCTATCGAGATACAAGCCCCAATCGATGTAAATTTTGTCTTTGTGTACGTAGAACATGTATTTAATAAAATTAATAATAATTTTTAAATATAACTTTATTTATTAATATTTGTTGCTATAAGTTGTGCATTAATAATTGAAGATAAAAACAGTACAGTATATTTGTATGTGGCATCGTACAGTGAAATTTTGTTCTGCTGCGAGTATTATGTGATAGAACTAAAGATCTCGGATGAATCCATTTTATTGTGGATAAAGTTATAAAGGAAACTTAAACTTATTATACCTCTTTTAAATTCAAGAGAACAAGCACCATCAGCTTTAAACACCAGAGGTTTCACAAATCGCCTCTGTGCAGATTCAAGAGCATGCATTTGATACAAGTTTGGTACAAGTGCAAAATAAAGCATTTTAATAGCATCTATGCTTGAACATGCTCTATAGTTACGTAAAATAAGCTAAGTATACTAATTGCTGAATTGACTCACGGATTTAATGAGAAAAGGTAAAATTGCTATCAAAGTATACACATAAATCTTTGATCAAATTAATCCTTGAAAGATGTGATGATGTTTGTAATTATATTTAAATTTCTGAGATTTAGTGAAAGATACAATCTTATATTTTGACTTATATTTTAAGTGAGTAACTAAAGTAAGTAATTAGAAGAACACCAATGTATTACACAATTACGCACGGATCTACTGTTATTATTAGAAGAAATTTTAGAAAATAATATCATCAGTAAATAACAGATTTCCACATTCAATTCTGCTAAGAAGATCCTTTATAAATACTAAAATAAAAGTGGGCCCAAATTGAATCCTTGATGAACTCCAGAGGTAACAACAATAGTATCAGAAATGTAGAATTGTAGACAACATGTTGTACTCGACTGGTTAGGTAGTACGCAAATGTAAAAAGGGTATCATTAATGTCCTTAAGTTTAGGAATAATGATGTAGTGGGGTATAACATCGAACGTTTTACTGAAGTCCATATAAATGGCATCCAGTTGAGCTGCTATTAAATGTGTAAATTACGCGAGATGGGTAACTGTGAATATCTGCTCCATAAACCTGTTTTGATAACTAAATTAATTGAAGGATAAATTCGAAGGTAAAAGGTTATCTCGAATACCTTTGCATAGTTATTTATGAGGCTGTAGTTGATATGTCTACGGTGATCAGATCACCTTTCAAAACTGCACAAATATTAGTTACTTCCACAACTCATAACTTTGAGAAAATATTGGAATTAAGAAACACATTATAAACCTAACGCAGAGTAGCAACGAAAACGTACATATAATCTTTAATAAGCAAAGCAGGTGTTTTAGTGGGGCCGGTAGCCTGCTTTTCAGTTTACGCATAGCCGCAAGTACTTCATCTACGTTAAAATAACGGATAAATATCGTAGGTAGGTTATTACACTTGTCAGATCTTAGATAGATCTTTAGTAATTACAGGAGAGTAAACGCTGAAAAAAGATTTCCTGAACACATCAACAACAGATTCGAAACTATAAAAAGTTAAGATAAAGCAAACTTAGCTTTGCTAGGTTCCTGTATTTGAATTACAACAATATTGTTTATTGAAACAGCTTCTTATATTTTAGTTTATGTAAGATAATATTTTGCTGCTCAACATTTACCAAAATACTAAGAACTGGTAGCGCTTTATGACTTTTAATCATTATCTGACCATCGAATATCATTGTCGTTTGAAATTATTACATTGCAGTGATTCACTCCCAACCACAGATTGCTAGCCGATGCATCACTTATTTACATTAAGATCGACTTAATGGTACTTTATTCCGTAACAATATATAATTTCAAAATAATTCACACATACTACCAACTTCAGTGAACTACACACTCACAATTTTACTGTAAAATTAACTGTCTAACGTATTTTATTGAAGAAATTGTAATCAGTGAAAACCGACCGTTGAGTAATCGCTTCTTCCGAGTACGAAGTATACGGTGACACACAGCTAAACATATGTACTCCAAAACGTATAGATTTAATTATATTTTTTAATAAACAATGATAATAATAATAAATACTGCAAATGTCGTCCAGGAGTTTTGTTTCCATTAATTCTACTAATTACCAGTATCATTCTTAACACACCTTTGCCCCTCCCTACTACAGAATTACACTACGTTACATTTCCTATTGTATATTACTTTGCTTAATTTTTTAATCTCTCTTTTAATCGATATTTATAATATCTACGTTTTTCCAGCCCTGCCTCCACTTCTTAATCCTTTACACTTTTGTTAACAGCCGACCTTGTTTATCACCCACCGGTTCCACTCTATGTAATCGACTTTTACCACCAGCACTCCTATATATGCGGTGTTCAGATGATTTTAAAGCTTTGGTAGCATATTTGTATTTTACTACCGTACCTATCATTCTAAAGTTGGGGTCAGATCGAGCAACTCTAGTTAATTTAAAATAATTAAATAAGAACAAGTCTGGAGCATTGTTTTCACCATGTCGCGCAGACTGTACGAGTTCGAGTTCGACAACAAGGAATGACACGACAACGGAGAGATCGACCTGAGTTTGTCCGACGAACGACTATGGCTGATTGGATCACCGCCAAGCAGCCTGCCGTCACCAGTACTGGCGGCCAGCCCTACCCAGCGTGAAGACTCCAGCCAAGGATCCACCGACGAGGACTTCAAGACCCAGATGAAGAAGCCGAATAAGACACCGAAGGTTTGTCCACCTACTTTCGCTGCCTTACTTCGCTGCGGGTAACCCTGCGACAGAAGGAGAACTGGGTCACGTTTTCCTGCGAACTCGACCGACAACGGATCGCCTGTACGAGGGCCAAGGCAATCAACGAGGGAATCCGGATACAACCTGCCTCACTCCAAGGCCGAGATAGGCTTATGAGATATATGCATAGGTGTGTTACTCCGTACCACACCTATATCTTAGCGCTTGGCTAAGGTAGCGGTACGTGGCGTGCCCGTAGAGATTAATGTCAGCTCAGAGCTGAAAGTGCAAGATATTAACGTTCTTTCTATTTTCAGGATGAAGCAGCAAAGACGCCCGATCCCCTTGTGATGCTAGAGCTAGAAGATCAGAGAGGCAGCACACAAGTGCGCCGAAGATCACCACTCCAGTCAATGCACGAAACCACGAACCGACCAGGAAAGTTGCGTTAACTTCGGCGGGGAACACACCACTGCAACAGGGGATGCCCGAAGTTCCCTCGACCTCTACAGCGGAAGATGGAAGCTCCACAGTGGCAAAAAACAGTACCTCCGACGGCAAGCAAAGCTGATAAGTCGGAAGTACCAACAGCGGCTCACGCCGCTGCCGTTTCCGCACCTGACTAACTCGCCGTATGGTTTGATTCTGTATTAGGCCTCCTCGGAGGTCTCAATATAGACAAGTCCCTACCGGTCATCCGCAAGGTAGCAGCGGCGCTCATCCAGGCTAAAACTGCGATGGACTTGTGGGGAGCAATCCTCACACACGGTTCAGAGGTGGTTGTCCTTTTCGAGTAATCATACATAAGTCCGACGTGAAGACTGGTGCCCTAGGATAAGTATATAGTACCGACTTGTTACATGCACAAAGGCATGGTCGTAGTAAAAGGTGCCGTAACAGCTAGAAGGAATAAGGCCGGAAGCTCAGTCGGTCGGTTAGGCACTAACCGATGTGTGGACGTGTGGCTGGCGCAGATACACAGAGAATCTAAAACGACACCACTTGATTTATTTTTATATCGCCTTTAGATCAAGAAAAGGGCTACGACACATTAAGAGATACGATGCAGTTAAAACACAGTTCAAGCAGGGAATAGGTTCAGTTAGGATGTCATTCCTAAACCGCAGTAATAAGGAAAAAAACTATTCGTAAAGTAACACAATTCGGTTTAATCGTTGTAGCTATAATCGGTACTAATAATAATAAACCCCAAAACTTGAATCTACTACAAATGGTAACCATAAACTCGGCATACTAGTATAAATATCCCAACGTAGTGGGTACAGTAAACAAATATTCGAACAAGGGTATCGTAAATCGGGATAGCTATTATTCGGCAAAACGACTCGAAAATTTTTGTAAGCTCCCCAGCTGAAGGCTAAAATATTTACATTCATGAATTATTAATAGCTTCCTTATTTATGATAACGTTTGTTAGAACGTAACAATTAAAATTTAGTCATTAATGCACAGCAAATGAAAGAATACAAAGCGTAAATTCAACAGTTTGGCTTGAATGCGGACCAATCTTAATCAGTAAAGTGCTCTAAATATGAAGAAGCTAAAGTAATAAAAGGGAAAAGTGAGCACCTCAGTAAGTATGAATGAGATTAAATATTGATTGTATCTTAAGTAAATATTTTATAATTTCACATACATAACCTCGCTAAATATAACCCTAAACAATGTCCAAATCTCAAGTATGTACAACACAGTACTA
This sequence comes from Vesta saturnalis, assembly GCA_036346205.1. NCBI lineage: Eukaryota > Metazoa > Arthropoda > Insecta > Coleoptera > Lampyridae > Vesta > Vesta saturnalis. The sequence goes on from JARFJB010001965.1 coordinate 9,352,962, forward strand.
GGGAATCTAGTTATGTTTACAGTTGTAATTCGTTTAATAATGAACCACTTTTAAAGTAATTCGAAGTTGCACTTAAAACAATTGTCTATCGATTCAGAATGCCGATATAAAGTAATTGAACATTTAAAAGACTCACCAATCAGTTGATGCTAAGAGGAGTGTTCGCATTTCTTACGTGACTTAAGCTTAATGTTTTTTTAGACAAAACGAGACGAGAGTAGCGTAATCCCTCGAGTTATCTTCCAGCGAGCTCGAAATTCAGTGGTCATGGAGAACTGCTAACCAACCATACGTTCATAACCCCAGGTATAAAGGAGTAGTTCAGATATAGGTGAAAGAATCCGTTACAGCATTGAACTGAAGAGCAGCGAAAGGACCAAGACCACGATCAGGGAAAGAACCTAGAGAAACACTTTTGTTTTAGATTACGAGTTGCATACTAAATTGTTAAAGTGTATTTCAATTTATGTAAGATGGTGAAACGTGTATTTTATTGATGTAAATGTTTAAACAAAGGTGATAAGTGTAAAAAGAAAGAAAACAGTTTAACTCACCCCTTGATCTAACGAAAATGGTTGTTACGAAACTTTAATATCCGTCGAAACGAGCGCTACAATAAGTAGTATAAAATTTAAATATAGGAAAGAATGTTAAACCAGTATTAACTGCATGTAAGTAATTATTTTATAGAAATTACAGAAAAATCCTTAACGTATACATTTCTCACAACGCAAGTTTTCCGCGTTTTCTCAAAATAGCGTTCTTCATTTACAGGAGAAACCTGAAACAAGAAGGCACATGTTTCTTTTTAAGAAGTAACAAAATTCGGCCTTATCGCGATTTAAATTTACTAGAAAACTGAACGTAAATAGGTACACTGTTGTCACGTTGTCTAAGAAAAATTGAATGTAGGTACGCCCATTGTTGCCAAATAGACAGCGTAAAGTGTATTGCCTAAACAACAGGTATAAAAATCTCAACTCGCACTAAAAAAAATCCGTTTCTCAAGTTACACGTTACAGACTTTTATTTAATTCTTCATGTTCTGTTAATACCGACTAATTATTCACACAATTAGTACTTGTTTCCTGTTTTTTTTTTCAAATACGCGTAGCATCAGCAGCATCAACTACACAAACCGAGCGACAACGGGACAGTTCACACCACCGTACAACTCCACTAAAAACAACCACCAACACAAAGACTTTTTTGGAATACCCACAACACTCAACATCAAAGATGTCAACAGGCGTACCACAAGACCATTCTTACCCCATCAACCATGCATTCCACGCGCTGAAGAGGACAAAGACTCCTGCGCACCTCAAAAACAGCACAATACTTATATACTTACTATATTATCTTATTGTAGATGTATTATAAACCTATATATTGTTAAATGTACCTAAAAAAATTTAATAAACTGTGTTGAAGTTGAAAATTGAATCACCGTACCTATTACCAGTAGGTAGCAAAGCGGTGTCCAAATTTCGTGTCACTGGACTTTCTCGCTATCGCTTTTATGGTACCTACTACAAGAAATACGCATAAAAAAGGAAAGCAACGTGCAGCCCAAATAACTCGGTACAATACGGGTAAAATAAGTTGTAAAAGAATACATTTATACATAAGGCTTTGCATAAAAATTAAAAAAAATTAAACAATTATTCTTCCCCCATGGTTAATTACTACAATGAATTTTTTTTGTCCAAAATTAAAGTTTGCAAAAATTCAAATTAAAAATATACAAAAAATAATTGTTTATAATAGTTCAATCTCACATTTGCTGATCATCAAATCCTTCAGAGATATTATCGGTTTTAAATTAAATATAATATAGCTTTGAACTATGTATACGTGTACAGGGTGCTTCATTTTCGATGTTTTCTTATGGGAAGTACCCTTTCTATTACAAATAGAGGAAAAGCAATATGGGGTCGATTTTGGTGTTAATTAAGATCCAATAGTCATAATCAAGATATCTCTGACCGTTATTGCGCAATTAGCCAAAATTGAAAAATGGCGATTTTGAAAAACTTGAATAACTTTTTTATTTCTAAATGTAACGACAAACTGTAAAAACATTCTTAAGGCACTTTTGTAAGTAGAATACATTAGTGCATTCACTTTTTTAATACCTCCTTAATTTAAAAAGATGTAACATAAAGCTGTATTTTTTTATATGGAAACCATAGTTGGTCATGACATTTTTAAATGATATTTTTTTGTGCTTTTCAAAAATATATAACACTTCTATGCTATTTTAATAATTATTTGATTTTTTAAGTTTATCTTATATACGTTTTATATTAAGAATACGCTGTAGGCATGGGAGGCTGAGATTTATTTAAGTAAAAACAAATGATACCTACATGTCAAATAATAAATTAAAAATTAGAAGTGTGCAACAAAGTGATCTTGGAATTTAGTTATTAACATGCCTAATTATACAGATTCAGAAAAATTTTGCATGTTAAAGTGTTTTATATTATCCGAAGGTGATAAGAATGTGGCATCAGAATTATATTTACAAAATTTTCCTGAAAGGCAGCAGCCAAATAAAAATATTTTTGAACGGTATAGTTAATAGAAATTAAAATTTTTGCTAGTTCAAAACAATATCTTAATTAATTTTAGGTTACAGAAAAATTTAATTGAATTCAGGTCTTTTAAAAATCCCAGGCCAAAAACTTACTTTAAACGAAATTCTGAAGAAAATGCAATGGTCGTCTTAGGATAAGTCAAAGCAGACCAACAACTTCACATAGACAAATGGTTAATCTAGGCGTGTCTCGAAGCAAAGCCCTTCGAATTTTAAAGAAACACAAATACCATTGCTATAGATTTCGGAAAGAACATTTTTTGACTATAGAAGACAGAAGGCGGCGTATTAAGTTTTGTAACTGGTACATAAGTCAGTGCCAAAATATACCTAATTTTTCAAACCCTATTGCAACTCAGCAGTGATGGTATTTTCAATAATCACAATTTACCTTACTGAGCAGATACTAACGCTCATGTCAGTGTTGTACGCAGGAGGCAAGGGAAATTTGGAATAAATGTGTGGTGCTGCATTAAAAACGGACGTTTTTATTATCACATGTATGAAGAAGCATTGAGCTCAATGAAATATCTCGATATTCTACGAATTCATTTGGAGGAATTTCTAGAGAGAGTTTTCCTTTAGCACAATATTGCAATGTCATATTTCAGCACATAATTCCCGTGTAGTTAATGACTACTTAAATTTACGTTTTCCTAATAGCTGGATGGGAACGACAGCACCAATTTTGTGGCGTGCTCGTTCACTCTATCTTTCGCCTCTAGATTTCTTTTTATGGGTTTTTTTGAAAAACATATACAAAAGAACTAATAATACTGTGAATGAGTTAAAAGAAAGTGTTCGTGTGGCTTTTACACAATTAACACCATTATCTATATATAACTCTATAAATTCAATTAGAACACGATGTTTTAGTGTGTTTTTTATATTGATATTTTGTATTCATATTTTTGTTCGTTTATAGAATTAGATGTTTACATATGTATAAAAACTGATTTGCTGCTAGCTTTTCATAATTTCTGATGATTTTATATTATTTATTTTCATTTCATTTCAATTTGCAAAACTTATCTGAATTACAAAATGTCACTAAAATATTTTACTGGAAATGAAATTTATTTTTTGAGTAGAATATCGTCATTCAATTTCATATCTGGTTTTCTAAGCCAACTGTTATCCTTAATAAATATACCAATTACGAAAAACTTAAAAAATCAATTAATTGTTAAAATAGCATAGAGGTGTTACATATTTTTAAAAAGCACAAAAAAAGTGTCATTTAAAAATGTCGTAGCCAACTGTGGTTTCCATATAAAAAAAATACAACTTTATGTCATATCTTTTTAAATTAAGGAGGTATTAAAGATGTGAATGCACTAACGGATTCTACTTAAAAAACTGCCTTAAGAATGCTTTTACTGTTTGTAGATACATTTAGAAATAAAAAAGTTATTCAAGTTTTTCAAAATCGCCATTTTTTCAATTTTGGCTAATTGCGCAATAACGGTCAGAGATATCTTGATTATGACTATTGGATCTTAAATAACACCAAAATCGAGCACAAGGACACTATATTACTTTTTGTCTATCTGTAATAGGAAGGGTACTTACCCATAAGAAAACATCGAAAATGAACCACCCTGTACATCTACAATTATAATTAAAAAAAGTTTTTTTTTTTTACAAAACTACTATGTTTACCTATTATATCGTATCATTTAAGAAAGTGCATGGTATTTTTTTAGTGTAAAAGAAATACTATTTATGATAAAATTGTGAATCAATTAAGATGTTAATATATATTTTCTATACCGTTTTCTCCATTTTTCTCTTAAGGGTAGGTATCTCTTGCACATTTTGGATTATGGCAGCTTAAATATCTAATATTTTCAGAGCGAGGGCGCCTGTCCCGATTTAGATGAATTTGAGTCAACTTGTGCTCAAACATCTAACCTTCCCTCAGAAATGATCGCTGATTATTACGCCCAAAATGACTCAGCGGAAAATGTAAAAATTTTTACAGACTTTGTGAAATGTGTATGGAAATATACAGGTGGATATGGAATTACGTATTATACAAAAATTGAAAATGATAGTGGTTTGCCCTGGAAAATATCAAGGCTTTGTCAATTAAGCTTATATGGATATATGCAAACAATATGCGCTCTGAAAATAGCAACCAATTACGTTAAATCTGATCCTCCCACGAGTCCCACTCCATTTTATATTAACACAAAATATCAATTTTATCTAAGTGTTTGTACATATACGTAAATAATTCTTGTTGTTATTAATTGAACTTAGTGGAGCATATCTGCACTTCCTAGTATATTTTTTAAAACAGGATTATTATTTATTAATTAAAAATAAAGATATAGGTATCGCTATTTGAATAAAAATAAGTGAGTTGATGTAAACACCATTAATAATATATTGTTAATTTTTCATGTTTTACTATGTACTACATAAAATACTGTTTACAGTTACAAGAAGATTCTATTTACTTCTACGTCTACCATATATTAAAAATCAATTTTTGATCCTTCAAACTCCTTACTCTCGTTATGTAAGATTGTACATGAACTTCCAACTCAATGCTCTCGTCTTTGACACTTTTTCGTTTTCACAATTTATTAGAATGACTTTAATAGGTATATAGGGTGTTTTAAAAAAAGGTGACCCTGTTGCTAGGATAGGTAGAACACTGAAAAATAAGTGGGGTTTGCTTAGTAAAAAAATTTCGAAACGGCATCCGTATTCTAGATGCAGGGTTTAAAAAAAATTTTTTATATAAATTTTTTAGGATTATGTCGAAACTACTGGCAAGATTGTAATGAAATTTTGTATCAATATGTTTTGGAAGCTGACACATCCTATGAATCTGTTTTTATAGCTGGCTTTCATAGAAGGCGCTGGTTACACGGTTACTACCGAGTAGTTTTTTGAGGTTAGATGTTCTAGTCCAAATTTTAAGTGAACTTAAACATCATTCAATTTTACACCAAAAAGGTGCTATTGGTAAAACTCGATAAATTGTACCGTTTTCGGAATATTTTGATTTGAAAATGATGAAGTAATAACTGAAGCTGGTATAAAGTAAGTATTCTTCTTAAAAACAAAAACAATAACATTATTCTAAGTCTAAAGTTATTAATTAAACAAAGAATCACAAGAAAAAAATTAAAATAAATTTGACTAAAAACATGAAATATTCAATCAGTTAGAGTAAGTGTTCAAAATGTCCATCGATATCGAGAATACACAATTCTATCTTTTTTCTAAAGAAAGAATTAATCTTCTAAACGGCTGAGGATCAGCTATGACGTCATTAAAGTGATGTTCAATTCTGTCTTGCAACTCTTGACGTGAATTTACCTCTGTAGCCTAGACTTTTGCCTTAAAATACGACCAAACTGTGTAGTCCTAAGGATTGAAATCGCATGACCGTGGAGGCTAATGAATCGAATCTTCTGCAGCTCTACCAATCCATCGATTCGGATAATAGTTACTGAACCAACTATGACACCTTCTATCAAAGTGCAGGGTAGCTCCATCGTGCATAAAAATTTGAGACGTTTGCTCTTTTAGCGTTAAATCTTCTAATATCTTGAATAAATGATTTTCTAGATAGTCGAGGTACACATTACCATTTATATTTCCAGGTAGATTCTGATAATCAATTAATGTGTTAAAGTCTGTTCAGAAACGAAGCGCTTTTGTATTAAGTACTTAATAGATTTCTTAAACTAGTTTTAGGATATGCCGCTTCCATACTATAGCGTTACAACGTAAGTCATTTATCAACAGCTTCTAATCTTTTAACAATGGGACTTACCTGTTGTTGAGTAAAGATCATAGGAGTGTACATGGGTTTTGCAGACAAACAAATGACGATTGGAATGTTTTATTGAAAATTTCACTATAAATAGTGATTTTAAAGATATCATTGTAATATAAATATAATATAAATTGTGTGTTAGAAATCATTTTATAGTTTTTAATTTTAAGGTAAGGCAAGATTTATTATATAATATACTCGTACATATCTGAACTCGTTATTACCTATATTAAACAAGAACAAACAAAATTTATAAGAAAAGTAATAAATTTATAATTTTAAAATACAGTTATTCTGAAAATTGTATTATAAATAAATAATATCCTCGTTCCTTCCCAACTTTTAATTAGTATTAACTAATTTCATTATGGCATACCTAATCAATATTACTTCAGTTTTGTATTTTTTATCATTAAACAACCCAACGCCACTGGATTTTGCCAAACATGTTGATTTGTCCCTGCACTTCGTTTCTGGACAGATTATACCTAAAGTTGCTTCCAAACATTAACTTTAAACAAGCGTTGGTAATGTGATACACATTTAACATGTGGATTCTCATCACACCAGTAGTATGCATTATGAGAGTTAAACAACCCTTGTCGCGCAAAGGTGGCCTCGTCGGTAAAAAGGATATTTTTTAAAAAATTGGGATTGAGGGCTGTCATTTCTTGTAACGTTTCACAAAAATCCACTCTAACCGGTAGATCGTCTGGCAAGAGCTCTTGCTTGTCTGTAGCGATAAGGATGTAACTGCTTCTCCTTAAGTATCCTCCAAGAAGACGTATTTGTATGTCGTGCCATATTCCTTACCCTGGTTGTTGGATCTTGATCAACTAAATCTAAAATGATATTCTCTTTCTGAATGGTTCTTGTTGTTCTGGGCCTACCGGAACAAATTTTTTTTTGTCTCACATTTCCAGTTTCTCAACAACGTCGTTCCACGGCTCTTAACGTTTTTTTATTTGGTAAGTTTTTCTGGGAAGCTTTTCTGCATAACACGTAACCGCTGCACTGGCGTTTCCTCAACACTCGCCTAAGGTTAATAACATGTCGTCGTATTCAACATCTGAATACATTTTGATTATTAATTAACGTATTTATCAACAATATTAAATGTTATTGACATTACCGTCTTAACTATCAATACATGCCAGTTTTCCATGGCTAACTGATGACATTTTGAACACTTATGCTAACCGAATTCTTCATGTTTTTAGTCAAATTTATTTATTGTGATTTTTTGTTTAATCAATAAATTTAGCCTTAGGATAATGTTATTGTTTTTGATAAGGATACTTACTTTATACCAGCATCAATTACTTCATCATTTTCCAATCAAAATATTCCGAAAACGGTATACAGTATCGAGTTTTACCAATAGTAGTACCTTTTTGGTGTAAAATTGAATGATTTTTAAAATTGATCTAGAAAGTCTAACCTCAAAAAAGTTGTTTAAAACTACTCGTTACGAACCGTGTAACTACCGCCCTCTATAAGAGCCAGATATAAAAACAAATTCTTGGGATGTATCAGCTTCCAAAACATATTCATACAAAATTTCATTACAATGTTGTACAATGTACAATGTTTCATAATCGTAAAAAAATGGGTATAAAAAAATTTTGCCGTTTCGAAAATTTTTTACTAAGCAAACCCAACTTATTTTTCAGTGTTGTACCTATTCTAGCAACAGGGCCATCTTTTTTTGAATCATCCTGTATAAGTGATAGTACGTTGAGAATTTTTCGTTTTCATTTTTTTAATTCTTAGTGGTTTTTCTTTGCTATAAACAAAATATCTTGACAGCCATGTTTGAGGGATTAAGTGCTTTATTATCTGGGTTTTGAGTTGTGTAGTAATGATAGAACACTTCTTATAGGATACTGACGTTAGTAATGTAATGGCAACAACTGCCACCGATTGAAAGAATACTGATAGTAGTTTCAGATTTTCCTCATTACATTATCGAAGGCTGTAAAATAATGATGAACTACTCTGCAAAATATTATACTGAGTAAATAGCAAACAGAATATGGAGAAGTGTTACAAACAATGAGGAGCATCTTGGGAAGAGAAATTAAAAAGAAAGATGAAAAACGCCCCAACCTCATTATTGAACGGTGTACGGTAAGATAGTTAGCCGGTTGCAAGTGTCAACTTTCACCAATGCAGAAACTGGGACTCGCTTGGAAAGTATTTTATTTTCTTTTAAAACATAACTATATTTTCGGTATTTGATTTTATAATAAAATTCACAGTTTGCTTAACTCCTGGGACGGAATACGGACGACGGTCTAACATTTCCAGGGGTTGAAAGGGATTGGTATCCTTGCTTCGTACGCAATGTAAAGATCCAACACAGTCCATCTTATGTTTGGGGCAATACTCGACCTCTAAGGTTTCTTAGTGGAATGCTCCAAATAACCTCAGTGGAGGATATCTGTAGGGTTTAAACGGTATTTGAAGATATCTACAAAACAAAACCATTTCGGACCGAAGAGTGGTTAGAAATCTAGACAAAGGTCGTAGTTTCCCGCTTTACAAACACGGGATTTTCCTGAAATGATCATGATGACTAATAAATCATTTGTAATAAGTAGATCTCTCTTGAACTCAATTACATGTTTATATGGTCAAAATCTAAAACGGACGTTTGTACGATAGCGGTCATTTCTACACTATTAGGTTTAATTTGAATTATTTTAAACATTATTTTTTTGAGCAAGTAAAAATTAATTAGACAATTAACTACTATTTTTGGTCATAATTCACACAAGATGCAGTATGTTTAAGCAAGTACAAATGTAAAACATGGCGGAATAATTAAATTATTACTTTGTAACGGGCTCAAATACTGAGGTGTCAATTTTTGGTCGAACACATATAGAACTCGAGCTTGTATACAAAAGAAAAGGGAAAAGGAGAAAGAGAAGAGACAAGGGCACCGCGACTATCAGGTAGAGAGCATTTGGAAGCGTGGGGAACATCGAGGTCAGAAAGAGAAAGGAAAGATATGTATATTGGTAGAATGGAAGACAGCAATTTGGAATCCACGAGTTTTTAAGTATGTACACAAAAAAGGGACCCTTTCCTCAAAACTCGAAACAGGAAAGGTGACTCTAGTAGAAAGGGCCCACTTGAGGACGTGACGTCAAAGTAGTGGGAGGTAGAGTAGGGTGTCTTGGTGGGGCGAGTAGTGGGATCGAGGGTGGAGTCGACTTCTTTTCGGGGGCCTTTTTCAACCCCCGGGCGGGGTTTTAGCCCCTAATTAACGTCCTTTTGGCAATATTGGCGGTCTAACGCTTGGTTAGGCGTATTGAATGCCCCTAGGGTGTGGTGTAGCTGTCATTTTGGCTGAGTTGAGGAGGGGTTAAGACTAGATAAAGTCCCTATGGCTTCATTAAGGCGGGGGTAAGACTAGGCCACACCCATCCTTTTACCTGATTGGTTGTACGTGTGATCGGCCATTTTGTCGGCCATCTAGTCAACCATCTTGTCGATTAAGTCCCTTTTGGCGTAGGTATTCAGAACTTGTTCGTGGGCCTTCGCTCATTGTCGTGACCCCCTTGGCGGGAAATTTGAATTTGTATTCTAATCAGGGGACCTTAACGCTAACTTATAAGACAGGTATGGGGCTTCGAAACTTGCTCTCGAACCTTCGTCCCCTTGTCGTGAGTCCCTTGGCGGAAAATTGGAATTTATATTTAAGTCTCTGCATTCTGATTATTTATTGCGAGAAATTTGAATTTGTATTCTAATAAGGGCTCTAATGCTAACTTGCAAGGCAATTTTGGAATTCGGTGTCGGGTCTTAGTCCCCTTGTCGTGGCCCCCTTGCCCCAAAATCTGAATTTGTGTGTGGCGCCATCTACTTGTGTATAGACTAATGAATATTTTCTGTAATAGAAGTAGCACCTCCTAGCGGTATATTCTAAAACTACGTACAGATCACTGTAATGGTTATAGCGGAAATTTGGAATAAGAGGCCCTAGTTGTAACTTGTGAGGTAGGTATAAGACGTCTACACCAGCTTTCGGGGCTTAGTCTACTGTTACGCACCACTTACTATGGTTTTAATTATGAGTTATAATTAAATTTATAAATAGAAAAGATAAATGGTTTTATTATAATAAATTAATATTAGTCAAATTGCTTTGGCATGTGTGAATCCTTCCGATATTGCAGGCTCGCATTCCATTTATATAAGTAATTTGATTGTTATCTCATTAAATTTAGAATTTACATCAGTTCCACATACATACAGACCAAATTTACATCGACTGAGGCTTGTACTTCGATAGCGCAGTTGGTAGCGCTGTACTCTAGCAAAGTATAGGTCGTAGGTTCATATCCTACTCGAGGTAAACTTTTTATTTATGTATTTAATAAAATTAATAATAATTTGGCATTTAAAACTAATGACTGTTTTCTGTAATAGGGGCTGGCGTTATTGGAAATGGAAAAATGATAATTTAAATACTTTATATATAAGATCTGTCTTATCGGAAACACCTCTGTCAAAAAGGGTCTTAGATTCATAAGCAAGCCTGAACGTCCTAAGTCGTTATAAATCTGTTTAATTGTGAGTGTTAATAAAATTTTGACAGCCATTTTGTTTTGGCGGGAAATTTCAAATCACCGCTTGTCAAAAGACAGAAATTAATCAAATCAATCGATCGGCCAATAAAATCAGCCGAAGAATATCAAACCAAATAAATCAACCTCGATCAAATCAAACAAATCAATTAAGCAAATCAATCTCAAACAAATCATCCTCCATCAAATCAAATCAATCAGATCAATCACAATCAATCAAAGCAATTAATCAAATCAATCAAATGAAATAAGAAGCTAAGCTAGCAATTCTTAATAAGCTTCAAGTAACGATGCTCCCACTATATATAACCTAGCTCCTATGATCGACCAGTTACTTTGTAGATAAGGCTAACCGACACTTAGAGCTGGTAATCTTCCTAAACGTGAGGACACCAGAGTGATAAAACAGTAGATCATCGACAAATCAATCTCAATCATTCAAATCATAACTTACAGCTTGTAAAATCAGCTTACAATTCAAAAATTCTGATTTGATTTAACTTACAGCTTGCTAAAACCAATCACAATTTAAAAATACATGAGATAGCCTTCAGCATTATTATCAATATATGAGCATCAAACTGGCTTGTAACGCTTTTGTCGGGTTTTGGACATAGTGCTAAAAATAGATTTTATCGTTAAACTAGTAGAAATACAGTACAGGCCACTATATTTGTTTGTTTTATTGTATTATCGGAAATACCTCAGGCCCTACATTTATAAACAAGCTTGAACGCAATATTTCGTTTTGAAAATGGATCATTGCCTGGGGACAAATAAACAAGCTGACTTTCATTTCCAATTTTGATAATACACATGTGAATTGAAACTAACACCGATTTCGTTTCGTAAGGCAACTATAGGACTGTGTTTTATTTTACACAACGCTTATCATTATTATTAGACAACCATAATAATAATAATAATAATAATAATATCACCCAAATTCGGAAATACCTCTGGCAAAAAGGCCCTAAACCGCTCTTCGCAAGAATTAAAATTTAACCAGATTGTGTCAATCCATCACTCTCTCAATCTAATGAAGCAACGCAAGGTTATACGATTAAAACTACGATCAGTTACCTACTCTTATTTGTAGCTCCTTCGAGCATCCTTCGATTCGCTTTCTATTTTTTACTACGATTTTCTCTTACAATTTTCTCTTCGAGTAGACTACTTGTATATAGCTTGTAGCTTTACTTCAATTACTTTTGTACTGTTGATGCTTCGTTTATCTCTAAGTAACTGTATGCTGTATGGACGTTAACGATTTACTCTTCCTACTTGGTTTAAGTTACTGGAGTTTCTGAGAGTGAGATCTGGTTGCAGGTTCGCTACTGACAACTTAAAACCAGGTCAAAATTTTCTATTTTCGCATGTATTAATAAATTTTACCTTTGAGTTTGCGTTTTGAACTATTAAATCTCGGAAGCTGACTTTAGCAGTGATCCAACCGCACTACGAGATTTACCTTGTTGATGACGCTGTCTTCTGCAGTGTCTTTGTGAAAATCACGATCCGTTTTAGTAAGTTTTATTCCATTTATGAACATTTTACTACTGAATCACGAATATATGTGATAAAACCGTTAGCTAGAATACTGTGGGTGTATAATAACTGAATTTATGTTATTTATAACGGTGCTGTGTTTACCGTCCATTTTGTACTCTTAGGGAAGGTTATCTAAAACGCTACTGTTGCGCAGCTGCATAAACGAAACCGGTTTCACCTTTGTCCCCTTAATGTTATTACGTCACATATTTAACGCGGAATTCTATGCTCTTCTAATTTTGTCTTCTAGATTTAAGTTCGGTTTATAAGCGCTCTCATTTTAAGTATGTGGGAATTTATATGTAAATTCACGTTAGAGTTAATGGTGTGAAGTGAACAGGCTTCTCCAATATTTCCTGTAATTGAATTGGGTTAAATTTTTCTGATTATTTTGTAAAACAAAGGCAAGTTTGATTTGGAACATTTTGAAATTATAATTTTATTGGTTATTTAGGAACCATTTTATTGGTGATAGGTGCATTCTCCTTTTCAGGTTAACGAAAGATCTTTCAACGAACCAGAGAGGGGACATTAAGTCATGTTAAAAATTAATCACTTTTACCTTTTTATATTTGTTGCCCGCGTCCTTATAGTTTTTGATATTGTGGATATATACGAGATTTTATATTTTCGTTTTGGGGAAAAAGAATTAATGGTACGATTAGAATAGTAAATATAAGAATAAGTCATATAATTTGTTTAGTCCTTTTTGGGGAGAATTTCCCGTTCAGTATATTTGATTCATTGTTTGAAACGATCTAATAAACTACGGTTACTTTAAAGATTGTGGAGGCCATTTTCTTATCTGTTCTCTCACCATTCTGACTACAAAGTCTATTTCTGCTTTCTGACTAATCTAACCATTTATATATTCTTTATCTACGCTTCAAAGTTACCCACGCTATCCAAGTGCTCTGCGGTCACTTGTCCGTTTGACAGAGTTCTCAGCAACTCTCACTCACCCTTTTTATTTTTATGTGACGTGGTAGGTTAGACACGTGACAATGTGAATGTCCGAAAGCGCATTTTGAAAAGCATCTTTCTGTCCATATGTCTTCCCGTCTTTTATTTCAAATTAAAGGTAAGCATAGTGGAACAGTATTAGTAAGACAGTGTAAAGATATATTTCATGTATATTCACGTAATACGCACATTTATATTTAGCGGAATGTGGACGAGTTTTAGTATGTAGCGCCCTCTATAATAACATCCTGTGTTGCCAAATTTAATTGATGCTAAAATTAGAATAAGTTTGAATAGTAATTCTGAGAATTTGTATTACTTGCATTTAGTGCCTGTTTGATTTTGTATAAATACACCCGTGTACTTACCATTATGTTTGATGCACATTGCCATTATTCTAGTTTGTTACATCTTAATATGTAAAATAACTCTATTGGCCCGTTATTAGTAAGTATGAAAGCTTTAGCTTCAAGTACCTATTGAAATTGTGATGTTCATCCGTCCATTTGTCTGGACATATGAGCTAACAAATCTCCGGAATGAGTTAACTGATTTGTCCAAATATTGTACACTAGTACTTTATACAATCGAGTTGTTAATTATTGAATAAACTGAAGCTTAGGTCAAAGGTTATCAGGCAAGATTTAATTCCTAGTAAAATGTAAAAATTTCTTAATAAATTTGGGTATAGTAGCGCCGGGGAGAGGTGTCTAATGGCGGACTCGAGAATGGGGATATAATTATTACTGTGAAATGCATCTGTTGCCCTTTATCTTAGTGTGAAGTTCCCACTTAAAGAAAGACGGGTTATATAATATACGTCTGCTATATATTTTAAATGTCGATTCTAAAGTTAAAGCGCATGATGCTGTCAGATGTCTTCTAGGCATAGACAACATCTAGGCTACTTAACCTCAATTTATTCTTCGTATTTCGTTTCGTATAATCGCATCGTGTTTTGTAGTTATAATAATTTATCTTTCGCTTCGTAATTTATTAGTTTCCATTGCATTTGTAAACAACAGTTTTTTTCAAAACTATTATTATTAATATTCACTATTACGAGGTAAGTTTATAATGCAAAATGTATTTCCAATTGATTGCATTTATTTATTTTGCAGCAAATAATGATGTCATTAAAAGGTAAATCTTTGAAAAATCAAACTCAAGTAATGTTAATGAATATATTGCAATATTTCGAGATGGAACGCGATAACTTCCATTATCCAGGTACGCTAATAATTTTCACTATTTAAATTTATATTTATGTAATATTATGTTGCAGCGAACTGCGGCATTTCGAGAAAACCGTAACTCGGACAATGGCAAGAATGGCTCTCACTTTAGAATCTCGGAAATCGGCGCCGGATTCACCGCAAAAGTATAGGCTGCGTTTGAAGTCGAAGTCAGAGGATGTCGACGAATACGTGAAAGACGTTTTGAAACGAAAAATTTACACCATGCATGCAACTGGTAAATAATAATTCAGAAATTATTGTTGAAATAGAGTTAATCACTGTTTAGTTTTAGGCTCACATATTACTATCGAAAAACTCCAAACTGAACTTAAAGAATATAAAATATTTACCTTCAGTAAAACGAGTTTGAAACAATTGTTACACAAAATTGGTTTTGAATTCAAAGTTGACGATGGAAGCAGGTTCATATTGCTGGTGCTCGAGCAACATTTTTGCCAAAATATTTTGGTAATAAAAGTTGTGAAATTAGTTACGATCCTATCTTTTTGGATGAGACGTGGATTTTTAGTCGAGGAAGCGTCCGAAAATCATGGCATGATAATGATTTGAAAAGCACAAAAAACAAACCGCTAGGAGGAGGGAAACGGTAATTAAAATAGTCCGATTTGTTAAAAATATTTTTACCCGAATAAATCTTAGTTTTATCGTGCTGGCGACAAGGATGGTTTTATACCTAATTCATCATTGGTATTTTCCAGTAAAAGTAAGACAGCAGACTACCACGATAATATGAACACTGATTTATTTCAAAAATGGCTTCAAGAACAGCTTTTACCAAATTAAATTACCTTCAATTTTTAAGAAAACACAACATTCCTCATTCGAATGATATGCTGAAAGTGGAATTATTACAAATTGCCAAGGATTTACAAGTTCCAAAATATATGCAATTGATGAAATCGCTCATCAATGGAGACATCAAATTTTACGTTTACCTCCGTATCACTGCCAATTCAAGCCTATCGAGTTAATATGGTCAAATTGCAAACAGTATTGCAACAAAAACGTTGGAAGACAGGGCTTCAGGGACGAGAATATTTTATCGCTATGGAAAAATTCAGTACACCAAGTAACTGGAGAACTGTGTCAAAAGTGTATTTTACATGCTGAAAAGGAAATGCGCCAGTGGTGGAACATTCAAAATAGAGCTGAGGAAATGGTAAAACCTGTAGTAATCAATGTTGGAGAGGCGAGTGAAGATGATAGTGAAAGTGAAGGTGATAACTTTTAATTATAAGATGTCCAATATTTGAATTTAAAGCAAAAATTAGAATCTTAGTTATTTTATAACATTGTAAAGAACTATTATATTTAACATATACCTCTGTAGCTGTACTTAGGTTTACATTCGTTATATATATATATATATATATATATATATATATATATATATATATATATATATTGACAAACTGTAAACTGAGATTTTTAAAATCGGTTATATTATTAACTAATAATAAATCTCATTTTTAACATTCAATACAGTGTATTTATTTATGACAAAATCAGTTATTTATAAGTGGCTTTGATAACCAAATTACAGGCTTGACTCTTTTGACGCAGTGAGATCTGTCGGCTAAAAACGATCCTCCGCAATTAACCAAACTTTTCTCACTTCATTCGGGCACTGCCTACTGCTAGCTAATTCGTTTCTTATTGAAAATTATTGACATAATTAATTTGTAAAACAGATCCAAAACGAAATTTTGTTGACCCGCTCTCGGTTCTGATAATCGTTTACAGTTATACAATATATTTTTATCATATGACTACCCACACTCGGTGGACTTTACATGCCAGAATAAGTGTGAACAGACCTTAAACGAAATTCGACTTTGGTTATGCGAGTAGATGGGGATTTTTAAGACCTTTAGGATGCTAAATCCCGAGATATTCGAACAATAATTTTATTTAAATTTGACAGGGCGGCTTAAATTTGAAAATAACCTAGAGACATTGACGATGTTTTGTTGGTATTCAAAATTACTAACTATATGAACCAATAACGACATACGTTTTTAAAATCTTAAACCATGCTTTATTAAAAGATGAGTCATAAGACACCTCTCGCCGGCCCGACTATATTTAGTTCATAAACTTATACATATGGTAACTTATTATTTATAGATTCTATTAAAACTTTAGAAAATAGAAACCAGACAATTTTCCAGGAGCAAAATTTAATTTCTAAGTTATATCTTGTTTTTTATTTATTATTATTAGTATTTATTTATCAGGTATATCGATATTCTCTTGGTTACGAATTTTCTGTTGATCAACATATTCCGGGCATTCTTTAAGAATGTGGTCAACATTGAAAACCGTACTTACAATAAATCTACAACTCACAATGTTCAGTCCAGGAAAAATTGTTTCTATTCGCCCCCACAATCTTAAATTTTTCTAAAACTGTAGAAGACAGGATTGCAGCCTACTCAGTAGAACCATTCACCACTCAAAGTCATTCACACTTGAAAAGGCATTTATCCAGAAGCTTGAGAAAATTTTGAAATACACGGGTCGTCGTAAACTTATTGAACACACCTCATACATATGAAAATTCCAAGTCATAAAACGTTAATTTGAATGATTTTTAGGTAGTCCTCGTATACATAGAAATTTATGTTTCTCATTGTTATAAAACTCTAAATTAAATAAACATTATTTAATTTAGAAAAGAATCAAAATAGAAAAAAGTCGGTTTAATACTTTTTAAATCACCACACCACTCGTTTGTTTCCCAAAAATGTAAAATATAACGTTCAGTACTTTCATCATAAATAACCTCTATATATTTTATGAATACTTTCTCTTTAAAAATCGTATTTAAACATTCATAAATAGGTTTGAATTGTAATACTTCAAATCTGTAACTTATGCTTAATAAAAATATTCTGTTATTCGTGTTCTGTATTTTACTGACTGTCAAATAAGTCAAAATAGTTAAAATCAAATTTTGTAATCGATCTGGCTCATAAAGCAATTTCAAATCGATCATTAAACTCAAAAATATTCAAAGGTTAATTTCAATTATCAAAAGATGTAACCCGTTAGGTAAATTTACGCAGGTTAATACTAAAATTTTATTTCAGTTAGCACAAATAAACAACAAAAAGGAAATTAAGCAATAGATATATACAGGGTGAATCTTATCTAATCCGCCAAAATTAAAGGAGTACTAGAACTCATCATTCTAAGCAAAAGTTCATACGTAGGTGGGTCCGGAAATGCTTTGTTTCCGAGATACAGGGTGTCAAAATTGAAAAAATAAATCGCGTTTTATTCAATATCTTTCGACTGTTTCGAAATAATTTCATGAAATTTTTTATATGGGGGTTTTTTGGGATGACAAATTCAAATCTTTTCTGCTAAAAAAAGTGAAGTTGCTAGAGCAGACACATAAGTAAACAAGTAAGAATCCCTATTGTTAAACCTGTCAAAAGAATACCCTCCGAAAATGTGTATGCATCATGAGTTTTAAATGCGTTTTTCTCGGAAAGGGTTGCTCCTAGCGACTTCACTAAGATATACCTTTTTTTAGCAGAAAAGATAGGAAGATCGATTTTTCTAGTCCAAAATGGTATACAGTGTAGCACAAAAAAATTGCGACGATTTAAAGAGGTCGAAATGGTTGCCGCTGGCGCCCCCTAGAAACCACAACTAAATGGACCACAAATTTAAATTTGTCATCCCAAAAAACCTCCACATACGAAATTTCATGAAATTATTTCGAAACAGTCGAAAGATATTGAAGAAAACGCGATTTCTTTTTTCAACTTTGACACCCTGTATCTCGGAAACGAAGCATTTCCAGACCCATGTACATATGAACTTTTTTGCTTAGAATTATGAGTTCTAGCACTCCTTTAATTATGGCGGATTAGATAAGATTCAGCCTGTATTGACCAATTTGCAATTGTAAATATGTACAAGAACGTGTCTTCCAAAAATCACCACAAAGACCAATTCTTATATATTAAAAATTTTCCCAAAATCTCATATACTAAACACATCAAAATAGATAAAGTTCGATTATCCTTTTGCTTATAATAAGAAATTGTTAACTCAACAAGCAAACAGAACTTTGAAAAATAATCGTACTTGTATCTGTTAAACAAAACCTAAAATTATGTCTTACAATTTACATTAATTAATCCTCTATCCGACTATAGTGAAGTCCATGTGGTCTAATTGCAGTAATCTATTTTAAATTTGCACCCATACTGTCACAAAACAGCCCTATTCGCTAATTCATTAGGCTGTACACTCGCGATCGAAGTTGTCTGTCGTCCACTCGCGCGCAATACACATATGCACCTGTGCGTGCGCGTGGGCGCGTGGGCGCGTGTGCGCGTGTGCGCGTGTGCGTGTGTGTTGTGTATGTGTGTGCGTGTGCGTGTGCGTGTGTGTGTGTGCTGGTGGGTGTGCGTGTGCGAATGCGTGCGTGTGTGTATGGATGTGGGTGTGGATGAGGATATGTGTGAATGGGTGTGGGTGAGGGTGTGGGTATGAGCGTGGGCGTGCGCGCATATGTGTGTATTTGTTTGTGTGTTTTTGTGTATGTGTGTTTATATAGATGTGTGTTGTATTTGTGTGTTTGGTGTCCATTATTCCATGTAATTTACAAATTATTTCTTCTTCTCTAATGATATATTCAACACAATCTAATCGGCGGTTTCAATATTTTTAACAGCATGCAGAATAAGCTGCTGTAGATACATCTTTTACTTTAAATGTTTTATTTTTCGATGTTACTTCATTTTCTATTATAACTCATGTAAGTTCGTTTGGATCAGAGCGGAACGATAAGGTGGAAAATTGAATACAATTTTATTTCTCCGTGTTGCCATTTCGTCAATTACATATGAATCGTATTTATTCAGTTGGATTAGATGTAAAAGTTTTGATCGAACCATGTCTGTATTTCATTTCTTTGAGACAATGATGTTGAAATTTTATTTAATTAAAGCATGTAGAAGTACTGATTAATGAGTTAAATTCAATCTCGTACGTTTTTTCACAGTAGATATGTTTGCCGTACTGGTGTTTGGTGTCGAATTTATATTTTGAAGGTATGGTATTTCACAAACGAAGTATAACAAATTTAGTTTTTATAAGAACTGATTTGTATGTCTGAACTTTCGGCAAACTCAAAAGACAAAAAACAAGGAATAAATCAAAAACGTACAGAAAAATACAACTGACCGAAAAAGTAAAATTGTGAAGGCTTTTGATGAGTGTAAACACAGCGTCCTGCTAGCCAATTGAAAGTATTCTTTTTTTGCTGGAATTTTTTTAATGCTCCTTAGTTTAAAAGCAAGGTTTAGATACCTGTAATTTTTGCTTGAGGTAGAGCTGCGGAAGAGTGGTTAATATGATTTTTGTTCATCCGTACAAGCACAAAAACGTAAATAAGGATTGTATTCAAATTTGACGTAAATGTTAAAGACTTAAATACAACAGAAATGATGTAATTTTGTCCCGAAAACAATTTTATGGTGCCCCCTAAAATCCAATAACCTACAACTTTTAGGACATGGCATAAATGACATAAATTAAACAAACATTAACGAATACATCACTATAACTATAAACCTTAGGTATGTACAGGGTGGTCCAAATTGGACACTTTCTTATGGAAACACCCTTTATTTTAAGCGATAGAAAAAAATGGACCTAGGTGTCTGGAGCTCAAATTTAATGAGAAAATCATTGGCGCCAGCAGAATTCAACTATCTCCAATCGTTTCGCTGCTAGGGGGCCTTTCTCGAATTTAGTCGATTTTTATAAATATTTTTTTACGTGTTTTATCGTGATAGACAGTTTTTATACAGAGTGTTTGGTGTTTTATACGACCCTAAACCACATTTTATCATACAGAATCAAACTGCATTTAAATAAATATTTATATATCAAAAAAAAAAGAAAGAAACGCCATATTTGCCTACTAGATATTTTTATTGTTGCTTGGAGATACCGCAGAATCCCAGTAAGTAAACATTAGTGTTATTTAAACACGCGTTTCTACTAAATTGATGTCTGCAAGCAAAATATTTTAATGTATAAAATGCAAATAATATTTATCATAAATATAACAAGTGATACATCAAAATTTAGTAAATTTTATGCTTTTTACAAAAACCCCAAGATATACAGGGTGGTCCGTATAAAAAAATGTAGTTTAAGGTCGTATACAAAAACCAAACGCCCTGTATAAATACTGTC
The DNA here is from genome assembly GCA_036346205.1 of Vesta saturnalis. Taxonomy (NCBI): domain Eukaryota; kingdom Metazoa; phylum Arthropoda; class Insecta; order Coleoptera; family Lampyridae; genus Vesta; species Vesta saturnalis. The sequence continues at coordinate 9,373,959 of JARFJB010001965.1, forward strand.
TATGGCAATAGTTTCTACGTAAAAAAGTGTCCTAAAAAAGATTTTCTGGTTTAGGGTCGTATAAAAAACCAAACACTCTGTATAAAAACTATCTATCATGATGGATGCTACGTAAAAAAGTGTTCTAAGGACGGTTTTCCCAAAATCAATTATCTTGAATAATAAGAAAGATATGGGGAATTAAAGAAATCGACTAGCGGCCAATCAATAGCTGAATTCTGTTTGCTCATTAAATTTGAGCTCTAGAGTCTAGACACCTAAGTTCATTTTATTCTATCTCTAAAAATAAAAGGTGTTTCCATAACAAAGTGTCCAATTTGGACCACCCGGTACATGCAGACGTCCTGTTTATTTATAAGCAGTTAGATTTTGTTTGAAATGAAGTAGTTTTGATGCGATATCAAAACGTGTTTTGCAGTTCTTAAAAATACTACTTCAAGTATAAGGATGTATGATTAGTTGATTACTAACTTTTAGTTAAACATATAATTTCGCCTGTCTTATTGCTAATTATTATTGAAGTGAAGGTCCGGATAAACTAACACCATGTTTTCTAATACCAGCATTTATACAAATATAACTTTGAAATGTTATTTAAGTTGACCTTAGGATAACTAATCATCATGTAGACATCTAACATAACTAATGCATATAGAGTGTATCTTCAACAAAAAGCTTTACTATCGACCCTTATACCTTAAACGGCAGCTGCTGAGGTGCTTTAACACGGGTTTCATTGTTAAAATTGCCATAAAAGGGCCGCACTCGAGGTTGACATCCATGTAATAAATTAGCAGAAATTATGTTTTGGTCAACAGCTTGTCACTTCTACTGTATGGATATGTGAATTCTCTTTCGCAAACGCAAATTTTCAACTTAAATATCCCTCATTCCTATATTTCTTTTCTTTTAATTCTTTTATTGATTGCTTAAATTTAAGAAAATAAGTTACCCAAACATGTAATGAATATAAATTACCATTATGAAAATGACAATGCACAAGTTGAGCGTCGTCTTAGAGCACATGAGGGCCATTCATCGGAAGAAATCGCATCTGAAGCCATGTTTAATTGAGTTAGCGATGGATATCTGATGAATAAAACACGCTGAACATCCATTGAACAAGTAACGCGCTGGAAAACTGCAGACGATCATCTGTTATCAATTACACTTTTCATTGCCTTCTTTATTTAAACAGTGATGGTGAATTTTAAGTGCTTAATGATCCATACATTAGCCGCATTTCCGATAGAAAGAAGTAATAACCTGTTTCTAAAAAAAATTGCGTGTTTAGTACACCGTAAACCAATGCTTTAATTCATATTCGATTTCAAGATAAAAATTGGTGGTTTTAATTTTACATTTTTTTAAATCAAAATTCAGTATGTTGCCTAGATAAAAGTAAAAATACAGAAACAAATTGACAGCAGTATTAAAATTTCCTTTGCGCAGAAATATCTTTGTGCGGATTAATTTAGTTTATGGTAAAACATGTGTTGCTGCTTTTTATGGAAAGCAGGTTCTCTTACATTGTAATAGGTACCGTGCGTGGGCGTTCATTAAACTAGGGTTGTAGAGCTTTCGTATTGAAGGCATAATTGTTATCTTTAAATTGTTTAATACACAGGGTAAGTCACGGTTGATGTAGGTTAGACGTTTACGGAAAACAACACATAGCATCGTTCTGAAAATTTGGTTGTTGGGTTGGCTGTTCCCTATCCATCTAAAATATTTCCAACAATGCGACGTTGCCGCTTCTACAAAAAGTACTATCACCTTTGATATTTTAAATAAAACACCCTGTGCAATATTGCATCTTCCGGTTATTTTTGTATTATAATTCTCTACACCTATCTTCAATGGTTTTCGAGAAATTAATTAATTTTCATATTTTATGTACAAAACATAGCTCCATTTAAATGTTTATTACTGCGGTATTTAGATTCATGAACGGTGATATTTCGTGTGTAGTTTACCAAGGTCCTGTGTATTAGTTCTGTGCAGCTCAAATGATGTATTATGTTCCTATGCTTAAATAGTGAGGTTTCCGAAATAAATCTAAATTTCTGTAAAAATCTGATTATTCTGAAATGTTTCATACAAATAGCCATGAAACATCAAGGAGACACTCATTTTCAAAATTTGATGATTAGTGTATTATTTAGTAGAACGTTCGGGCGTTTATCAATAATAGGGAATTGGAAACATTAAGAATGGAGGAAATAGATATTCAAGTGAAGTTTTGATGAAATGCTTTATTCTTCATGGACAATGTGCCAAATAAGAACATGCAGGAAGTTCAATGAATATTCTGTTAATAATGCACTAATTGTAAAATTTTGATAATGACATGTACCAACTTTATATTTTATGGCTATTCACGTGGAACTTACCAAAATAATTAGATCTTTACAGAAACTTGCTTTTATTTCGGAAATTTCACTAATTAGGGATAGGTACATGATACACCATTTGAAGGGCACTTTAATTCTTTTTCAGGATATTTGGGTACATACAAGATGTTTCATTTGAAAAAATGAACTTTTCACCATTTTCGTTTAAAATATCAAAGGGGATAGTACTTTTTTGTTGAAGCGGCAACGTCGCATTGTTGGAAATATTTTCTTAGATGGATAGAGCAGTGCCAATTACCCAAGTAACCAAATTTTCATAAACGATCCTATGCATCGTTTTCCGTAAACGTCTAACCTACCGTAGATCGTGGGTCGGCTTGTATACGCGTGGACCCCTATATACATGGATATAAAAATTAACGTACTGTTTGATAAAGGTGTTTTTCACTTTTATTATATATTATTAGTATTACATACCTATAAGCACTGGAACAGTCAAACCCGTAATCGTTTTGTAAAGTTTCACTTAACGTTTATTAAAATTTCTAAATAGTAAATAGTCTTATAATGTTATATTTATTTCTTTCAAGGTTGTAAGACACAAAACTTTATAATAAAACCAATTTAATAATTAACCAATGCGTTTTCTTTAAAAAAAAGTTACATACGGTATCATACCCTAGAGCTCAACAACTGTACGTATGTATACTATTATTTATTTAATTAATTCTTAATGCTTATTTGGCTTTGTGTTAGGAAACTTAATGGAGAAAAGTTATATAAAATTAAATTATCTCTAAAAAATATGTTTACACATTTGCCTATAAAGTTGATCGTTATTCAGGTATCGAACAAATTTGAACGAACACTTCGATTCCACCTTAGAAATTTATTTCCCGCCCAATTTCGTATCGTATCAAAAAAACTGCATAGAAGATAATTAACGCTGGTATTTTTATATCTTCAAAATTTGCAGTTTTTTTAAGAAATATTTGGTAAAAATCCAAAGCCGCGCCAAAAAGACTCCCCTTTCCGCCGCTGGATATCTCCCAAAATATATTCAGCCCCAGATGAAATGAAAACAATGTTAAGTGCGAAATTTTAAGTACGTACACGTACACGGACACACACCCACCTAACCCCCCCCCCCCCCACGGCAGGCACACACCGACACTCTCACGTACGCAGACAAGCATACAAGAACGCCAGTACATACGCACATGCACGCACACACGCATACACGCACACACACGCACACACACACACTCACACACACGCATACATTTTTCACGTCTTCTGAAAACCAAACGGAACCTCAAAGTAGAACTTCCGGTCACAACGTAATTTTAAATTTTTGCAATCAATGACAATAATTTTTCCTTTCGATGGTAAGGTTAAAGATGATGTTGAATGTTATACATCGTTTCTTAATATTTCCCCTACTTGCACTCGTATACAATTATCAACATTATGCAGTTATTCTTGGATATAATAACCTAAAATATCTTAAACAATATGATAAGTGCATAAGTTCATGAGATACACCTACGTAAAGCACAGTTCTAGTAGATTAAGTTTGATCTCCATTAACTTTTATAAGTTAATGTAAAAAAAGTGATGAGCGCATCTAGTCTTGCAATACTAAGTTTCGCCGCTTTGAACATACGAAATTATAGTGTCGGTGTTTTTGGAATTCGGCCCTTTGGTCATTCAGCACTTTATGATTGACGGTTTCCAGTAAAACTAATTCAAAATAAAGCGCAAAGCCGATTGCGACAGTTGAAAAAGTGAATCAATGTTATATAACAAAAGTGTTAGGTGTGTGTTTTTGGTTTATATTATACGGTCAACGATCACAAGAGCCCTCGCGATCACAATTAAGCCCGACGCGTTCTAAATCACGATATAATGACCAACTTGGTCATACCGGTTACCCTCTCTCTTGATTACAAAGGTTATCTCGATCACACAGGATACACATTCCTATGGTCATAACGGCCACCTCAACCACAACCACAAGTAGTCCTTGTAATCACAATGGGCATTTCGATTTAACACCCATCTAGATTAAAACGGCAATCTGCTGTTAATAACAATGTTTACCTATAACATACAACAGAGCACTAGGGTTGAAATACTTTGAACTGCTGCGTAACCTCCTGTTATTAAAAATATTAGTTGTGATAATTCAAATTCGAATTAAACATGTAAGTAAAATCGTCAGTTACATGTAATTATCCTCCGTGTACCAATACTTTTTCTAGATTTAATGAAATGTGTTGAAGACTTATAAAAATGTAACAACAATTATTTTTTGTAATTGACACTGAATGTGGAGAGATTTCTGATTTTAATGAATTGTGTTCACCATGAACAATATTACTTGTCTTTGAAATTTGTTTTTGTTTATCTTATGGCGTCCATTCTGTTTTTTTACAGTCGTTGGTATATTTTCAAGTACCTAATCGAAATCACACCATAACTAAATACCTTGAACAATTTGAATTTTACATTTTCATAAATTTTGAGTTAGTATATAGAATTTGTCCGCAATTCGATGCTCACTATGAGAATCTTTTAAATCTATTTGAAAATAATGCAAGATAAAATATAGTTTCATAAGCCATCTTGTCGAAGGTACGATTATCTATTTAAGTTTAAACAAATCGCGATTTTTAGTGTTTGCGTGATATAAACCGAGTAATTCATTTTATGGGAGGAACAAAAGCGAGTCTGAGCAGATAGGATAAGGAAGACCATTATATTATTTAATTTCTGAATACATATTTGTGCAATGCAGAAGGTTCATTTCAGCAAACTTTATTCAGGTACTAGTTAGTTGTAGCTGTGCGATTATTACCTAAACACCGTTCTCTGTTGGTTATTGAACAAAACTATTGTACTATTCTTTTGTTTAATTTAATTAACAAGTAAATGATTTAACAGTTTTAATCCAAATTATTTTATTGTTTAGAAGTAGTGGAAGGGCGACACCTGAGAATGTGACGTGACAATTACATAAAAGTGGTGGGGGTGGAGTGGGGTTAATTAAAAGTAGTGGGGGGAGCGAGGCATGGATGGGGATCTGGTGTGGAGCTAGGAGTGGGGTCGACTTCTTTTCGGGGGCGTTTTTCAACCCATGGGCGGGGTTTAGCCCCTAATTAAGGTCCTTTTGGCAATATTAAGAGCCTTTTTGGCGGTCTAACCCCTTGGTTAAGCGCGTTGTATGCCCCTAGGGTGTAGCCTAGCGGCATTTTGGTAGGGTTAAGAGGGGGCTTAAGCCTAGATAAGGCCCTTATGACTTCATTAAGGAGGGGGTAAGATTAAGACACACCCATTCATTTTACATGCTTGGTTGTACGTAGGCGGGGCTAAGACTAGGCCACACCCATCCTTTCACCTGATTGGACCTTAGCCCCACTACTCAGCAGCTATGCTCTGATTGGAGGACTAAGTCTCTGCATTCTGATTGGTTATGGCGGGAAATTTGAATTTGTATCCTAATAACGGGAGCATTTTTTTAAATTATGAGTTATAAACCAGCAATTATTTTAACTATGGGGCATAATCAAATTGCATCATCATAACCTTTTTAATTAAGTATCATAATTAAGATCCTCGGCCATTTTGTTATAATCAAATTGTATCATCGTAACCTTTTTAATTACGCGTCATAACCAAGACCCTCGGCCATTTTGTTTTGGCGGGAAATTTGAATTTGTATTTTAATAAGGTAGCCTTAATGTTAACTTGTAAGATAGGTGCAGGGTTGCTTTCGGGGCCTCCTGGTCCCCTTGGAGGTAAATTTGAATTTGTATTTAAGTCTTTGCATTCTAATTTTTATTGCGAGAAATTTGAACTTGTATTCTAAGAAGGGGGCCTAAGGCTAACTTGTAAGACAGGTATAGGGCTTCATAACTTACTTTCGCCTCCTTGGCTGGAAATTTGAATTTGTATTTAAGTCTCTACATTCTGATTGTTTATTGCGAGAAATTTGAACTTATATTCTAATAAGGGGTCCAAATGCTAACTTATAAGACAGGTGTAGGGCTTCGAAATTTGTTTCAGGGTCTTAACCCCCTTGCCCCAAAATTTGAATTTGTGATGCTAGTGTATTGACTAATGATTGTTTTCGGTTTAGTTATGGCGGTGAATTTGAATTTGTATTCTAATAATGGTCGCTAAGACTAACTTGTAAGACAGGTGTAGGGCTTCGAAAATTGCTGTCGGGGTTTCGCCCCCCCTTGTCCTGGCCCCTAGGTGTGAAACCTGAATTTGTATTTAAGTCTCTACAGTTTATGGGGGGAAATTTGAATATGTATTCTAATAAGTGGGGCCCTTGCTAACTAAGACATATACAGGGCTTCGCAACTTGCTCTCGGGCCTTTGACCGTTTGGCTGAAAATCTGAATTTGTATTTAGGTCTCTGCATTCTGCTTGGTTATGGCGGGAAATTTGAATTTGTATTCTAACACGGGGCCGCAATTCTAACTTGTAAGACAGGTATAGGTCTTCGCCCCCTTGCCCTAAAGTCTGAATTTGTTTGTGGTGCCGTCTAGTTGTGCATATACTAATGAATGTATTCCACCCAGCGGTATAATTTAAAAGTACATACAGATGACCCCAATGGTTATGGGGAAAATTTGAGATAAGGGATCTAACACTAACTTTTAAAGTAGGACGCATGTATCTAGGTCTCAGAACACTGTTGCGTACGACATATTTTGGTTTTAATTGTGAGGCATAATTAAATTTATAAATAAAAAAGATAAAGGGTTTTAATCAATTATTATAAGTAATACTATTTTGAGATTTAAAACTAATGAATGTTTTCTGTAATATGGTTGGTCTGCCGTTATTGGAAGTGGAAAAATCACCCTAAATCAAATCAAACAATCAGATCAATCACAATTAATCGAAGCAATTAGCCATAGCAGTCAAATCAATCAATCTCGATCAAATCAAACAAGAAGCTTTGCTAACAATTCTTCATAACTTTCAGATAACGATTCTCCCACTGTATATACCTAGCTCCTATGAGCGAACGCTTACTTTAAAGATAAGGCTAACCGACACTAAGAGCTGGTACTCTCCCTAAACGTGAGGACACAGGCGGGGAAAAACAGTCGATCACCCGCAAATCAATCTCAATCAATTGAATGTCAATCAATCAAATCATAACTTACAGGTTGCAAAAATCAGCTTACAATCCAAAAAATACAAGTCTGGCGTAACCTACAGCTTGTTAAATCAATCACAATTCAAAAATACATGAGATAGCCTTCGGAATTAAGGTCATCATACGAACACCAAATTAGCATGTAGCACTATTACCGCGTTTTGCATACAGTGCTAAAAATACGTTTCACAGTTAAACTGATAAACATACCTATACAATAAAGATTATAACCAAACTCGAAATCAGATAACTATATTATTTTACATACAAGGAATGCCTTACTGCAAATATCTCTGCCAAAAGGGCCCTATATTTATAAGCAAGCTTGAACGCACTATTTCGTGTTTGAAAATGGATAAACGCCCGAGAGCAAATAAACAAGCTAACCTCCACTTTCAATTTTGATAATACACGGATGATTCGAAACTAACAGGGATTTCATTTCGTAAGGCAGCTATAGGACCCTGTGTTTTATTTTACACAAAGCTATCACCATCATTAGACAGTCATAATAATCACTGAAATTCGGAAATACCTCTGACCAAAAAGGGCCTAGACACAGACACAGACACAGACACAGACACAGACACAGACACAGACACAGACACAGACACAGACGCAGACGCGGACGCGGATGCGGACGCGACGCGGACGCGGACGCAGACGCAGACGCAGACGCAGACGCAGACGCAGACGTAGACGCAGACGCAGACGCAGACGCAGACGCAGACGCAGACGCAGACGCAGACGCAGACGCAGACGCAGACGAAGACGAAGAGGCAGACGCAGACGCAGACGCAGACGCAGACGCAGACGCAGACGCAGACGCAGACGCAGACGCAGACGCAGACACAGACAGACGCAGACGCAGACGCAGACGCAGACGCAGACGCAGACGCAGACGCAGACACAGACACAGACACAGACACAGACACAGACACAGACACAGACACAGACACAGACACAGACACAGACACAGACACAGACACAGACACAGACACAGACGCAG